>OU744339.1:61539120-61893308 GCA_916610165.2 Gymnosoma rotundatum
GACCTCGACGCATCGCAAGTTGAGGCCCCCCCCCCCCAGAGACATAAGAAGACGAGAAAATAACATGATGCTGGCTAAAAATATGGTGGTCCCAGACGTGGGAGAGTAGAAAAAAGATCCTTTTTTTAGGATGTCGTTCTGGGCCCTTCCCGCAGTAATGCAGAAAGCGGTTCCGGGAAGGGAGTTTCCCCAGTAGAGGAGGAGGGATTGTTTTAGTGAAGTAAACACCACATGACGCCGCTGACCACGGTCGCTGTATATGCGAATTCATTTTAAACCCTACCTGGCCCTCAAAAAAAAAACAAAAAAAAATAATAATAATTATAATATAATAATAATAATAATAATAATAATAATAATAATAATAATAATAATAATTAACACCGATCATATACCTGGTTCGAGCCGTTTCGTTGACTACAGGAAACATCCTTTTAAATGGTTAGACTACTTCAAGCAAACCTACATAGAAGCATAACTGCTAGCGCCTTGCTACCTCAGATTATGTTTCAGCATAAATCTGAGTTGGCAATTGTCAGTGAACAACATAGCAATTTAAAAAGTGGACTGTGGTTTGAGGATACTTCCAAAACTGCGGCTTTATGGCTAACGAGCGGCGCAAAATTCAGCATAAGAAGGCATGGCTCGGGCGATGGCTTTGTGTGGGTAACTGGCAGAGACTTCACCATAATCAGCTGTTACTTAACCCCAAACGAACCTATTGCTACCTTTCAAACCAAGCTAGACAACATCGAGGACGCCGCCCAAGCGATTGGAGGAAAACTAGTTTCAGCAGGTGACTTCATCGCAAAAGCGTCTGAATGGGGTATGAGCACTACGAATTCGAGGGGCAGAAGAATTCTGGATATGACGGCAAGGCTGGGGCTGGTGGTTGCAAACCAGGGCACAACGACTACCTTCCGTCGACCGGATTGCGAGGGAACGATTCCTGATATCACCTTCGCCTCAGAATCCTTGACAAATTGTTTGAGAGAATGGAAGGTACTGGAGGACTACACTGGCAGTGACCATCAATACCTGATATACCAAATCACGACTGACACGGCTAAAAGTAACACTTACTGCAGAAAAGGAACGCGAAAATGGAATGTGTCGAAGCTTTCATCGGCTCTGTTATTAGCCGAGCTGGATAATGCATATTTACTACAACAACGTGGAAACGACGCTCAAAGCATAATACACAGTACGATGACGGTCATTACGCAAGCTTGCGAAGCATCAATGCCAAAAATTAGAGGTAGAGCTCACAAAAAGGAGGCTTACTGGTGGTCAGAAGAGATAGGCCAACTCCGGCAAGTATGCCATCACCAGCGGAGAAGGTATACTCGAGCGAGACGTAACGGTCCGGCCATAGAACTTGCACGGGAATATAAAGCAGCTAGAAAAAATCTTAAAACAGCAATTGCAACTAGTAAAAAACGTAAATGGGAAAAGCTCCGTACCGATGTCAATCGCCGTGGGGCTTAGGCTACAAGCTAGTCATGAAAAAACTTAGCGGAGCGACGGTACCAATAGACCTACCAGCTCGGGAGTTGGAAGGGGTGGTGAACGTACTCTTCCCAACACACGAACTAGTTCCTGAAATCCGAGCAACAGCGCAGAGAAGCGTGCCTGTGATACCATTTACGGAGACAGAGTTAAAAGCTGCAGAAAAAACCTTCAGGAACCAGAAAGCCCCTGGTCCAGTTGGCATCCCAGCTGAAGTACTAAAATTAATTGTGCATAAGAGACCACATATTATACTCGAAATGTTTAACGTATGTTTATGCGAAGGTATATTCCCGGATGTCTGGAAAATGCAACAACTGGTATTAATTGGAAAGGGTAAAGGCGACGCTGAATCTGACTCTTCATACCGCCCACTCTGCATGCTGGACACGGCAGGAAAGCTTCTTGAGAAAGTTATAAGACCACGCTTACTACAGACAGTAAACTAATCTGGTGGACTTTCTGATAGACAGTATGGCTTTCGGCGGGGTATGTCTACAATAGACGAGATAGCCGACGTGCGTTAGAAAATCGTTTTAGGGTGCCACAGTTTTTGATGATAATAATACGTAGCTATCTCGAAAATCGTATCTTGCTCTACGAAACAGAAAACGGCCTGATGCTTAAGCAGATTACAGCAGGTGCAGCACAAGGCTCCATATTAGGTCCGGATTTGTGGAACGTTATGTACGATGAAATACTTCGCATTAACATGGCAGAGGACTCGTACCTCGTTGGATATGCAGATGACATTGCTGCTATAATAACAGCTAGAAACACAGAAGAGGCCCAACGTAAATTTAATCAAGTGATGATTAGGACTCAGGCATGGATGTCTGATCATGGACTTTGTCTTGCCACGGAAAAACCCGAGGTTATTTTTCTTAAAAAAAAGGAAATACCAATAGAAATAACGATGCAGACAGTTGGCGCTACGATTCAGTCAAAAAAGACTATAAAATATTTGGGCCTTAGTCTTGATTCTAAACTATCCTTTTGCGCTCAGATAAACCGCGCAGTCAAAAAAGCGGGCAAAGTCACAGCGGCATTATCGAGGCTAATGGCGAACATAGGCGGCCCAACAGCAAGCAAGCGAAAGTGATTGCTGGCAGCAGTCTACTCAGTTCTTCTTTACGGAAGCGACGTTTGGGCTGACTCGTTACAGGTTAAATATCGTATAAAAGCGTTAAGCGCGGTGCAGAGAACGGCAGCCTTGAGAGCAGTGTCAGCGTATAGAACGGTCTCAGAAGCGGCCGTTCTGGTTATTAGCAGTACGATTCCAATTGCTCTGATAGCAGCAGAACGTAAGAAAAGATGGGAACAAAAAATTTGAGTGAAGGTCAACTGACGCCAACGGAATTACGATCGTATAGTATTGAACAGTGGCAGCAGATCTGGCAAAACCAAACTTGCGGGAGATGGGCGGCAAAACTCTTACCGAATTTAGAACGCTGGGTTAATAGAAGTTTTGGAGAGGTAAACTATTACCTCACACAATTGTTATCAGGGCATGGCTACCTCCAGTACCTCCACCAAATGGGAAAATGCGATAGCCCAAACTGCATATATGGCGATGCAGATTCTGATGATGCTGAACACACCTTTTTCGAGTGCTGCAAGTGGGTGCAACAAAGAACGAGCATCGAGCTCAGTTACGGAAGTCTAACGGCACGATGCGTGATAGATATCATGCTCCTGAATGAAGAGAGTTGGATTCTGATCGCAATTTTTGCTGAGAATACTCTCCGTCAGAAGAAGGTGGATTTAGACGCTGCTGAAAGTAGAAGCAACTAAGGATGTGGTAATAAACTCCCATGGTTGAAGGGGGGGTTTTAGTTGGTGGTCTTAATTGAGGAGTCCAACATACCCTGCTGTGTGACGACCTGGCAGGCATACGTAAACGTATCTCCCCTCCCAACCCGCAAAAAAAAACAAATAATAATAATAATAATGATAATAATAATAATAATAATAATAATAATAATAATAATAATAATAATAATAATAATAATAATAATAATATTAATAATAATAATAATAATAATAATCATAATCATAATAATAATAATAATAATAATTCCGTGTGGAGTTTTCCCAGTCTCCCATCGGACGCGTCCCCAGGTGGCGGATAGGGGAACTCTCGGTTGGTCATTCTGGACCAGCGGAGAAGGTGGTAAATACCACCCGTTGACCAAAATTCTGGGCAGCTGATCAAAATGCCTGGTGGAGCTGATGGTGATGGACATGGAACGAATATGGCGTGAGACACTCATCAATAGATTCTGACTTGATGCCACGAGCTGAGGGCTGCAGTAATCCATAACCTTAGTAGGCAAGAGTGACATCTTCCTGAAAAGGCTGGTGGGCTAATGCTGCAGCCGCCTCAGTCCTGTTAAAACTTTGGCACGCCTTCAGGTACGTTCACCATACGTCGCCATTAGGTTGGTGGTGCAGGTTCAGTTGAGAAATCCTGATTAGATCCCGTCCTGGCTCTGAACTCCGTTGCCCATGAAGCGTGTAGTCAACCCTCGCATGGCCTCCCTGATTTAATAGATAACCATGGGGACTGATAGGGAAACTGTACTTCCGATCGATATGGATACAATTTTGAAAAACCCGGAGAGGAATGGTAGAGACGACGATAGAACAAGGAGAGATGAGGATGACGTGGCCGCTCAAAGAGGGGCCTTTAGGAGGAGCAGCTTGCTGCAAAGTTCGCCACCGCCAAGGCGCGCACCGACGCCGGGCGCGGCTGGAAGTGGAGCAGGTCATGTTGAGAGCATAAATGCCGTGGCCTTATCCGAAACCCCCACAGATGGTGGGCTGCGAACGGGTAGTTGAAGTCAGAGGAAAGATGCTCCCAGTACCGGAACTGGAGCCACACCGACTGTGCAGCGCACACCCATTGGCATCGACGCGACGAGGGAACAGATTTCTACTCCCACCTTTGCAAGCAGTAGCGCGGCTTGTCTAATGACGGCTCCCAGTGCAGATGGCGAGTCAGGCGTACAAGCCGCGTATTCTCCTCGACTCGAGCTTATCCGGAAAATGAGGATAATGGAGCAGGATGCGATATCCCAATGCTGATTGGTGATAGAAAGCATGCAGCGGGAGTTCAACCGCCAAAAGAACATCAGCAGCTATGTAAAGGCTGGTGTATCCAAAATGTCCGACCTGCTGGATGTCACGCTGAACTACAGGCGTACGTGGAAGGCGGCAGAAGACGAAAAGAGTCTCACAGACTCAAGAAGGAACGCTACTGCACAGCTCGGCTCGGATACTCCGACTACGGTAACCGCAAACCCGAAACAAGCGGCCACTAGCCCGGTTGTGCCCGAGAGCTCCAAAAAAGCCAGGGCGAAAGAGCCCAATGGGAGCGTAACTGAGCCTCCAGAAAAGGGCGAAGGAACCTGGCGGACTGTCACTAAGAAGAGCAGTAGGAAAAAGCCTTCAGTAGGAAAAAGCCTTCAGAAGAAGCCATCAGAGCCTAAGAAGAGGAATAAGCCCTGCCCGCTGCGGTTAAAACCAGAGGCGGTAATGATCAAGCCCACAGAGGGACAAAGTTACGCAGAGGTGCTTAAAGACTTGCGTAGCAAAATGACGACCGATGAATCGGTAAAGGTGAATTCCGTGATGAAGACTAAAACGGGAGCCATCCTCTTAGAACTTGAGAGAGGGGAGAAAGTTAGACCGGAGAACACGGCCTCAATTGAGGAGCTTAGGCCAAGTGCCACAATAGAGATACGGGACCTTGATTCTCTGATACTTAAAGAGGAAGTGGAGGCGGTAATTATGAAGCTGCTCCCTGACCAGGGGAGCAGATGCGAGCAAGGGTCACAATGCCGAACGCACGGGAGCAGGTACGGGCTTTTGTCACGCTATCCGCGGAAGGTGCCGCGAGGCTCAAGAAAGTTGGTCAAATAAAAATCGGATGGATCTGAGCCAAGATACGAGCTTGCGAGGACATTAGAGGTTGCTATCGCTGCCTTGGAGTAGGACACACCCACGCAAACTACACTGGCCCTGACAGAAAGTACACGTGCATTAGATGTGGCGAATCGGGACACAAAAAGAAAGACTGTAAAGCTGCCGCTAGGTGCATTCACTGCCACGATGCAAAACGTGGCCGGTCTGATCACCTGCCCGGCTCAAGGAGTTGCCCACTGGTCAGAAAACAACAAATGTGATCCAGGCGAATATGCACAGAAGCTGGACGGCGGATGCCCTACTCGGACAGGTAGCTTCCGAGAAGGGAGCAGATGTGGTCATTATCAGCGAACAGTACGGGCGAATATCCCGAGGCGCCTGGTTTGAGGATGAAACAGGTACAGCTGAACTTTGGCTGCCTGACAACAGTAGGCTCGCGGTCACGCAGTACGGAGTAGGTTGTTGCCACACGTACGTGCGAACCGGGAATTTTACGCTGATGAGCTGATACATCACCCCTAGTGATAGTATAGAACAGTTTAGGACGAAGCTAGACTTCATTGACGATAGGGTACGTGAAATGGGCAGACCCTTTATAGTGGCTGGGGATTTCAACGCCAAGGCGGTTGAATGGGGATCCCCAACAACTAACACACGGGGAAGGTACATCCTGTACATGTCCGCCAGGCTTGATCTGGTCGTGGCGAACACTGGGAACGTCACTACCTTTAGTAGGCCGGGGTGTCAACACACCACGCCGGATATCACTCTAGTGTCCGAGAGCCTGGCCGGGACAATTGTTGGATGGAAGGTACTGGAGGACTATAGTTGGAGTGATCACCAGTATATTAACTTCCAGATCGCAGCAAGAGCCAATCCTGCCCTGATTTCGACAATGGGAGGTACACGCAAGTGGAACGTGTCTAGACTGGATCCTGGGGCATGTCTGGCTGGTTTCGACTCTACCCTAATCGCACACGCCACTGATGATGCTGGTTCCCGTGCAAATGCGATAATGCGGCGGATAATTCGGGGCTGTAACGCATCGATGCCGCGTATAACGCACCACTATAGGAGACGACCTGTTTACTGGTGGACACCAGAGATTGCTGAACTCAGGAGGGTCTGCCTCCGCAAGAGAAGGAGATATACCAGGGCTAGGCAGAACGGTGAGGCACCTTTGGAGGCTGAAGAGTTTAGGCAATCGCGAAAGGGCACTACGGGAGCGATTTTGCGTCACCGGATACCTACTGGGGATTCTCCGCAGCTATCTGAACGACCATGTGCTCCTTTACGACACACCAGAGGGACAACGGGCTAGGGCGATCAAGTCTGGCGCAGCGCAGCGATCTATCTTGGGTCCAGATCTATGGAATCTGAGTTACGACGAGATCCTGGGCATAGATATGCCGGAGGATACACATCTCGTGGGGTACGCAGATGATATAGCGGCAGTCATCTCAGCACGGGACATGGACGATGCCAGGAGAAAGTTAAACCAAGTCATGATAAGGACTCGGATGTGGCTTGAAGACCACGGTCTGGAGCTTGCCACGAGCAAGACCGAGGTTATGCTGATGACACCAGGGCACATGCCATTTGAGGTTGGCATGCGGATGGGGGATGTTTTCCTAGTGACGCAGAAGGTGGTGAAATACTTGGGCTTAAGACTAGACTGTAGGCTCAATTACTGGGCCCAGGTACAGTACGTGGCCAACAAGACAGCAAGGGTGACGGGTATGCTGAGCAGACTGATGGCGAATATTGGCGGCCCCACGCAGAGTAAAAGAAAGTTGATCATGGCGACAACAAACTCCATACTGTTGTATGGCAGTGAAATTTGCGGAGAAGCGCTAAGATCAAAGGGCAAGCGCAAGGCATTGGAAGCAGTACAGCGCACAGCCGCACTCAGGATTGCATCGGCCTACTGAACTGTCTCGGGAGCGGCAGTCTTCGTAATTAGTGGGGAAATACCCGTCGACCTCCAGGCCCGTGAGCGGAGGAAGGCATGAGACACAAGGGGGGACAGTGCTAGAAGTAGCGGACGAAGACTGCGGACAATCCAGCGATGGCAGGACAGATGGACTGCGGAGACTGTCGGAAGATGGACGGCGACCCTCATCCCGGACGTAGGAAGATGGAGTCAGAGGAATTTTGGGGAAGTTAACTATTTCCTAACCCAGTTCCTCTCGGGTCACGGATACTTTCGAAAGTATCTACACCGAATGGGAAAGGTAGATGACCCTGGTTGCATCTACTGCGAAACGCCGAACGATTACGCTGAGCACACTTTCTTCAGCTGCATCAGATGGCACGCTGAGAGGGATACCTTAGAAGGGCAGATTGGGGAATTTACCCCCACCAACGTAGTTGGCAAAATGCTAGTGTGTAAGAATGGATGGAACGATGTGAAAAGGTACTGCGAGTGCATCCTTCGGAAAAAGAAGAGAGACCTCGACGCATCGCAAGTTGAGGCCCCCCCACCAGAGACAGAAGAAGACGAGCCAATAGCATGATGCTGGTTACAAATATGGTGGTCCCAGACGAGGGAGAGTAGAAAAAAGATCCTTTTCTTGGATGTCGATTTGGGCCCTTCCCGAAGTAATGCAGAAAGCGGTTCCGGGAAGGGAGTTTCCCCAGGAGAGGAGGAGGGATTGTTTTAGTGGAGTGAACACCACATGACGCAGCTGACGACGGTCGCTGTATATGCGAAGGCATTTTAATCCCTACCTCGCCCACCAAAAAAAAAAAATAATAATAATAATAATAATGATAGTAATAATAATAATAATAATAATAACAATAATGGTGTTTCAGGCGATGGAAGGATTTTATTGACTTTATCAAGCAGAATACTTGTAATTCGTTCATTCTAATTTTTCTGGCGATAACACAAGGCTATGTCTTGCGATATATCTTTATTAGCAAATCTTTTTTTTTCTTTTATGCCAATTGTATAAGCGTGTAATTTACATTCACAATCGTGTCAACCTTTGGCGAATTCTGTGTGTCGCTTTGCATCAAAATGATTATAATAGAAAAGAAGTTACTTAAGTATTGTTTGTCATATAATTTTAGATAAAATATGAATGAAAAAATATTTATAAAATTATTAATAAGCATTTTATTGATACCAACTTTAAATATGGATACGAGTTATGTCTGTTAATCCATTTCTGGTTGTTAATTTGCAGGAGTAGCACTCAATTAAATTTCTTCAATAATGTAAAAATTCTAAGATTTCGAAAATTTAATTCTCACAAGTTTTAGCCAAGATCACAACACTGTGAGTTGTTGTTTTGCAAACATGCATGAAAGCATAAAGTGTTGCATGACTAAAATATTTATTAAATGTTCATAAAGAGTTGAAAAGATTTAATATTAAGTTGTTGTCGGTATAATTCAATTCAGTTTAATAGTGTGTTTTTCGCCTTCGTCTGTTTTGACTTTATAGTTTTTCATATCAAAAAGGATGCCGAAACAAAAATTTTATGTTTTTTAAATATAAGAAACAGATTTTATGCGTTTTTCGGTGAATGCAATTTTAATGCATACGCATCTACAGCAATATGTTCGTTGGTATGTATGGATGCACTTATACATAAATATATTAACACTTTAACACAATGAATGAATGAGTCAAACAAAAAATATATTAAATACGAACATTAAATAAATTGATGCTTTCATATTCTTATATATAAATATATATCTGTTCGTATGTGTTCGTATGTCAGTGCAATTAGTTATGTTTAAACGTATTAAATGCATTAGGGTAATCCCAATTACAATAAAAGAAAACGTTAACTTGTGTTGCCGTATAAATAAATAATAAATAAGCGTTACTTTCTTAGTTTTTTAATCCATAAATGATATTTCGTAAATTATTTATAAATAAACATATTTCCTCAAAGTACATGAAAAATTTATTTTTGAACAAGTTTTAAATATTATATACATACACTTGTTTCTTATAATAAAAATGACATTCGACGTTTAAACTAAAGTTATTATTGTGTGTCCACCATGAGTCTAGTTATTATTCAGCAGCAAAACAAAAATCCTTCTGTCTTTTTTCTTCGCCAAAAATGTAAAAAACTAAAAATAATTAATTTCTTGCAAAGCTAACCTAAATATCACTGTAAGTATCATATTATCGTGATTACGGTTTAAAAAATAATATCGATAAGGTAAAACTTTACATGGGAAATAAATATTTTTAAAGCTTTAGATATTAGCTGTTATTTTAAATTTCAGCTTTTACCAGTGTCTTACGTGATTAAGGCTCAACCTAAATAATTTTTTCGTCTTATTATTTACCACATTTCGCAGACTTTATCAATTCCATAAAAAAAAGGTTGAAAATGATCCACTAATCCCAGTTAGTGGTTGGAACATTAAGAACCAGTGCAGCTTTTGCGGATGAGTTGTGCTGACGCCCTTCAGCTCACTCATCCACAAATTTCTAAATAAATTTGATCGCGTTAAGTCAACACATTATCCTTTCGGAATTTTACGACTAGAATATTGGTGATGTGTGGCCAGTGATCTCACCAAAATTCTGCAGTATAAAAAGAGAGAAAGGGAGAGCCGAATCGGGATATCAGTTTTCCCCTTCCGGTGAGGACACTTCTGGTAGTAGCACGATAGCACGAAGTGTTATCTAATTTTGAATTTAACCAAGATATATCTAAGGTTATGATCCTACAGATAACCAACTTCATCGCATGTAAACAGTGAAATACTTTTATATACTTAAGTCTCACATACACCGAAGTTATCCAGCATATCGGGAGAAATGTGACCATAGGCAGAAAATATTTGCCAGTTATGGGCATTTCATTCCTCATGGCACAGCAATGCAGAAGACACCTAACTGTTCATTTTATAAGATTGTTTTATAACAATAAGGATAAGTCTAAGCTTCTTAGTAAATCAGTTATTTGCATGAAACTAGCTCCTCCTTTGTTTTAAATTATTTGGCAACAAAACTAAAAATACAATTAGACGTGATTGTAACACATATGTCTAAATCTTTTAAACGATACTTGATATTTATACTGAGGAATTGTGTTACTAATTCCGCTATAGAAAAAAGTAACAAAGAATATAAAAGGGTGGTCTTTTACACTTATAAATAACGCTTTGGAACGCCAAGATGCAAACTCTTTAAATTTCTAGAAAGTGTATTTTTCCTGTGGGAATTTTGGGCCGATCACTCTTAACGTACTTGTCCAAAGACAAATGAAAAGGGGAAAGTTATGCAAAAGATAAAAAATTTGATGATTGAAAAATGGACGTATCACGTAACTGGATTAAATATAAAAAAATTAGACAAATTTTTTAAAGTGCTAAATATTGATTTGTATCAATACATTCAGATTTATCCCCTCTAAGATTTTGACTTTCAAATATTAAAATTCTGTACACCCAGTACAGAATAAGCTCGTTAAGCTTTTATCTCAGGTTTTAGAGATTCCTACGTCTTCAATTGACTTCCTCCTAGGACAACCCGTGAAAAATTCTCATCATATTAAGCAACCAGTCGCTAGGGTTACTGTTATCTGTTTTTGAAAACTTATTTTTGCAAAAAGTTCCAATTAAATTTTATTTAGTCTCGATACAGTCTACCCCGCCTATCTGTTTAAAGTTTTTTTTTGCATAATTTGTTATTGTTTTTGAAAACATTACTTAATATGATTATCAATGCCAAAGAAAGCTTATTCATGTCATACATGAATTCGTGCATCACATATGTAGTAGCTGTGCTATAGTTTAAAACTTTGTCACGTGTTCCTCGATTGTCGCTGGTTACTTTTTTAATGGATAGTAAGTTATTATCATCGGCGTGAAGAAATCATACTTTTGCAGCATACTTTTTTACACAGTTGCATAAAATAGGAAAAACGTACTAATGAAAAAAGTATTTAAAAAAAGTAGTAAAAATGTTTTTATTCATGCATTCCTAGTTGGAATAGATGAAATAGGAAATACATATTATACAGTTTATTTAGTTGCCAGATTGTAATTTCCAAAAAAAAAAATCGTTAAAGTGAATTAAAATTTTTTAAATATTTTAGCATAGTTTTTTGTCTAATTTTAATTTTATGCAAATTCATATTAGGTGACTGCATCAGCTTAAAAAAATTGCATTTACAACATTCACTTGTTATCGTTTTGTCTTGCTTTTTAGTAACGGTTAGCTAGCTTACTTTACTAAGAACTTCTAGAGGCCATTAGTAAAGATGTCTTTGGAACCCAAATTTTCATGTAGCTATTAAAAAAATGACAAGAATTTGATGAATAATTTTCAGAAGTAATGAAATTGAGAGATAGGTTTCAATTATATGGTTAGGTCATGGATAAAAGTTGTATTATTTTCCATATTCGATTAAGTTTGAAGGTACTGCTCTTGCTATTTTTTAACAAACAAGAAAAGATTGTTATAAGTAAAACTCTCAAAAGGGCTTACGAGAGAGCGATTTGATACAGAATATTCCAAAAGCTGCAGTAAAACTGAGCTTATTTATATAATTTTTGAATAATTTAGTATTTTATACATTATTGGTTTCTTTTTATTTTTATAATTATATTTAGTTAAAAACTATTTTTACTACAATGCATTACTAATACTTATTTTTCAAGAACTTAAAAGTGAATGTCACTTTATATAGTGTTTAAAAATGTTAGTGGAATAATATTTTAGGAA
The DNA here is from genome assembly GCA_916610165.2 of Gymnosoma rotundatum. Classification (NCBI taxonomy): domain Eukaryota; kingdom Metazoa; phylum Arthropoda; class Insecta; order Diptera; family Tachinidae; genus Gymnosoma; species Gymnosoma rotundatum. The sequence continues at coordinate 61,551,266 of OU744339.1, forward strand.
TTTGGATTTTATTTTTGTTAAAAGAAAATCTCTTGTGGCATTTTGTTAAACCCAAATATATATGATCATTATATTTTTGGCTGGGCATAGGAATTAAATTTATTTATTTTTGTAATTTACTTTTTTGTAACCATATTATTTACTATTCTGTCGTTTATAATATATATTTTATTGACCTATTGGGGCCCTGTGTATCAATGAATTGAAATAAATAAAATCTATACGCACTAGTTAAGTACTAGCAAAGCCATATTGATATATATATATATATATATATATATATATATATACATTTTTTTTTTTGCAGCAATCTACTTCAACTTCCTTTTTTGGAAATAGTTTATTAAAATAACAGTAGAGTTAGTATTAATTTGAAATAAGTAATGCAAGGTATTTTATAGTACTGACTTAAAAATAATAAGTTTAGAGTTAACCTTATCAAACTGTTTTCATTTTCCCTTTTTTATTTTTTAAATTTATGTTTTTTATTAGTATTTTTTGCTTTTGAAAATTCAATTATAACAATTGTTGTAACATAGCAGTTTTTAAAATGTATGTCTTTTTTGAAAAAATGTAAAATAAATTTATTTTCTTGATAAAAATCTCCAATGCTAATTGATAGCACAGAATTGAGTTTCAATATCTATGATAAAACAATGTTGCGAACACAAGACCAGTTCGAAATGTTTAAGTGGTTTGGCGAAATATAAAATTAATGGGAGCATAAGTACAAAACTGTGCGATTTGCTTAAAACAATATTTTATCATGAAAATATATCAGTGTAAACTTTTTGGTATAGTTTAAGATTTTTATAAAGATTTGTGTCACTTTTTATTTATTCTTAAATTTTTAAATAAATCTTATTTGTATAAGGCAGTAAAGGTGTTACAGCAAAAAAGATGTTCAAATATTTGTTTTTATAACTGTTGAATTACATACTGATTAATCTGATAAATAAAAAGGTTATACATAGCTATTTCTTGTCGAAAAAATATCATTTATTAAATGCTTAAAAGCATTCATTAACTACATTATAAAAAAATCTACTTTTCTCCGTGTACTTGCCAATATGGTTTCATTTTTAATTTATTTCATTACCAATTTAAGGAAAGTGGCAACATTGTATAAAATTTGATGAATAATGTGGCGCCATTTTAGTTCTGTCAGCAATTTCTTAAAAGTAAACTTGGAAATAAAAATGGTTTAAATGTAGTTTACGGACGCAGCTTAAAAATTAAAAAAAATTACCTGCGAGGTGTAAAATTTAATTTAAGCAAAAAATATACCGTGACATATTTGCGGCTGACCCACAGTTTCCGAGTTACGGGCCTCCAAAGTTTGTATATACTATATGGAATATATCGAGTATTTTGTGGTGGAATGGGGCAATATATCATTGAAAAGGTAATTTAAATATCTTTTCGATTAAAAAGGAAAATAGTAAAAAATTACAATAAAAACAGGTAACGACCAAAAAAAAGGGAACAAATCTAGTTTACGGACGCAGCTTAAAAATTAAAAAAAAAAGTTACCTACCGGGTGTAAAATTTAATTCTAAGCAAAAAATGTAAAGTGACAAATTAGGCGCTGACGCTTGGTTTCCGAGTTATGGGCCTCTAAAGTTTGTATGGACAATATGGAATATATGGAGTATTTTGTGGTGTAATGGGGCAATATGGGTATCACTGAAAAGGTAATTTCAATATCTATTCAATTTTAAAGGAAAATATTAAAAATAACAAAAAGTTTTTTTTTTTAATTTTCCGAGCAACTCTTAGTTTTGGTTTTTTTAGGTTTTACGTATAATATGGCATACCTACATTAAAGAATTTATGGCAAAATGAGATGTAAAAGGCGTCATACATATATTATTAAAATATTTATTTTCTTCGCTTACTAAAGACTTTTTACATAGCCGGCCTCCGGTCGGGCGCAAGGATTTTCTCCTCTATGGTATGACCAACACCGGCTTCGCTTTCTAAAGACTTTTCGCATAGCAGGCCTTCGGCCGGAGGCAAGGATTTTCTCCTCTATGGTATGACCAACACTGCCTTCGCTTATTAAACCTAAGCTTAATTTATTTAATATATGTAGGTACTCTATGTTTATATGGAAAAAAGCTGCTTTTTTGATCGTTACCTGTTTTTATTGTATTTTTTTAATATTTTCCTTTTAATTTGAATAGATATTGAAATTACCTTTTCAATGATACCCATATTGCCCCATTACACCACAAAATACTCCATATATTCCATATTGTCCATACAAACTTTAGAGGCCCATAACTCGGAAACCAAGCGTCATCGCCTAATTTGTCACTTTACATTTTTGCTTAGAATTAAATTTTACACCCGGTAGGTAACTTTTTTTTTTTTAATTTTTAAGCTGCGTCCGTAAACTAGATTTAAGTCAAAAAAAGCTTTTTTCATATAAACATAAGTACACATGTACATATATCAAATAAATTAAGTTTAGTGACAATACTGTACGAAAAAATATAAAAAAACTTTAGCAAGCGAAGGCGGTGTTGTTCATACCATACAGGAGAAAACCTATGCGCCCGGCCGAAGGCCGCCTACGCAGGAAATCTTTAGTAAGCGAAGCTTAAACTAAGAGCTGCCCAAAAAACTTTAATATAAAAAACTTTTTTTTTTACTATTTTCCATTTAAATTAAATAGATATTGAAATTACCTTTCCAATGATACCCATATTGTCTTATTCCACCAAAGATAAAAAAACTTTAGTAAGCGAAGCCGGTGTTGGTCATACCATAGAGGAGAAAATCCTTGCGTCCGGCAGAAGGCCAGCTACGCTAAAAATCCTTAGTAAGCGAAGCTAAAACTAAGAACTGCCCAAAAAACTTTCATATAAAAAAACTTTTGTTTATTTTTTAACCGACTTCAAAAAAAGACGGAGGTTATACAATTCGGCTGAATGTTACTTTTTTTATATTTGTGCCTGCAGAACTCAGTCATTTCTGATCCGATTTTGAAAATTTTTGGTAATATGATAGATTATGCTTACAGATTGGTCGCGTTTTAAAAACAGCTCATAATCTTAAAAATTAACGGGTGTCTTCAAACAACATACACATTTTTTACGTGTATTATGAACTGTAAAAACTGTAAACTGTTAAATTTTAAATGGCAAAAAGTTATACAAAAATAAATCTAAAAATTAAAGGGTGCCCCATAATTGATGTAAATTTACTTATATTGGCCTATCTTTTGAACCGTTATAGATAAACGCTTGCAAATTGGACGGAAAATCAATTGCTATGGGCGTGATAGTAACAACTATTAATATTATAAATTAAAGGGTGCGCCAATAGTACATTAAATTTGATGTATATGGCCATACTTTGAACAGTTGTAGATAGACGCTTGAAATTTTCAACCGAACCTGTATAGATAAGTACGCTATAACAGCAAGTATAAAATTTGGATTTGCAAGTTAAAGGGTGTTCCAATAGTTAACGTAATTTAGAGTATGTGGCCGAACTTTTGAACCGTTGTAGACAGAACGTTGAATCTTAAAAAAGGGACCTGTATTGCTAAGCCCGCTATTTCAACGAGTTTATAATTTAAATTTAGAAATTAAAGGATGCCCCAGAGTTTATGCAGATTTACTTATATAGGCCAATCTTTTGAACAGTTATAGACAAATGCTTGCAAATTGGACAGAATGTCGATTGCTATGGCCGTAATAGTAAAAATTATTAGTATTAAAATTTATAAATTAAAGGGTGCGCCAATAGTTCAATTTAACTTGATGTATAGGGCCATATTTTTGAACAGTTGTGGACAGACGATTGAAATTTACAAAGAACCTGCATTACTAACTCCGCTATAACAACAAGTATAAAAATGGATTTGGAAATAAATGGGTGTCCCAATAGTTGATGTAATTTGGTGTAAGTGACCGAACTTTTGAACCGTTACAGATAGGCAGCTGAAACTTACAAGGGACCTGTATTGCTACGCTTTAACAAGAAGCTTATAATTAAAATTTAGAAATTAAAGGCTGTTCTCATAATTAATGTAATTTGACCTATGGCGGTAAATAAAACACCTGAAAATTAGACAGCATGTCCACTACTTTGTTTTGTACAATAAGTAGTATAAAAATTTTAAATTATAAATAAAAGGGGTTTAGAATAGTTGATGTAATCTGATGTGTATGGCCAAAGTGTTGAACTTCTATAGACCATCCTATTTAAGTTGTCCTTTACATCACAACTTTAAAAAAGTAACGTGTATTCCATATAGTGTACATTTTTAATTATTTGTGTTTTAATTACACTGAAAATTTTTGTTTTTTTACAATTCCATAGAAAAGTTGCTGCCTTCTCAGGGAATGCTCGACGTGCTTTAGACATTTGTCGACGAGCAACTGAAATTGCCGATTCTGATGCTATTAAAACAGGACCAGATAATGTTAAATGTGTCAATATGATACATGTTTAGCAAGCTTTAGCAGAAATAATAGCAAGCGGTAAGGTTCAAGTTATAAAAAATTGCTTCCGGCTAAAACAAATTTTTTTTGCAAGCCGTTGTCGCTGAAGTTAATCGCACCGGAGTAGAAGAAACTTCCTTTTTTGGCGTTTATTCACAAATAGAAACCATATCTGCATTTATGGGAGCGTTAACACCAACACCAGGTAGGTTCCTAGCCTTTAAAAAATTGTCAAATATTATTTAAAATAATTAATTTTTTAAAATAATATTAATATAATAATATTTTTTAGGTCGCGCTTTACGCATTTGTTCGAAATTGGGTGCAGAACGCCTTCTAATCTGTGAACATTCACGTAATGATATTTATCAAAAGATTTTACTTAATGTTAGCATGGACGATATTCACTACGCTTTGAAAGTAAATAATAATTGAAATCAAACCTTGAGAATTTATTTGTCACTGAAAATAACACTCGCTGTGATAACATCTAAAAAAACTCCTAATGGAAAACAGAAAATTATACTTAGCCAAAACATAGACATCGACACGTATTCTCCACATTATAGAACATGAATAAAGAAATAAAGAAAGTAAATTCGATTATAGCCTTAAATTACTTACAGGTCTAAAACTTAGATGGCAATGGAATTTTAATTTATTTTTAGTAATGCAATTACCTTAGTACTTATTATTTTTATTATATTTTTTTGTTTATTTTAAAACAATCTGAAGTACAAATTTGTGACAATAAAATTAATATAAAACACTAAAAGATGCAAACTAAAGACGTGCACAGATATATCTGTTTATATCAGTTTTTGTGTGTCTACTCTTATGAGTGCGTATAGATGAGTACTTTTGTGTTTCTGATATAAGTTGATATTGTTACTTTTTCTCTTTAGATGGATACGAATAAGAGAGAATGAGAGTAACATATCTGTTATCCTATGTTTTGCACAAACGGGTATAAACAGATATTGATGGTTGTACCATAAGTACTTATTGTGTGCTGCGAATTAATATCCATTCATACGTACATATGCATTGGTTTGTTAAAATTAAATAATAAAATTATTGAATTTTTAATTGTTTTATTGTGTTTTATGAAATTGAATATACAAAACAGATTCTTTAACAAAAATTTATTAATCTAAAGCGTATAATTGTATTTAAATTACTTTTATGTTTTTTAACAACTTTTACCAACGATTACAACAGTTCTAAGGATACAATAACTAAATAAATATATGTATGCATGTTTCTATATTTAGAGAGACGAAAAGCCTGATAATTTAAAATCAATTAAAAAATATTTTTATGTTAAGTTTGCTTTAAAATACCAAATTAAACAATTTTAGCAAAAATAAAAATAAATTTTTATTACCATTAAAATTGCATTGGCATTAGTTGAAATAATGAATTAAAAAAAATAACTACGATATCATGCTAATAATTTTATTTTAATTATAATTGTTTTAATAATGGTAATGAAATGGAACTGCAATCTTAACCCTTTCGTTGATGGATATGCATTCAAAAATTTTAATACAAAAATAAATCTAAAAATTAAAGGGTGTCCCCATAATTGATGTAAATTTACTTATATTGGCCTATCTTTTGAACCGTTATAGATAAACGCTTGTAAATTTGACGCAATTTCGATTGCTATGGACGTTATAGTAACAAGTATTAATATTAAGAATTAAAATTAAAGGGTGAGCCAATAGTTCATTAATTTTGATGTGTATTGCCATACTTTTTAACAGTTATAGACAGACGATTGGAATTTACAACGAACTTGTATTGCCAAGTTAGCTGTAATAGCCAGAAAAAATTTTTATTTGAAAGGTGTCCAAATAGTTGATGTAATTACAAATTTTTGGCCGAACTTTTGATTTGCTATAGACAGAATGCTTAAGAGGGACCTGTATTTTTTAACCCGCTATATCATGGAGTTTATAATTTGAATTTAGAAATTAAAGGGTGTTCTATAGTTGCTGTATTTTGATGTATATTGCCAAAGTATTGAACAGTCGAACAAGTATAAAGTTTGGAGATATAAGGGTATTTATTTTATAATGCCATACTCTTGAACTGTTATAGGCAGACAGATGAAATCTGTTTTGAAGTCGGTTTGTTTTTGCAAGAACTATTTTAGTATCGTAACAAAACTGGAAATGTGACTGTATAATGTGAAAAATAAGCGTTCCTATAGAATTTTATGTTTAACAAATTCAAGAAAAATATGTACATGCATTGTTGCTTAGTGGTGTTAGTCGGAAAACCCTTCAATTTATATTTTTGGCATATTTGAGTAATAAAATGTGTATTCAATTTCATTACAACAATTGGTAGGAAATTTATAAATTATCAACATTTAAATAAAAATATAAATAAAATAACTTTGAAATGTGTTTCATGACAAATTGTTCATAGGAATAATAACATTTGGGTTTTATTTAGAAAATGTAATTCATTAATTTGTAAAAATTGTGAATGGAACTAATATGTGCATGCGTTGATAATTATAAAAAATATTCATTGCATTCTTATCTTATCTTTGTAATTGTAGAATAAGCTTACAGAAACAATATTTGATTAATTTTGGTATAGAAAAGATTATTTCTCTCAATATTTTTATAAGCTTTATATAATTGTAGAATTAACTGCATAAATAACGTACACATACATATATATTATATTATATATTATATATTATATAATTACAAATTAATTAAAAAGTACCCATTCTGAAGTTCTTAAAGTGTTTTTAAAAGTTATATTTTTACCTCTTTTTAAAACATTTTGAGCCCTGAAAAGGGCTTTTAAAAAGTTTTATTTATATCACCTTTTTAACATACTTAAGAGTCCTAAAAAGGATTTTCCTTTTGTTTAAAAGTACCTGTAAGTAAATAATGTGTGTTCATTAGTTGGAATAATTATTAACAGTTCTTAAAATTTGTCAACAAATATTTTTATTTATTTTGTGTCTGTCATCAGTCATTTTTTTATGTTGGTAGTAACTCAGCTTTTTTAATTTCCATAGATTTGAGTTGTTTTGCCTTTTCGATTTTTGGCTACTGATGTCTTTTGTGGTGGTATAACTTGTGACTTATAATGTAAGCGAAGCCAATTTTGGCTATACCATAGAGGAAAAAATCCCTGCGACTGGCCAATTTTAATACTGTAATTCATTTAATATATTGCTGTGTGTAGATTTCCACACCACCGTTGAGGTACTACACAGGGCGCGTTGCCAGTTATTTTAAATGGTTGGCTTCCCCTATAGGCCTACACCATTTTTGTCAAGGCGAGTCAATAAGAAGGTGATATAAAAAAAAATCATGAAGTTTGATTTTTTGGGCAATGGTAAAAATTAATGAATTTTACCTGCTTATTGATTGGCCTTGATTTTAATTAACTGTTAGTACTAGTACATATCTACTTATTTATTTTTGAGCATGCGTAACTTTTAAAATTTGTGTTTGTGTTCAGAAATTGTTAGATATACTTAATGCCACAATTCGATTTTTTTTATTCATGTAATAAATATTTTTTGTATTACATACAAAATGCTATGCATTCGATTTTTGTTGTTGTATTACAAAATACAAGCACGAACTCGTAAAATTCAGTTCGTTTCTTTTGAAAATATATTTTGTGATGTGGTTTGCTACTACTTAATATTTTAACTATTATGTTAATGCTAAACTACTAACTAATTACAAAATATTTCTTTTTCATTTGTATGGAATTGGCATTAAAAGTTTTGAACACATACATATGTCGGTCAATATTTTTGTATAATTGTATAAAATTTTCATGCAAGTAAAAATTACTTTATTATATTCATTCTTTTAAATTTAGTAAAATTTGCTTTATGTTGTAATATATGTGTAATATATATGTACATACATATATGCATATTGACTTTTTGCAAATTTTATCAATTTTAAAGTTTTTAAAAGGTTTATATAAAAATGTTATCAGTGCATATCCTGCATGTCTTAAAAGAGTTGTTGTATATTTTTATAATACATTCTTTACAAACTGTATATTGGCAGGATTTACATTTAGTTTTAAGTTTTTTAACATTTCCACAATGACAGCAAAATTGAGAGCAATTATCTGCATTTCTAGTTAAAACTGATCTTATAGTTTCTCTAAAGTTGTTAGGATTTGGTACTTTTAAAAGGGATTTTCGACTCAAATAATGTGAAACATACATTATTAAAAATACCCCACAGCTAACACCATCGCTTTGTTTACTTCTTTCAGAGATTTTAAGAAATTTCCATTCTTTGTCTTTACAAAAATGTTTAGAAAAACTTTCCCAATGTTCTTGACCGCTGAAGTCACTAAAAGAATCTATAAAAATAAATTCTCGACGTAAGAAATTTAAAATACAAAGGTTGAAATGATAACTTTTTAATATTGGTATAATTATATAATTTGGCTTATATGATATTAGTTTATTAAGTTTTGTAAAAGAAATTGTATCAAGTTGACAAGGTAGACTCAAGACATTTTTGAAATTTTCTTTTATTATGCTGAGAATAGCACAATCTAAAACAAAATTGGTTAATTGCTTTCCTATTTTTAACGACTTCCAGTCTTCAATATCTAATATGTTAAAGAAACTAATATCAGATTGCTTTAAATTTGGATATATTTTTTTAAATAAACTATTGTATCTAAAGAGATATAAATTGACGTTTATTTGCTTTGTATGGCTTAATTTCTCAAATTTCATTGGATCATAGTATGTGTGCTCTTTTTTAATTCTTGTCACCTCATTTATAGTATCAAGTGATATGATATTTTCAATGCTTTTAGGAGTTGAAAACAACTTCTTTACTTTTTTTGCATTCAACAGATGTTTAGGCCTAATAGCTTTTTGTTTTTTTAGACTTTTCTTTTTCCATGTTTCTTCTGGCTCTAACAGTTCTATTAACTCATAGTCGTGCTCTTTAGCAATTTGTAATAAATCATGTTTTTCGTTTTTAGCAATTGGCTCCTTTTTGTTATTTTCCTCTACATCGAACATTTCGTATTGATATCGAAGTTCTTTTAAGGAACTCATACTGTCTTTTCTGTCAATTTTTATGAAGTCACCTGGCCGAACAGATCTATTGTTTAGAAGGATATGCTTTTGCAAATAAAAATTAAATTCCACTGGAGCGTTACTTATGTGATCGCCCGATGGATCTATCACGATCCCCATTATGTTTGTCCACATAGGTAGAAATGGGCAATATTTTTTGACAATAAATCTGCACAAATCTTCATTTTGATATTCATTTACGTCATATTTTATTATTTGATCGTTAAAACTGTCGCATATATTATTACATATATTTTCAAAAACTTTTTTAAAAGGACTACGAGAAGCAATAGATTCCAAATTATTTAATTGCTCGTCATCAAAAGAAATCATATTTTCGTAATCATTTTCGTTTATATCTATAAATTTTTTTTTTTAAATTGCAAAACTGTTCTTAAAATCATGGTTTTTCTGTGGGCTTAAAAGAACAACGAAAATATGGTTAAACCAGAATTTACATTCATCCATTGTTTTAAGATCAAAAGCTAAAGTTAAAACACTTTTTAATAAATGCCTTAGTTTATGTTTTTTCCCGATTTTCATATTTAAGTCCTTACAAATTATATGAATGTAGTGAGCTTTGCACCACTGCACAATAACTCTAGGTCTTGAACTTAAACTTTTGTTTTCTAGGTATTTAAAACAATCATTAAGATATTCGAAAACATTTTGATCATTACAACATTTTAATATACCTCCAAATAGAGCGTAGCTTACATCTGTACAAACTCTTTCGAAAAATGGCCATTTATATTTGTGCTCTTTGCAATATATCTGCAATCTTTCAAATATTAAACATATATCAACAATTGTGTGGCGAGACAATATGGCTGTTAAAACTGGAATAATCATTTTTAGTTTCTTTATCCTAATGACCATTTTATATATTAAAATTCGCTTTTCTGCGCACTCAATTTGTCGTACACTTTGCCCTGTTGCATCAAAATGTATTATATAATTTGCGTCTTTTAATATTTGTGGGTTTTGACAAAAAGTTTCAAAGGTTTTGCCTGCCCAGCAATGTATTGCTAATGGTGACTCTATATATTGTATATATTCTAGATAATATCCCTGTTGCATACGATAAACGTCAATAAACGGGTTGGGATCACAAAAATTATCAAAATTATATTCAGATTTGCATTTACGCAGCGTTGGTAGTTTTTGAATATTTTGAAAGTTTCCACTTTGCGCTATTTCATCAGAGGCTTCGAGAATCTTTTCTTTACGGTATAGATAAGCGCTTTTATTTTGGAGATTTTTCTTCGCAATAGCTCGTGTTACACCACGAATTTGTGCAACACGTTTTTCTCCAATTGCATGAACAATTTCACCTGTTCTATAAACAAAAACAGTTCCGTCTATATTTACTTTAAAACGGTATTTGCTACAGTCGGCAAAAGTACAGTAACCATATGCCAACAACCCCGAAACTAAGTACTTTATGTTAAAAAACGAAATGATGCATGCGTTATTTATTTTCAAGTACTCCTGTCTTAGCACATCAATTATTAGTTTCTTTTTAGTTAACTTGAGATTCTGAAAATCTTTTGCTTCGAAAAGCAAATCGGGGTTTATTTTAAAATTGCAATCTGCCACTTTTGGTTTAAAACGACGGATTTGTTTCACTGCTTTTCCCGGTACGCGAGAAACACGCTTATTAATTTTTTCTTTCGGATAAGCACTTTTCCTATAAGCTTCAAATTGCGATATATCTAAGCTACACTCTTCGGTTTCAAAGGGACCTAAAGTCTTATTACATTTTTCTAATACTTTTTCGGTACATTTGATATCGGTACTGCTTTCTTTTACTTTTTTATTATTGGTGTCTTTATTGAGACTTATACAGTTTTCATTTGTTTTATGACAATAAGAAAACTTATCTAAAGAACGACTTAACATTAATTTTAATTCTTCGAGAAAGCCTTTTTAAATATATTCTATTTCCTTTGAACCTCTTTTATTCTAAAAAGAAAAATGTATAATTATTAATATTAGCGAAATTGTAGAGAGTAGTAAATTGTAATTCCTTACTATTTCATTATCAAAATTTGCTGACATTTCTTTAGTAAATTTCTCTTTAAAAACACTTCGTTCATATTTCTTTATTTTTTTGATGCGGTGGACCGGAATCTAGAAATAATTGTTTTCAGAAGAAAGTTGCGGAAAATTTAAATGTACATACATTTTTGTGTTCCTTTAGGCAAATAAGGGCATCTAATGCATTTTTCTCATCCTCTGTCAAATTTTTACCTCTCACTTCATTTGGAAAGTCTTCAGTAATATTAAAATTTTGAAGTAGATCCTAAATAAACTTGTTCTAAGGGGAATGCTGTAAAAAATGTTTAATATACATACGCGTTTGCCTTCTTTTAGGCAAAGAAGGGCATCTAATGCACATATCTCTAGTTCCGTCAGATTTTTCCCACCTACTTCATTTGGAATAACTTCATTAATATTTAAATTTTTAAGTGGATCCTAAAAAAAACTAGTTCTAGAAGGAATGCTGTAAAAGGTGATAAATGTACATACGTGTTTGCCTTCTTTTAGGCAAATAAGGGCTTCTAATGCACATTTCTCAAGTTCGGTCAGATTTCTACCACCTACATTACTCGAAAACTCTTCGGTAATATTATAAATTTGATTATCAACATCACTTTTCTATCATAAAAAAATAGTATGTATATACATAGTATATCTTCATTTAAATTATACAATTGCAACAAACCTTGTTTTTTTCAACGTTATGAAAACCATAACCGTTTCCTTCAGAGTTAACAAGCAATGACCGAATCTGTAATCAAGCAATTATCATTCATTTTTGTACTTATTTTATATTGCGATCGTCATACCCTTTTTAAAATCATTTTCCGATTTTTTGAATTATTTGCTAGTTTATAACATAACGGCTGGTCTTTGTTGTAATCGGAGAATATTTTTGTATAAACAGAATTATTTTGATAATACTTAAGATTTTTAACATTTAAACCTCCATTTATTTCCATCATTAAAATTGTCATTAGTTTTTCTTTATTTAAAACCATTTTCTATTAATTTAAAAAAGAAACTATAAATTAAAAAAACAATATAAGACTGCTGAACAAACAGTTGGAAAAAAGATATTATTTTCTATACGGTTGTCAGATTGGAAAAAAATCTAGTAAGTCCCATCCAGGCAATTTTTGTTTCTGTAATTTTTTTATTCTCTTCCACACATTCATTACCGAATAAACAATTGTTAGATTTATATTCAATTGCAATACAAAAATATATATACTAGTTTCCGATACACTTTTTCCAAATAAAAAAAAACTTTTTATTTAAAAATGGCCAAATATTGAAAGGTTATAAATTAAAAAAAATAGAACTGTTTGTCTCGAAAACAAAATGTATTACTCGGAATCTTTTAAAATTTAACTTATTTACTTTATTCGTGCTTGATTCCTTCAAATATAAATATTTCATGATATTCTCAAGCACGAATAAAGTAAATTAGTTATATTAATAATTAGTTTTTACAAACATAATAAAGAGTTTTTGGAAATGCTCAAAAATTATTTTTTGCCTATGATCAATTTATTTATATCCCCTACAAATGTTACAAGAATATTTTACTTTGCAGAAATCTAACTTTTATCGTGAAAATATTTTAAGCGGAAATTTTAAAAGTAGAAGTTAGCATCACTGAAACCATCTGTTGTCATATAGTTTTACACAAAAAACTTTTCCGTCGCAAATTCAATTACGAAAGCGAAGATTATCCCAAATTTACACATTTAATAAGAGATGATAACTTGGATGCAGAAGTTCACTGTTCAGGGTATGGTTTCACTAAAGAAATGGAAAACAGATTTGCTTCAGGTACGTACTACATATTTTACATTTTTATATTACTCATACTAAAAACCTTTAGGAATATGGTATGATTGAAGAGTCGGATGATGATGATGCAGAAATCAATGATAAAACCAAAGTTGAATACCCTAATGAGGACATAAATGAATATCGCCAGCAATTAGAAAATGAAATAAAATTCAGTGAATTAAAATCATCGGCTTAAATCTAATTTACGGACGCAGCTTAAAAATTAAAAAAAAGTTATCTACCGGGTGTAAAATTTAATTTTAAGCAAAAAATGTAAAGTGACAAATTTGGCGCTGACGCTTAGTTTCCGAGTAATGGGCTTCTAAAGTTTGTATGGACAATATGGAATATATGGAGTATTTTTTGGTGGAATAAGACAATATGGGTATCATATACATCTGATTATATCAACTATTTAATTTATAATATAACATTTTTATATGTACCTCTTATTACACCAAATAAAGTAGTGGACATTCTGTCTAAAATTAAGGTGTTTGTACAAAAATAAATCTAAAAATTAAAGGGTGCCCCCACAATTGATGTAAGTTTACTTATATGGGCCTATAACAACAAGTATAAAATTTAAATTTGGAAGTTAAAGGGTGTTCCAATAGTTAATGTTATTTTGTGTATGTGAACAAACTCTTGAACCGTTTAGACAAAACGTTGAAACTTAAAAGGGACAATTTACAATCTTTCTTTCAACCGTCTGTCTGTAACGGTTTAACATTTGGCCCATATACATCTGATTATATCAACTATTTAATTTATAATATAACATTTTTATATGTACCTCTTATTACACCAAATAAAGTAGTGGACATTCTGTCTAAAATTAAGGTGTTTGTACAAAAATAAATCTAAAAATTAAAGGGTGCCCCCACAATTGATGTAAGTTTACTTATATGGGCCTATAACAACAAGTATAAAATTTAAATTTGGAAGTTAAAGGGTGTTCCAATAGTTAATGTTATTTTGTGTATGTGAACAAACTCTTGAACCGTTTAGACAAAACGCTGAAACTTAAAAGGGACAATTTACAATCTTTCTTTCAACCGTCTGTCTGTAACGGTTTAACATTTGGCCCATATACATCTGATTATATCAACTATTTATTTTATAATATAACATTTTTATATGTACCTCTTATTACACCAAATAAAGTAGTGGACATTCTGTCTAAAATTAAGGTGTTTGTACAAAAATAAATCTAAAAATTAAAGGGTGCCCCCACAATTGATGTAAGTTTACTTATATGGGCCTATAACAACAAGTATAAAATTTAAATTTGGAAGTTAAAGGGTGTTCCAATAGTTAATGTTATTTTGTGTATGTGAACAAACTCTTGAACCGTTTAGACAAAACGTTGAAACTTAAAAGGGACCTGTATTGCTAAATATATATATATATATATATATATATATATATATATATATATATATATACGGGCACCGCTCCACAAGAAAAAAATTTCATATGGATATCAGTGGATAGGTAATTTAAGCGGATATCTAATTAAAAAGGAAAAAAGATCTTCTATAGACCAAAAACTGAATTTTTTCACTTAAACGTAAAGATTTTCTCCTCAATGGTATGACCAACACCGGCTTCGCTTTCCAAAGATTTCCTGCGTAGCCAGCCTTCGGCCGGGAGTAAAGATTTTTTCTTCCATGGTTTGTCCAACACATGCTTTGCTTTCAAAAAATTCCTGCGTAGTCGATATTCCTGTCACATTATACGTAAAAAGTTTGGAGGTCCGTAACTCAAAAACAAAGGGGTTTCCCGAAAATTATTACTTAATATTTTTTTTTTTTAATTACATTTTACACTCTTTGTATAATTTTTTTAAAGTTACGTTTAAATAAAAAAAAATCATATTTTGGTCTCTAGCCGATCTTTAATATTTTATATTTATAATTTTTTTACTTTTTTCCTATTTAATTAGATAGCCGCTTAATTAAATTACCTTTCCAATTATATCCATATTGTCCCATTCTGCCATCAAATATTCGATCTATGTCATATTAAAAATGAAAACTTCGGAGGCCAGTAACTCCGGAACTAAGGGTTGGCGCCAAATTTTTCACTTTACATTTTTTTGTTAGAATTGCATTTTACACCCCGTAGACAACTTTTTTTTTCTTTTGAAGCGGTTCCCGTTAACTGGATTTAAGCCAAATCTAGTTTGCCTTTGCAAACTTGAGATCAACAAAAAAAACATTTGTCCCCAGAACACAATTGTCACAAATTCACTTATATTAAACTTTATTTTTCTACTCACCTGTGTTTTATAATATTACGTATCGAAAATTATTGAAACTATTTTGAAAATTGCCAGTTATAATTTTTAATGCACTTTTTTTTAAGGATTGAAAAGCTTTTTCCTTTTCCTTAATTGTTTCGTTATCGAATGTAGATTTTATTTGACGTTTTTGAATTAATGCCGTTATTTCTATTTCATTCGTTCCCCGTGTAGTTACCACACTTTTATATGCATGCAACTGCGTGATTATACACCAGAAAAAAATTTTGGTATGTTTCTGTATTGCAAATATTTTCATATAGTAATTTACTAATTGTTTCTAATTAAAATAAAAGCTTTTATTTAAGATAATGTTTATAAAATTATAGTATTATTTTTCATAAGCAACACAAATTTATATATATGCCATTTCTTTTATTTCATTTAAAGTCTGGCATCTGTTCTATATTTTAAATGTGGCAACAAAGACAAATCGCGGCATGCTATGCGACGGGGATTTTTTTAAACAGTGTATATGTTAATCACTAAGCATTATTTTAATAGAAGATGGACAGCGAAACAACACAGGTGAGTAGGAAATAATTTAATTATTTATTTTGAAATTTGGCTAAAGTCTAGCTTAGTGAAGTGAAGTGTTAATGAATTTAAAAAAAAAATTGGAGGTTGCCTTCTTATTCCGAGTTATGGGCCTCTAAACTTTTATAGCCGTATTCATAGAAAATAAAATAAGTTTGAAATATGTTTTATGACAAATTTTGCGTACAAATTTGTATTAAAATACATTTCAAATCTAAATCAATATTATATGAATACCGCAGTTACATTTTCCAAGAAATTGTGTCAATATGGGTAACATTTTAATGCTTTAGCGAATCTGATGTTAATCCAAAAGCTTTATAATGATACCCGTATTGAACCAATTTGTAAAAAAATATGGCCAATAACTCGGAAGAAAATGGGGAACAAATCTAGTATACGGACGCAGCTTAAAAATTAAAAAAAAGCTACCTACCGGGTGTAAAATTTAATTCTAAGCAAAAAATTTAAAGTGACAAATTTGGGGCTGACCCGTAGTTTCCGAGTTACGGGCCTCCAAAGTTTGTATGTACAATATGAAATATATGGAGTATTTTTTGGTGGAATAAGACAATATGGGTATCATTGGAAAGGTAATTTAAATATCTATTCAATTTAAAAGGAATATACTAAAAATTTAAAAAAAGTTTTTTATATCAAAGTTTTTTGGGCAGCTCTTAGTTTAAGCTTCGCTTACTAAAGGTTTTCTGCGTAGCTGGCCTTCGGCCGGTCGCAAAGATTTTCTCCTCTATGGTATGACTAACACCGGCTTCGCTTACTAAAGATTGTCTGCGTAGGCGGCCTTCGGCCGGGCGCAAGTATTTTCTGCTCGCTTATTATCCATATTGTACATACAAACTTTGGAGGCCCGTAACTCGGAAACTAAGGGTCAGCCCCAAATTTGTCACTTTAAATTTTTTGCTTAAAATTAAATTTTACACCCCGTTGGTAACTTTTATTAAATTTTTAAGCTGCGTCCGTAAACTAGATTTAAGCCGAATATAGCATTTTTTTCCATTTTAATTATATAACGAATGTATGTGCATTTATATATTTTTTAGAAATTAATTCAATATTTATTGCAACAATCTGGTGGTGGCAACAGAGGCGGCAGAGGTGGTGGCAGCCGTGACAACAGAGGCGGCAGAGGTGGTAGCAGCCGTGGCGGCAGAGGTGGTAGCAGCCGTGGCGGCAGAGGTGGTAGCAGCCGTGGCGGCAGAGGTGGTAGCAGCCGTGGCAACAGACGTGGCAACAGAGGTGGCGGGCGCGGTAGATACCGCGGTAATATGCACCAGCCCTTTTACATGGTAAGATTTCTTTTTACTTTTATTTCAAGAATTGTTTTTAACAATTTTACATTTTCAGATTCCAGAAGTTCCCATGGCTTATGTAATACCTCAGTTGATATATCCCACATTCGGGTGGATAGAACCCATATACTCCACCACCGATATACGCCACCAAATACGCCTAACTAATAGGCAATCAGTAGTTGCTACTGGCAGTTCATCAGTGACGACTGCTTGTCCAGTTGGTGCTACTGGCCTTCCAGTGGTCGTAACTGATCGAGCAGTTGGTGCCGCTGAACAGCCAGTAGCAACTACTGAATATCCTGTGGTGGCTACAGAAGGTCTTCCGGCTATAGAACGTCCTGTGGTGGCAGCGGAATGCCCTGACGCTGAGTCAAGTTTATAAGGAAATTTTTTTTTTTAGTATCAAAAATATATTTTTTTCAATGTACATAGCAATAAACCATTAATTTGTTGTCGGATAAAAGTTTTAAAAATAAAGTGCTTCAGATTTAACATCAAGTAGTGTTTACTTAGAATTTTTATTAGTAGGGCATTTATTTACTAAAGTGCGTTTTGGTTTTTTTGGCACCTTTTCATTTATCGGTTTTAGGAATGAAAATATATATATTCATTTATATGGGAAAATTGCACACTTATAGGGGTATACCCTATAAACGGCTAATTTTTCGCAAATGACAGTCGTACAGTTAGATTCGTAGGGCATTTATTTACTAAAGTGCATTTTGGTTTTTTTGGCACCTTTTCATTTATCGGTTTTAGGAATGAAAATATATATATTCATTTATATGGGAAAATTGCACGCTTATAGGGGTATACCCTATAAACGGCTAATTTTTCGCAAATGACAGTCGTACAGTTAGATTCGTAGGGCATTTATTTACTAAAGTGCATTTTGCTTTTTTTGGCACCTTTTCATTTATCGGTTTTAGGAATGAAAATATATATATTCATTTATATGGGAAAATTGCACACTTATAGGGGTATACCCTATAAACGGCTAATTTTTCGCAAATGACAGTCGTACAGTTAGATTCGTAGGGCATTTATTTACTAAAGTGCATTTTGCTTTTTTTGGCACCTTTTCATTTATCGGTTTTAGGAATGAAAATATATATATTCATTTATATGGGAAAATTGCACACTTATAGGGGTATACCCTATAAACGGCTAATTTTTCGCAAATGACAGTCGTACAGTTAGATTCGTAGGGCATTTATTTACTAAAGTGCATTTTGCTTTTTTTGGCACCTTTTCATTTATCGGTTTTAGGAATGAAAATATATATATTCATTTATATGGGAAAATTGCACACTTATAGGGGTATACCCTATAAACGGCTAATTTTTCGCAAATGACAGTCGTACAGTTAGATTCGTAGGGCATTTATTTACTAAAGTGCATTTTGCTTTTTTTGGCACCTTTTCATTTATCGGTTTTAGGAATGAAAATATATATATATTCATTTATATGGGAGAATTGCACACTTATAGGGGTATACCCTATAAACGGCTAATTTTTCGCAAATGACAGTCGTACAGTTAGATTCGTAGGGCATTTATTTACTAAAGTGCATTTTGCTTTTTTTGGCACCTTTTCATTTATCGGTTTTAGGAATGAAAATATATATATTCATTTATATGGGAAAATTGCACACTTATAGGGGTATACCCTATAAACGGCTAATCTTTCGCAAATGACAGTCGTACAGTTAGATTCGTAGGGCATTTATTTACTAAAGTGCATTTTGCTTTTTTTGGCACCTTTTCATTTATCGGTTTTAGGAATGAAAATATATATATTCATTTATATGGGAAAATTGCACACTTATAGGGGTATACCCTATAAACGGCTAATTTTTCGCAAATGACAGTAGTACAGTTAGATTCGTAGGGCATTTATTTACTAAAGTGCATTTTGCTTTTTTTGGCACCTTTTCATTTATCGGTTTTAGGAATGAAAATATATATATTCATTTATATGGGAAAATTGCACACTTATAGGGGTATACCCTATAAACGGCTAATTTTTCGCAAATGACAGTCGTACAGTTAGATTCGTAGGGCATTTATTTACTAAAGTGCATTTTGCTTTTTTTGGCACCTTTTCATTTATCGGTTTTAGGAATGAAAATATATATATTCATTTATATGGGAAAATTGCACACTTATAGGGGTATACCCTATAAACGGCTAATTTTTCGCAAATGACAGTCGTACAGTTAGATTCGTAGGGCATTTATTTACTAAAGTGCATTTTGCTTTTTTTGGCACCTTTTCATTTATCGGTTTTAGGAATGAAAATATATATATTCATTTATATGGGAAAATTGCACACTTATAGGGGTATACCCTATAAACGGCTAATTTTTCGCAAATGACAGTCGTACAGTTAGATTCGTAGGGCATTTATTTACTAAAGTGCATTTTGCTTTTTTTGGCACCTTTTCATTTATCGGTTTTAGGAATGAAAATATATATATTCATTTATATGGGAAAATTGCACACTTATAGGGGTATACCCTATAAACGGCTAATTTTTCGCAAATGACAGTCGTACAGTTAGATTCGTAGGGCATTTATTTACTAAAGTGCATTTTGCTTTTTTTGGCACCTTTTCATTTATCGGTTTTAGGAATGAAAATATATATATTCATTTATATGGGAAAATTGCACACTTATAGGGGTATACCCTATAAACGGCTAATTTTTCGCAAATGACAGTCGTACAGTTAGATTCGTAGGGCATTTATTTACTAAAGTGCATTTTGCTTTTTTTGGCACCTTTTCATTTATCGGTTTTAGGAATGAAAATATATATATTCATTTATATGGGAAAATTGCACACTTATAGGGGTATACCCTATAAACGGCTAATTTTTCGCAAATGACAGTCGTACAGTTAGATTCGTAGGGCATTTATTTACTAAAGTGCATTTTGCTTTTTTTGGCACCTTTTCATTTATCGGTTTTAGGAATGAAAATATATATATTCATTTATATGGGAAAATTGCACACTTATAGGGGTATACCCTATAAACGGCTAATTTTTCGCAAATGACAGTCGTACAGTTAGATTCGTAGGGCATTTATTTACTAAAGTGCATTTTGCTTTTTTTGGCACCTTTTCATTTATCGGTTTTAGGAATGAAAATATATATATTCATTTATATGGGAAAATTGCACACTTATAGGGGTATACCCTATAAACGGCTAATTTTTCGCAAATGACAGTCGTACAGTTAGATTCGTAGGGCATTTATTTACTAAAGTGCATTTTGCTTCTTTTGGCACCTTTTCATTTATCGGTTTTAGGAATGAAAATATATATATTCATTTATATGGGAAAATTGCACACTTATAGGGGTATACCCTATAAACGGCTAATTTTTCGCAAATGACAGTCGTACAGTTAGATTCGTAGGGCATTTATTTACTAAAGTGCATTTTGCTTTTTTTGGCACCTTTTCATTTATCGGTTTTAGGAATGAAAATATATATATTCATTTATATGGGAAAATTGCACACTTATAGGGGTATACCCTATAAACGGCTAACTTTTCGCAAATGACAGTCGTACAGTTAGATTCGTAGGGCATTTATTTACTAAAGTGCATTTTGCTTTTTTTGGCACCTTTTCATTTATCGGTTTTAGGAATGAAAATATATATATTCATTTATATGGGAAAATTGCACACTTATAGGGGTATACCCTATAAACGGCTAATTTTTCGCAAATGACAGTCGTACAGTTAGATTCGTAGGGCATTTATTTACTAAAGTGCATTTTGATTTTTTTGGCACCTTTTCATTTATCGGTTTTAGGAATGAAAATATATATATTCATTTATATGGGAAAATTGCACACTTATAGGGGTATACCCTATAAACGGCTAATTTTTCGCAAATGACAGTCGTACAGTTAGATTCGTAGGGCATTTATTTACTAAAGTGCATTTTGCTTTTTTTGGCACCATTTCATTTATCGGTTTTAGGAATGAAAATATATATATTCATTTATATGGGAAAATTGCACACTTATAGGGGTATACCCTATAAACGGCTAATTTTTCGCAAATGACAGTCGTACAGTTAGATTCGTAGGGCATTTATTTACTAAAGTGCATTTTGCTTTTTTTGGCACCTTTTCATTTATCGGTTTTAGGAATGAAAATATATATATTCATTTATATGGGAAAATTGCACACTTATAGGGGTATACCCTATAAACGGCTAATTTTTCGCAAATGACAGTCGTACAGTTAGATTCGTAGGGCATTTATTTACTAAAGTGCATTTTGCTTTTTTTGGCACCTTTTCATTTATCGGTTTTAGGAATGAAAATATATACATACGTATGGATATCTTTATTTACCTAATGTTTTACATGCAAATAATTTTGATTTTCTTTACTTGGATATTATTTCATCCAAAAACATTTTTTATTGTAATACATTTTTAATTACACTTATAATGTTTTATCAATACATTAAAATCTTATATTTAAATCCTTTTAGTCAAATAACTTCTTAACATGAGAACGTTGGTAATTTTCATTTTGTTCACATATCGGTTGGCTGAAAACAAAGTGGAAATGAAATAAATTACTTACTACTACGATTTTTGGTTGAAAAATTATGTATATTAATACTTTTTTTCATACATACCAAATTTATCAACCATGTGCAAAAGTATGTTATTTTTGTTTTTTTTTCGGTATGATTTCTTCACTTGCGTGTTATTATCAATATAAAATATGCAAGCTATACAAGGGTAAATATGCAAACTTAATTTTATCATATGTGCGTTTTCGTTGTCAAGCTAGTAATTTGCAGATTTTACTAACCTCACAAATTTATAGAAACAAATATAATTTTCTACTTCTTTAATTGAAATTGAAGTATGCAAATTTACAAACACTTTTTTTTTAAATGTGTAGGTCGGGACTTTATATTTGCGCTCTGAGGAGTCGATTATGTCGCATGAGCGCACACTGTTGAAGGCGTTCTGCACACTTTCTATGACGCTCGAGGAGCTTTCCGCCGGTATGCGTCATGCAGAGAGGGCGGTACGCCTCTGCTGTTACGAAGTCTTTTTTAATAATAATAATCATAATAATAATATTAATAATAATAATAATAATAATAATAACAATAATAATAATAATAATTCCGTGCGGAGTTTTCCCAGTCTCCCATCGCACATTGGTCCAAATGCTCAATCTAGCTGAAAGAAATTCATAACTCGCTTTTAAAAAGCCGCAGTGACATGAATCTTTGCATGTACATATATATTATAACTAAAAATACTCACCAAAAAAATGGGCGTAATCTGTAATGGGCGTGGCAAATTTTTTGTTAAATAAATAAAAACAAAAAATATTTCTATAATTATGTAAAACAATATTTATTTATTTATCTAAAATTTTGAATTTTTATCACAAAAATTTATTAACATTAATAAATGAAATAACTGGGTTGTTCAAGGTTCGTTAGTTATCAAGTTATATGTTTGTTGTTGTTACCTGTTGGTTTGCTGGTAGTGCGGTGGCACTGGGACAAAATTAGCACAAGTAGGAAGAAAAAACCACCCTTATTTGGTCTCACACGAAAATGTTGTCTCCAAAGAAAATTAATGCCAATTAAAACCCAGATACACGGTATGCTTTTAATTTATCAAACTTTATTTTGTTCTTTTGTATTTGTACTTTAATTTGACAATAAAAAAAGAAATGGAAAAAACTTTAGTGGCGTACACAAGTAAATGGAAGCAAATGGAACAAGAAAGACCGCAGGTGTGAATTCGCCGCAATTGTAAACATTACTGCCTTGCGACATTATCGCAACGTGGAGCCACGTCTTAATTTAATGTCACAGATACAATTTAAAATTCATTATTTTATTTTAGATAAACATTTCTAGCATCTGTTAATTATTAGTAATACTTATGGATGAATACATATATATATGTAAATTAATTCAAATTTTTTATTTTTTTATTTTATTTATAATAGATACAAAAAAATCTTTTTTTTACACATTTGAGGAAAGCAAAAACTAGTTCAGCTCTTAACAAGTAAATTATATAAAATGATAATAGTTATAGGAATAATAAGAAAAAAAAATTTAAGCATATTTTGTCATTTAATACTGAGCAAAAAGGAAACAAATTAACTGATTCCCCTTCTCCAATTTTATGTTCAACGTCATCCTATTTTTCCGAGCTTGCTTTCAGCCCTTCTCCGGAAAACGTGTTCCCAAAAACTGTCTGTAGACTAGCCCGGGTTTACCGATAGCGGGACCAATGAGAATTTTGTGGGCTAAGTGGGCACCCAGAACTACGGTGGTACTGCCGATTGACCAAGTTATACGCTGGGTCGTTTCGTAGCTCCAGCTCAATCGCAACAGATGGGCTACGGCCATACCGGGAATCTTCTACGACTAGTTCCGCCTCGAAGTACGTTTCGGTGTCCTGTTTGTGGAACAGGCGCACTCTAGTGGTACCTCTTCGGATGTCGCAGGCCAAAGCTTCCGCCTCCTGCCGCGTAATGGAAGATTTTGGGACCGTAGGGTTGATAACGGATAGTGTCCTTAGCGGCTTCCTTCCGGGCCCAGCAGCGATAGCAATACGAGCGGTCATGTCAACCCACACTCTACCCTCCGGCATCGGGTGCAACCAGCTGTGATGGTTTTTTCTACATCGGTGGCACCGGTCAAAGCTGTCACAGTTAGCACTAGAGTTCGACTGTGCAAAACAATTATAACAAATAGACTTCTGGGCCACGATTCTTAGTTTTTTTTCACCGGTAGGGTTATAAACCGGGAACACTGCCGGATCGCATGGAACTTGTCGCAGATTAGGCCACCCTGAATTTGCCATCACAACCATTATATACCCTCACAACGCGACCTAACCGCCATTCAGTGGGAAGATTGGGCTCATTTTTAAGTACCACGAGGTCATTTTCTTTTAAGTTTGGTTAGGCCAACTTCCATTTAGAGCGCTTACGCAACTCCTTTAAATATTCGTGTTTCCACCGGTGACAAATTTCCTGTTTCAGCGCCTTTATTTTGCGCCATCGATGCACAATACTAAGTGGGGACATTGTTTCTTCTGGTTCAGCCGGGGACAACAAAGAAGACTCTATTAAAAATGACCGGGTATAAGGGAAGCCAAATCATCAATATTTTCAGACATAGGGCCAAGAGGACGGGAATTGAGGCATGCTTCTATTTTCGCTAGAAGTGTAGAGAACTGTTCAAAAGTAAATTTTATCGGACCAGCAGTTTTCTTAAAGTGTGTTTTGAGACTCTTCACACCTGCCTCCCATAACCCCCCCATATGAGGGGCTGCCGCGGGGATAAAGTGCCACTCTGAATGCTGAAATCCATATTTTTCTACCGCAGTGTCACGCAGCTCTTTAACTACCTTTTCAAAACTAGCTTTGATTTCACGTGCAGCGCCAACAAAATTTCTGCCGTTGTCCGAGTAGATGCAATTTGGGCAACCACGACGAGCGATAAAACGAGCTAAAGCCGCTAAAAAGGCAGGAGTAGATAGATCGCTTACAGCTTCTAAGTGAATTGCCTTTGTAGAGAAACATACAAAGAGACACACGTAGCCTTTCGTTATTCGGCAGTATCGACCTGTAAAACTCTTAATCTCAAACGGGCCCGCAAAATCCACGCCTGTATTGATGAAAGGGCGACTTAGGGTAGTTCTTTTTTCAGGTAGCGCAGCCATGATTTGAGTCTGAAGTTTTTTGCGGTGTAAGACACAAACCTTGCAATTATGAATGACAGTTCTGACAAGATTTTTAGCCTTTATTATCCAGCACTCTAGATGAATTACGTTCAGCACCAGACGGGAGCCACCATGATGGACAAGCTTGTGGATAAATTCAACATACAGCCGAGCTAATCTACTGCCATACGCAAGTATAATCGGATATTTTTCATGATAAGTCAGAGAAGATGAAGAGCTAAGACGACCATTAGCCCGAATAATATTATTTTTGTCCAAAAAGGGTGTGAGGGTCAGCAAAGGACTTCGGGTATCAATTTTCTTATTAGCGGACAGGCAACGGAATTCATTAGAAAAGTAGAGTTGCTGGGACAGAAAAAATAGTCGATTTTTAATGAAACGCAACTCCCCGGCAGAAATTCTTAGTGTCTCGAACTTCTTATTCTTCCGTCGCCTTTTACTAGCGAGTATAAAAAATCTAAAAATATACGCCAACACATGCCACGCTCGTGACAGACTTGAAAAACGCTCAAGTATGTCCTCCATTTAAGTCGATCTAGCAATAAAAGTTTGAGCTTTTTTTGGTTCCTCTGCTGTTTCAAACTCTGATACTGCTATGGGCCATGATGACTTTTCACCACTGAGCCAATCTGGACCATGCCACCAAAGTTTATTTTCTTTCAGATCCGAAGGTACCAGCCCCCGGGTTGCTAGATCGCCAGGGTTATCTTTAGACGCTACGTGACACCAATTTTTATTTCCTACTTTTTCTAATATTGTGGCCACCCTATTTGCGACAAAGGTTTTCCAATTACAAGGGTGACTTTTTCTCTTCTGTGCCACTTCTGCTCCCGCATCACTGCACTACCAGGTAACAACAACATTTTTGGTTGAACCAGAACGGTTGGGAACCACTGCTTCTGTATTTTCCTTACATTCTTCTCCTAACTCCTTCTGAGCTTTTGCGAGAATATTTATGCTACGTACATAAATCTTATGCACCTGGGGATGTTTTGCCTGAACCACTACTAATTCCTTTTTCTTCTCTACCGTCTCTGCCGAACACTCATCAAAGAGTTTCTTATATTTTGCCCATGCTTTTCTCAATTCATTTTTTTCAAGCTCAAAAGCATCTTTAGAGTACTTGGAAAAGTCCTCATCAGTTAGCATAGCCTCATAGCTAATCACCTCTTCAGCCGCCCGTAAATACCTTTCATTATTTAAAAAGAATTACGGATGAAAACACATAGAAAAACTTTCTAAAAAAATATATAAAAATGCCAGAAAAATGAATTTAACGACACTATAAAAAAGCCCGCAAAAAATTTAAAAATGTCCGCCAAGAGAAAGAAAAAAGATGGACGCCAAGAACTTTCTGGTGTTATTAATACAACAAAATATAGTATAACGGTTTATACAAAATGACCCAATACGGCTTCATAACCACGTTTTAAAATTTTGTTGTTAAGTATTATAACCTCACTTTCACCGAGCCACAAATTTGAGACACCAAAATGAAACTCAAGTAATACTAATATAAATATCACGTACGCACCTTTTTCCAAATTTGCCGGGAGAAGGACCAAAAATGTTGTTGTTACCTGTTGGTATGCTGGTAGTGCGGTGGCGCTGGGACAAAAGTAGCACAAGTAGGAAGAAAAAACCACCCTTATTTGGTCTCACACAAAAATGTTGTCTCCAAAGAAAATTAATGCCGGAACTCGATTTTCCAATTAAAACCCAGCTACACGGTATGCTTTTAATTTATCAAACTTTATTTTATTCTTTTGTATTTGTACTTTAATTTGACAATAAAAGAATAAATGGCAAAAAACTTTAGTGGCGCATACAAGTAGAGTTTAAAAAAGAATAATAAAAAAAGCCGCGATTCGACGCTTATATCCGAGCCAAGCAAAAATAACGCCGATCGTGCACTTTCCGGCTCACCAAATGGAACAAGAAAGACCTCAGGTGTGAATTCGCCGCAATTGTGTTCACACATGCCAGGACATAAACATTACTGGAACAGACAATGTTTAAAAAATTATATTTTCAACAACAAAATATATAGTGACAAAAATATTTTTCAATATATTTTGTTGTTGGAAAAATATATAATAAAAGGATAAAAGTCCAAAATTTAGGAAAAAAGTGAGAAAACTAACTAAAATGTCTTCTGAATTCGAAATATACATCTGAAATTGATCAATTGACCAAGTCTCCAATAAAGGTGCAACTTTTGTTCGCTTTGCTCTCTTAATCTTTTCTAAAAATTCTTTAGAAGGTCTGCCATAGCTTGATGATGACAGCCCATCCAGTAATCCGAGATGCGGATGAAGGTATAGTTGGAATTACAAAACTTCCATCTAGCCAATATTTATTTGTGGTCTCAAAAACCCTCTTTGTTCGATTGGCTTGAGCCCACTTCTTAGCCAGAAACCATACAAACGTTCGAACAGATTGCTTCACTTGTTTGCAATAGCTATTTGTTTCATTATTCTCAAGCCCGATTTTAGCAAAAACATATGATACAACAACATTAACTTTAAATTGTTGTTTTTCACTACAAAAAGCATCAAATAGTTGCCTCTTAGTAATAAACGTTTTAGATTGTAAATAAAATAAAAAGCATTTAGGCAAAAACTGGCATCTAATTTTCAAAATATTGACAAGCTACCATCGTACAGATTACAAAAACAGAAATAACAGAATTAGAGTTTTATAGATTCCCATTCAAAACTCTAATTTAATTTGGACATTGAATAAAATGTTCACATATAAGACACACACGTAGAAAACTGCATTTTTTTTCTAAACAAAACATTTTATTTTATATATAAAAATAACTAAATTTCTTCCTACCTTTGTTAAATTACTTTCAGCAAAAAAATATTTGTTCTTTGTTCTGATTTTGTCACGACGACTTTAATTGCGGCACTAAACATAAACTGAGCAATTGATAGAAAAACACTACAGCAGTTACTGGTGTTTAAAAGAAGAAAGCAAACCTGAAACAAAAGTAAAAAAAAATAAAAAATGTACTGTTATGCACTGTGGACACTTGTTAACCTATTATCAAACTAAATATTTTATTTCGAAATAATAAAACAAATTACTTTCTTCCGGCTAGATTGCGCATTTGGACCACTGTGCATCGGACGCGTCCCCAGGTGGCGGATAGGGGAACTCTCGGCTGGTCATTCTGGACCTGCGGAGAAGGTGATAAATGCCACCCGTGGAGCAAAATTCTAGGCAGCTGATCACCATGCCTGGTGGAGCTGACGGTGATGGACATGGAACGGTTATGGCATAAGGCACTGATTCATGGATTTTGACTTGATGCCACGAGCTGACGACTGCAGTATTCCATCACCTTAGTAGGCAAGAGTGATATCTTGCTAAAACGGCTGATGGGCTAATGCTGCAGCCGCCTCCGTCCTGTTAAAACTTTGGCAAGCCTTCAGGTACGTTCCCCATACGTCACCATTAGGTTGGTGGTGCAAGTTAAGTTGAGGAATCCTGATTAGTTCGCGTCCTGGCCCTGAACTCCGTTGCCCATGAAGCGCGGAGTCAACCCTCGCATGGACTTCCTGATTTCATAGATAACCATGGGGACTTATAGGGAAACTGTACTTCCGTATGGGGATAACGGCCTGAAGTCGGGACCGAATAAAATTGAAATGGAGACAATTTTTAAAAAACCTGAGAGGAATACCAGAGATGATGATAGAGCGAAGAGAGATGAGGATGACGCGGTTGCTCAAAGAGGGGCCTTTAGAAGGAGCAGCTTGCTGCAAAGGTCGCCACCGGCGCGGTTGGAAGTGGAGCGGCTCATGTTGGCAGCATGAATGCCGGGGCCTTACCCCAAACCCACACAGATGGTGGGCTGCAAACGGATAACGAAAGTCGAAGGAAAGGTGCTTCCAGTACCGGAACTGGAACCACACCGACCGTGCAGCGCACTCCCACTGGCACCAGCGCGACGAGTTAACAGCTTGCCACTTCCACCTCTGCAAGAAGTAACGCGGCCTATCTAGTAACGGCTCCCAATGCGGATGGCGTGTCAGGCATGAAAACAGGATATTCTCCTCGGCTCGAGCTGATCCGGAAAATGAGAATGGAGGAGATGCGATATCCCAATGCAGATTGGGGATAGACAGCATACAGCGGACGTTCAACCGCCAAAAGAACATCAGCAGCGATGTAAAGACTGGTGTATCCAAAATAGCCGAACTGCTGGATGTCACACTGAATTACAGGCGCACGTGGAAGACGGCAGAAGAGGAAAAGAACCTCATGGACTTAAGAAGGAAGGCTGCTGCACAGCTTGGTTCGGATACTCCGACTACGGTGACCGCAAACCCGAAACGAGCGGCCACTAGCCCGGCTGTGCCCGAGAGCTCCAAAAAAGCCAGAGCAAAAGAGCCCAAAGGGAGCGTAACTGGACCTCCAGAAAATAGCGAAGGAACCTTGCGGACTGTCACCAAGAAGGGCAGTAGGAAAAAGCCATCAGAAAGGCCATCAGAGCCTAAAAAGAGGAATAAGCCCCGCCCGCTGCGGTTAAAACCAGAGGCGGTGATGATCAGACCTACAGAGGGTCATAGTTACGCAGAGGTGCTTAAAGACCTGCGTAGCAAAATGGCGATCGATGAATCGGTCAGGGTGAATTCCGTGAGGAATCCTAAAAAAGGATCTATCCTCTTGGAACTTGGGAAAGGGGAGAAAGTTAGACCGGAGTTGGTCCAACAGCTGAGGAGTTCTGTCCGGGAAACTGCCACAATTGCGGAGCTTAGGCCAAGTGCTACAGTAGAGATACGGTACCTTGATTCCCTGACACTTAAAGAGGAAGTGGAGACAGGAATCCTAAAGCTGCTCCCTGACCCAGGGGAGCAGATGCGAACAAGGATTACGATGACGAACGCACGGGAACAGGTACGGACTTTTGTCACGCTATCCACGGAAGGTGTCGCGAGGCTCAAGAAAGTTGGTCAAATAAAGATAGGATGGATCCGAGCCAAGATACGAGCTTGCGAGGACATCAGAAGGTGCTTTCGCTGCCTTGGAGTAGGACACACCCGGCAAACTGAACTGGCACTAACAGAAAGGATACGTGCATTAGAAATGGCGAATCGGGGCACAAAATGAAGGACTGCAAAGCAGCCACTAGGTGCATTCACTGCCACGACGCCAAACGTGGCCGGACTGATCATCTGATGGGCTCAAGGAGTTTCCCACTGGTCAGAAAACAATGAATGTGAGCCAGGCGAATATGCACAGAGGCTGGACGACGGAAGCTCTACTTGGGCAGGTAGCTGCCGAGAAGGGAGCAGATGTGGTCATTATCAGCGAACAGTACGGGCGAATATCCCGAGACGCCTGGTTCGAGGATGAAACAGGTACAGTGGCACTTTAGCTACCTGGCAACAGTAGGCTCGAGGTCACGCAGTACGCAGCCGGTTGTTGCCACACGTACGTGCGAACCAAGAATTTTACGCTGATGAGCTGCTACCTCACCCCTAGTGATAGTGTAGAACAGTTTAAAACGAAGCTGGACTTTATTGAGGATAGGGTACATGAAATGGGCGGACCCTTTATAGTCGCTGGGGACTTCAACGCCAAGGCGGTTGAATGGGGTTCCCCAACAACTAACACACCTGGACATGTCCGCTAGGTTTGGTCTGGTCGTGGCGAACACTGGGAACGTCACTACCTTCAGAAGACCGGGGTGTCAACACACCACGCCGGATATCAAACTGGTGTCCGAAAACCTGGCCGGGCCAATCGTTAGCTGGAAGGTACTGGAGGACTATAGTGGGAGCGGTCACCAGTATATTAACTTCCAGATCGCAGCGAGAGCCAATCCTGCCCTGAAATCGCGAATGGGAGGTACACGCAAGTGGAACGTGTCTAGACTGGATCCTGGGGCATTTCTGTCTGGTTTCGACTCTGGTGGGGAACCTCGATTTGCGATGCGTCGAGGTCTCTCTTCTTTTTCCGAAGGATGCACTCGCAGTACCTTTTCATAGCGTTCCATCCGTTCTCACACTCTAGCATTTTGCCAACTTCGTTGGTGGGGGTAAATTCCCCAATCTGCTCTTCCAAAGTGTCCCTCTCAGCGTGCCATCTGATGCAGCTGAAAAAAGTGTGCTCAGCGTCATCGTTCGGCGCTTCGCAGTAGATGCAACCAGGGTCAGGAACTGGGTTAGGAAGTACTTAACTTCCCCAAAATTCCGCTGACTCCATCTCCCTACGTCCGGGATGAGGGTCGCCGTCCATCTTCCGACCGTCTCCGCAGTCCATCTGTCCTTCCAGCACTGTCCCCCCTTGTGTCCGATGCCACCTTCCGCTCACCGGCCAGGAGGGCGACGGGTATTTTCTCACTAATTACGAAGACTGCCGCTCCCGAAACAGTGCGGTAGGCCGATGCAACCCTGAGTGCGGCAGTGCGCTTTACTGCTTTCACTGCTGGTAGTGCGGTGGCGCTGGGACAAAAGTAGCACAAGTAGGAAGAAAAAACCACCCTTATTTGGTCTCACACAAAAATGTTGTCTCCAAAGAAAATTAATGCCGGAACTCGATTTTCCAATTAAAACCCAGCTACACGGTATGCTTTTAATTTATCAAACTTTATTTTATTCTTTTGTATTTGTACTTTAATTTGACAATAAAAGAATAAATGGCAAAAAACTTTAGTGGCGCATACAAGTAGAGTTAAAAAAAGAATAATAAAAAAAGCCGCGATTCGACGCTTATATCCGAGCCAAGCAAAAATAACGCCGATCGTGCACTTTCCGGCTCACCAAATGGAACAAGAAAGACCTCAGGTGTGAATTCGCCGCAATTGTGTTCACACATGCCAGGACATAAACATTACTGGAACAGACAATGTTTAAAAAATTATATTTTCAACAACAAAATATATAGTGACAAAAATATTTTTCAATATATTTTGTTGTTGGAAAAATATATAATAAAAGGATAAAAGTCCAAAATTTAGGAAAAAAGTGAGAAAACTAACTAAAATGTCTTCTGAATTCGAAATATACATCTGAAATTGATCAATTGACCAAGTCTCCAATAAAGGTGCAACTTTTGTTCGCTTTGCTCTCTTAATCTTTTCTAAAAATTCTTTAGAAGGTCTGCCATAGCTTGATGATGACAGCCCATCCAGTAATCCGAGATGCGGATGAAGGTATAGTTGGAATTACAAAACTTCCATCTAGCCAATATTTATTTGTGGTCTCAAAAACCCTCTTTGTTCGATTGGCTTGAGCCCACTTCTTAGCCAGAAACCATACAAACGTTCGAACAGATTGCTTCACTTGTTTGCAATAGCTATTTGTTTCATTATTCTCAAGCCCGATTTTAGCAAAAACATATGACACAACAACATTAACTTTTTTAAATTGTTGTTTTTCACTACAAAAAGCATCAAATAGTTGCCTCTTAGTAATAAACGTTTTAGATTGTAAATAAAATAAAAAGCATTTAGGCAAAAACTGGCATCTAATTTTCAAAATATTGACAAGCTACCATCGTACAGATTACAAAAACAGAAATAACAGAATTAGAGTTTTATAGATTCCCATTCAAAACTCTAATTTAATTTGGACATTGAATAAAATGTTCACATATAAGACACACACGTAGAAAACTGCATTTTTTTTCTAAACAAAACATTTTATTTTATATATAAAAATAACTAAATTTCTTCCTACCTTTGTTAAATTACTTTCAGCAAAAAAATATTTGTTCTTTGTTCTGATTTTGTCACGACGACTTTAATTGCGGCACTAAACATAAACTGAGCAATTGATAGAAAAACACTACAGCAGTTACTGGTGTTTAAAAGAAGAAAGCAAACCTGAAACAAAAGTAAAAAAAAATAAAAAATGTACTGTTATGCACTGTGGACACTTGTTAACCTATTATCAAACTAAATATTTTATTTCGAAATAATAAAACAAATTACTTTCTTCCGGCTAGATTGCGCATTTGGACCACTGTGCATCGGACGCGTCCCCAGGTGGCGGATAGGGGAACTCTCGGCTGGTCATTCTGGACCTGCGGAGAAGGTGATAAATGCCACCCGTGGAGCAAAATTCTAGGCAGCTGATCACCATGCCTGGTGGAGCTGACGGTGATGGACATGGAACGGTTATGGCATAAGGCACTGATTCATGGATTTTGACTTGATGCCACGAGCTGACGACTGCAGTATTCCATCACCTTAGTAGGCAAGAGTGATATCTTGCTAAAACGGCTGATGGGCTAATGCTGCAGCCGCCTCCGTCCTGTTAAAACTTTGGCAAGCCTTCAGGTACGTTCCCCATACGTCACCATTAGGTTGGTGGTGCAAGTTAAGTTGAGGAATCCTGATTAGTTCGCGTCCTGGCCCTGAACTCCGTTGCCCATGAAGCGCGGAGTCAACCCTCGCATGGACTTCCTGATTTCATAGATAACCATGGGGACTTATAGGCAAACTGTACTTCCGTATGGGGATAACGGCCTGAAGTCGGGACCGAATAAAATTGAAATGGAGACAATTTTTAAAAAACCTGAGAGGAATACCAGAGATGATGATAGAGCGAAGAGAGATGAGGATGACGCGGTTGCTCAAAGAGGGGCCTTTAGAAGGAGCAGCTTGCTGCAAAGGTCGCCACCGGCGCGGTTGGAAGTGGAGCGGCTCATGTTGGCAGCATGAATGCCGGGGCCTTACCCCAAACCCACACAGATGGTGGGCTGCAAACGGATAACGAAAGTCGAAGGAAAGGTGCTTCCAGTACCGGAACTGGAACCACACCGACCGTGCAGCGCACTCCCACTGGCACCAGCGCGACGAGTTAACAGCTTGCCACTTCCACCTCTGCAAGAAGTAACGCGGCCTATCTAGTAACGGCTCCCAATGCGGATGGCGTGTCAGGCATGAAAACAGGATGTTCTCCTCGGCTCGAGCTGATCCGGAAAATGAGAATGGAGGAGATGCGATATCCCAATGCAGATTGGGGATAGACAGCATACAGCGGACGTTCAACCGCCAAAAGAACATCAGCAGCGATGTAAAGACTGGTGTATCCAAAATAGCCGAACTGCTGGATGTCACACTGAATTACAGGCGCACGTGGAAGACGGCAGAAGAGGAAAAGAACCTCATGGACTTAAGAAGGAAGGCTGCTGCACAGCTTGGTTCGGATACTCCGACTACGGTGACCGCAAACCCGAAACGAGCGGCCACTAGCCCGGCTGTGCCCGAGAGCTCCAAAAAAGCTAGAGCAAAAGAGCCCAAAGGGAGCGTAACTGGACCTCCAGAAAATAGCGAAGGAACCTTGCGGACTGTCACCAAGAAGGGCAGTAGGAAAAAGCCATCAGAAAGGCCATCAGAGCCTAAAAAGAGGAATAAGTCCCGCCCGCTGCGGTTAAAACCAGAGGCGGTGATGATCAGACCTACAGAGGGTCATAGTTACGCAGAGGTGCTTAAAGACCTGCGTAGCAAAATGGCGATCGATGAATCGGTCAGGGTGAATTCCGTGAGGAAGACTAAAAAAGGATCTATCCTCTTGGAACTTGGGAAAGGGGAGAAAGTTAGACCGGAGTTGGTCCAACAGCTGAGGAGTTCTGTCCGGGAAACTGCCACAATTGCAAAGCTTAGGCCAAGTGCTACAGTAGAGATACGGTACCTTGATTCCCTGACACTTAAAGAGGAAGTGGAGACAGGAATCCTAAAGCTGCTCCCTGACCCAGGGGAGCAGATGCGAACAAGGATTACGATGACGAACGCACGGGAACAGGTACGGACTTTTGTCACGCTATCCACGGAAGGTGTCGCGAGGCTCAAGAAAGTTGGTCAAATAAAGATAGGATGGATCCGAGCCAAGATACGAGCTTGCGAGGACATCAGAAGGTGCTTTCGCTGCCTTGGAGTAGGACACACCCGGCAAACTGAACTGGCACTAACAGAAAGGATACGTGCATTAGAAATGGCGAATCGGGGCACAAAATGAAGGACTGCAAAGCAGCCACTAGGTGCATTCACTGCCACGACGCCAAACGTGGCCGGACTGATCATCTGATGGGCTCAAGGAGTTTCCCACTGGTCAGAAAACAATGAATGTGAGCCAGGCGAATATGCACAGAGGCTGGACGACGGAAGCTCTACTTGGGCAGGTAGCTGCCGAGAAGGGAGCAGATGTGGTCATTATCAGCGAACAGTACGGGCGAATATCCCGAGACGCCTGGTTCGAGGATGAAACAGGTACAGTGGCACTTTAGCTACCTGGCAACAGTAGGCTCGAGGTCACGCAGTACGCAGCCGGTTGTTGCCACACGTACGTGCGAACCAAGAATTTTACGCTGATGAGCTGCTACCTCACCCCTAGTGATAGTGTAGAACAGTTTAAAACGAAGCTGGACTTTATTGAGGATAGGGTACATGAAATGGGCGGACCCTTTATAGTCGCTGGGGACTTCAACGCCAAGGCGGTTGAATGGGGTTCCCCAACAACTAACACACCTGGACATGTCCGCTAGGTTTGGTCTGGTCGTGGCGAACACTGGGAACGTCACTACCTTCAGAAGACCGGGGTGTCAACACACCACGCCGGATATCAAACTGGTGTCCGAAAACCTGGCCGGGCCAATCGTTAGCTGGAAGGTACTGGAGGACTATAGTGGGAGCGGTCACCAGTATATTAACTTCCAGATCGCAGCGAGAGCCAATCCTGCCCTGAAATCGCGAATGGGAGGTACACGCAAGTGGAACGTGTCTAGACTGGATCCTGGGGCATTTCTGTCTGGTTTCGACTCTGGTGGGGAACCTCGATTTGCGATGCGTCGAGGTCTCTCTTCTTTTTCCGAAGGATGCACTCGCAGTACCTTTTCATAGCGTTCCATCCGTTCTCACACTCTAGCATTTTGCCAACTTCGTTGGTGGGGGTAAATTCCCCAATCTGCTCTTCCAAAGTGTCCCTCTCAGCGTGCCATCTGATGCAGCTGAAAAAAGTGTGCTCAGCGTCATCGTTCGGCGCTTCGCAGTAGATGCAACCAGGGTCAGGAACTGGGTTAGGAAGTACTTAACTTCCCCAAAATTCCGCTGACTCCATCTCCCTACGTCCGGGATGAGGGTCGCCGTCCATCTTCCGACCGTCTCCGCAGTCCATCTGTCCTTCCAGCACTGTCCCCCCTTGTGTCCGATGCCACCTTCCGCTCACCGGCCAGGAGGGCGACGGGTATTTTCTCACTAATTACGAAGACTGCCGCTCCCGAAACAGTGCGGTAGGCCGATGCAACCCTGAGTGCGGCAGTGCGCTTTACTGCTTTCACTGCTGGTAGTGCGGTGGCGCTGGGACAAAAGTAGCACAAGTAGGAAGAAAAAACCACCCTTATTTGGTCTCACACAAAAATGTTGTCTCCAAAGAAAATTAATGCCGGAACTCGATTTTCCAATTAAAACCCAGCTACACGGTATGCTTTTAATTTATCAAACTTTATTTTATTCTTTTGTATTTGTACTTTAATTTGACAATAAAAGAATAAATGGCAAAAAACTTTAGTGGCGCATACAAGTAGAGTTAAAAAAAGAATAATAAAAAAAGCCGCGATTCGACGCTTATATCCGAGCCAAGCAAAAATAACGCCGATCGTGCACTTTCCGGCTCACCAAATGGAACAAGAAAGACCTCAGGTGTGAATTCGCCGCAATTGTGTTCACACATGCCAGGACATAAACATTACTGGAACAGACAATGTTTAAAAAATTATATTTTCAACAACAAAATATATAGTGACAAAAATATTTTTCAATATATTTTGTTGTTGGAAAAATATATAATAAAAGGATAAAAGTCCAAAATTTAGGAAAAAAGTGAGAAAACTAACTAAAATGTCTTCTGAATTCGAAATATACATCTGAAATTGATCAATTGACCAAGTCTCCAATAAAGGTGCAACTTTTGTTCGCTTTGCTCTCTTAATCTTTTCTAAAAATTCTTTAGAAGGTCTGCCATAGCTTGATGATGACAGCCCATCCAGTAATCCGAGATGCGGATGAAGGTATAGTTGGAATTACAAAACTTCCATCTAGCCAATATTTATTTGTGGTCTCAAAAACCCTCTTTGTTCGATTGGCTTGAGCCCACTTCTTAGCCAGAAACCATACAAACGTTCGAACAGATTGCTTCACTTGTTTGCAATAGCTATTTGTTTCATTATTCTCAAGCCCGATTTTAGCAAAAACATATGATACAACAACATTAACTTTTTTAAATTGTTGTTTTTCACTACAAAAAGCATCAAATAGTTGCCTCTTAGTAATAAACGTTTTAGATTGTAAATAAAATAAAAAGCATTTAGGCAAAAACTGGCATCTAATTTTCAAAATATTGACAAGCTACCATCGTACAGATTACAAAAACAGAAATAACAGAATTAGAGTTTTATAGATTCCCATTCAAAACTCTAATTTAATTTGGACATTGAATAAAATGTTCACATATAAGACACACACGTAGAAAACTGCATTTTTTTTCTAAACAAAACATTTTATTTTATATATAAAAATAACTAAATTTCTTCCTACCTTTGTTAAATTACTTTCAGCAAAAAAATATTTGTTCTTTGTTCTGATTTTGTCACGACGACTTTAATTGCGGCACTAAACATAAACTGAGCAATTGATAGAAAAACACTACAGCAGTTACTGGTGTTTAAAAGAAGAAAGCAAACCTGAAACAAAAGTAAAAAAAAATAAAAAATGTACTGTTATGCACTGTGGACACTTGTTAACCTATTATCAAACTAAATATTTTATTTCGAAATAATAAAACAAATTACTTTCTTCCGGCTAGATTGCGCATTTGGACCACTGTGCATCGGACGCGTCCCCAGGTGGCGGATAGGGGAACTCTCGGCTGGTCATTCTGGACCTGCGGAGAAGGTGATAAATGCCACCCGTGGAGCAAAATTCTAGGCAGCTGATCACCATGCCTGGTGGAGCTGACGGTGATGGACATGGAACGGTTATGGCATAAGGCACTGATTCATGGATTTTGACTTGATGCCACGAGCTGACGACTGCAGTATTCCATCACCTTAGTAGGCAAGAGTGATATCTTGCTAAAACGGCTGATGGGCTAATGCTGCAGCCGCCTCCGTCCTGTTAAAACTTTGGCAAGCCTTCAGGTACGTTCCCCATACGTCACCATTAGGTTGGTGGTGCAAGTTAAGTTGAGGAATCCTGATTAGTTCGCGTCCTGGCCCTGAACTCCGTTGCCCATGAAGCGCGGAGTCAACCCTCGCATGGACTTCCTGATTTCATAGATAACCATGGGGACTTATAGGGAAACTGTACTTCCGTATGGGGATAACGGCCTGAAGTCGGGACCGAATAAAATTGAAATGGAGACAATTTTTAAAAAACCTGAGAGGAATACCAGAGATGATGATAGAGCGAAGAGAGATGAGGATGACGCGGTTGCTCAAAGAGGGGCCTTTAGAAGGAGCAGCTTGCTGCAAAGGTCGCCACCGGCGCGGTTGGAAGTGGAGCGGCTCATGTTGGCAGCATGAATGCCGGGGCCTTACCCCAAACCCACACAGATGGTGGGCTGCAAACGGATAACGAAAGTCGAAGGAAAGGTGCTTCCAGTACCGGAACTGGAACCACACCGACCGTGCAGCGCACTCCCACTGGCACCAGCGCGACGAGTTAACAGCTTGCCACTTCCACCTCTGCAAGAAGTAACGCGGCCTATCTAGTAACGGCTCCCAATGCGGATGGCGTGTCAGGCATGAAAACAGGATGTTCTCCTCGGCTCGAGCTGATCCGGAAAATGAGAATGGAGGAGATGCGATATCCCAATGCAGATTGGGGATAGACAGCATACAGCGGACGTTCAACCGCCAAAAGAACATCAGCAGCGATGTAAAGACTGGTGTATCCAAAATAGCCGAACTGCTGGATGTCACACTGAATTACAGGCGCACGTGGAAGACGGCAGAAGAGGAAAAGAACCTCATGGACTTAAGAAGGAAGGCTGCTGCACAGCTTGGTTCGGATACTCCGACTACGGTGACCGCAAACCCGAAACGAGCGGCCACTAGCCCGGCTGTGCCCGAGAGCTCCAAAAAAGCCAGAGCAAAAGAGCCCAAAGGGAGCGTAACTGGACCTCCAGAAAATAGCGAAGGAACCTTGCGGACTGTCACCAAGAAGGGCAGTAGGAAAAAGCCATCAGAAAGGCCATCAGAGCCTAAAAAGAGGAATAAGCCCCGCCCGCTGCGGTTAAAACCAGAGGCGGTGATGATCAGACCTACAGAGGGTCATAGTTACGCAGAGGTGCTTAAAGACCTGCGTAGAAAAATGGCGATCGATGAATCGGTCAGGGTGAATTCCGTGAGGAAGACTAAAAAAGGATCTATCCTCTTGGAACTTGGGAAAGGGGAGAAAGTTAGACCGGAGTTGGTCCAACAGCTGAGGAGTTCTGTCCGGGAAACTGCCACAATTGCGGAGCTTAGGCCAAGTGCTACAGTAGAGATACGGTACCTTGATTCCCTGACACTTAAAGAGGAAGTGGAGACAGGAATCCTAAAGCTGCTCCCTGACCCAGGGGAGCAGATGCGAACAAGGATTACGATGACGAACGCACGGGAACAGGTACGGACTTTTGTCACGCTATCCACGGAAGGTGTCGCGAGGCTCAAGAAAGTTGGTCAAATAAAGATAGGATGGATCCGAGCCAAGATACGAGCTTGCGAGGACATCAGAAGGTGCTTTCGCTGCCTTGGAGTAGGACACACCCGGCAAATTGAACTGGCACTAACAGAAAGGATACGAGCATTAGAAATGGCGAATCGGGGCACAAAATGAAGGACTGCAAAGCAGCCACTAGGTGCATTCACTGCCACGACGCCAAACGTGGCCGGACTGATCATCTGATGGGCTCAAGGAGTTTCCCACTGGTCAGAAAACAATGAATGTGAGCCAGGCGAATATGCACAGAGGCTGGACGACGGAAGCTCTACTTGGGCAGGTAGCTGCCGAGAAGGGAGCAGATGTGGTCATTATCAGCGAACAGTACGGGCGAATATCCCGAGACGCCTGGTTCGAGGATGAAACAGGTACAGTGGCACTTTAGCTACCTGGCAACAGTAGGCTCGAGGTCACGCAGTACGCAGCCGGTTGTTGCCACACGTACGTGCGAACCAAGAATTTTACGCTGATGAGCTGCTACCTCACCCCTAGTGATAGTGTAGAACAGTTTAAAACGAAGCTGGACTTTATTGAGGATAGGGTACATGAAATGGGCGGACCCTTTATAGTCGCTGGGGACTTCAACGCCAAGGCGGTTGAATGGGGTTCCCCAACAACTAACACACAGGGAAGGTACATCCTGGACATGTCCGCTAGGTTTGGTCTGGTCGTGGCGAACACTGGGAACGTCACTACCTTCAGAAGACCGGGGTGTCAACACACCACGCCGGATATCAAACTGGTGTCCGAAAACCTGGCCGGGCCAATCGTTAGCTGGAAGGTACTGGAGGACTATAGTGGGAGCGGTCACCAGTATATTAACTTCCAGATCGCAGCGAGAGCCAATCCTGCCCTGAAATCGCGAATGGGAGGTACACGCAAGTGGAACGTGTCTAGACTGGATCCTGGGGCATTTCTGTCTGGTTTCGACTCTGGTGGGGAACCTCGATTTGCGATGCGTCGAGGTCTCTCTTCTTTTTCCGAAGGATGCACTCGCAGTACCTTTTCATAGCGTTCCATCCGTTCTCACACTCTAGCATTTTGCCAACTTCGTTGGTGGGGGTAAATTCCCCAATCTGCTCTTCCAAAGTGTCCCTCTCAGCGTGCCATCTGATGCAGCTGAAAAAAGTGTGCTCAGCGTCATCGTTCGGCGCTTCGCAGTAGATGCAACCAGGGTCAGGAACTGGGTTAGGAAGTACTTAACTTCCCCAAAATTCCGCTGACTCCATCTCCCTACGTCCGGGATGAGGGTCGCCGTCCATCTTCCGACCGTCTCCGCAGTCCATCTGTCCTTCCAGCACTGTCCCCCCTTGTGTCCGATGCCACCTTCCGCTCACCGGCCAGGAGGGCGACGGGTATTTTCTCACTAATTACGAAGACTGCCGCTCCCGAAACAGTGCGGTAGGCCGATGCAACCCTGAGTGCGGCAGTGCGCTTTACTGCTTTCACTGCCTTGCGCTTGCTCTTCGATCTTAGCGCATCTCCCCAAATTTCACTGCCATACAACAGTATGGAGTTTGTTGTCGCCATGATCAACTTTTTTTTACTCTGCGTGGGGCCGCCAATATTCGGCATCAGTCTGCTCATCATACCCGTCACCCTTGCTGCCTTGTTAGCCATGTACTGTATCTGGGCCCAGTAATTTAGCCTACAGTCCAGTCTCAAACCGAAGTATTTCACCACCTTCTGCGTTACCAGGAAAACGTCGCCCATCCGCATGCCAACCTTAAGTGGCATGTGGCCTCGTGTCATCAGTATAACCTCGGTCTTGTTCGTGGCAAGCTCCAGACCGTGGTCATCATGCCACATCCGAGTCCTTATCGTGACTTGTTTTAATTTTCTCCTTGCATCGTCCATGTCCCGTGCTCAGATGACCGCCG
This sequence comes from Gymnosoma rotundatum, assembly GCA_916610165.2. NCBI lineage: Eukaryota > Metazoa > Arthropoda > Insecta > Diptera > Tachinidae > Gymnosoma > Gymnosoma rotundatum. The sequence continues at coordinate 61,593,208 of OU744339.1, forward strand.
CTATATCATCTGCGTACCCCATGAGGTGGGTATCCTGCGGCATATCTATGCCCAGGATCTTGTTGTAACTCAGATTCCATAGATATGGACCCAAGATAGATCCCTGCGCTGCTCCAGACTTGATCGCCCTAGCCCGTTGTCCCTCTGGTTTGTCGTAAAGGAGCACACGGTCGTTCAGATAACTCCTTATAGGCACAGGACACCTCTTACGGTTAACGAAATTCGTAGACTCAGTATAAGAGCATCCGCCGACAGGTCCTTTGTTGACAAGCAGGTAAAAAGAGCAACCCATCTTTTTTCTTGGCGTCTTCCTATCGTAACTAAGAAATGACCTATATAGTATATTCCGGTGTAAGAAAATGGTCAGACATATGGAGTAAGCCTATCTTCAGGATGTTAGCCAAGTAAGGGAGGTTTTGGCATAACATAAGCGTTTTTGCATATTTGGCAATTCCTTTTTATGGACATAACTATTTGTCTCAGACAAGGTATCCAATATATTATTCTAATTGCCGCCCATACGGATTCTTGATTTTGGTGCTGAAACTTCTCGTGATAGTGTTTGACTATAAGCCTTGTCAATATATGTTGTTTTGGCAATATAATTTGCTCTTTAGTACAATGATTAACGCAGGTGGCGTTATAAATTCGGCTAGACAAGCGTATTAAACCATCCTTGCATAAAAATGGAGTCAGCTTAAAAATTTGGCGGGATTTAGATATAGGCTTATTTACATTCAGTCTTTTATATTCTTCAAAAATTATGTCCTGTTGAGCAACTCCACACAAGAATTTTGTTGTCTCATCTATTTTCTGTGCGCTCAATTGCTTTCCGTTTATTTCCTTCATATCGCAGCCTTTTTTGTGTAGGACTTAAAAATTTGAACAGCTCGACGAATCCAAGTCATGATCCTGATCAGCTTCAAAAAACTTTTATATTTGTCAAATGGAATAAATAAATGTTTATTTATAGTAAAAATAAAGGCGGACCGTTTTTCTGAGTGAACATCTTGATCATTAATGTCACTTGATATTTTAGGCCAAATCTTCGAATCGTCTTTTAAAAATGTTAAGCCACCTGGATGTTAAAAATGTATCTGAAAAGTTTTGTGGCCTTGTTCCATCGTCTGTGGGATTAAGCGATCCAGGTAACCAACGCCAATTTTTTTCATCAGAAGACACTAATATTTATGCAATACGATGTGCAACAAATTGTTTGTAATTTCTACAGTCGGACTGAATCCATTTGATGATGGTTTTGGAGTCAGACCAAAATATAGTTTTCTTTCTGCGAAGTGATTATTGACTCATTTATTCTTATACCAAGAATTGCAGCCTGTAGCTCAAGACGTGGAATAGAGAGTGGTTTTAACGGTGCATTTCTTAACTTTCCCATGACAAAAGGTTTTTTGTTTGTCCAATTGTTTTCCTGCTTTAAATTGGCATGTGTTATTTGTTGCTGTGGCTTTTCAAAACAGTAGATGTGCTTTGCTCACAATTTAGGTATGGGATGCTTAGTACTGCATTTGTTACTGTTTTATTACTATGGTCATTACAGCTTGTGTTATTTATTGTTGTTAAACGGTAGATGTGCTTTGCTTATGTTTTAGGTAGGGGATGTTTACTGGTGTATTTGTTATTGTTTTATTACTTCTTAATTGATGGTAAAACACCAAATTATTGGTAAAAAGAAAACTATAGAATTCGTGGTATTGTTGGTAAAAATAAAATTTTCTTGTTAACATAGATGCAAAAAATTTGTCCGTGTCTACCTTTTCCTCATACGTATGTATCTAAAATAAATGTAAATGTTTAATATACCAGAACCACAAATATTACATAGGTATAAGGATATAAATAGAAATCCAAATTTTCGTTACTTATTAAATGCAAATGAAAACAATTGTTTTATTTATATATATACAATAATTTATTTATTTTATATTGCGGTTCTGGTATATTAAACATTTACAGTGATTTCACATACATACGTATGAGGAAAAGGAAGAAATTATCAAATTTTCAATGTTTCAATGTTTACAAGAAAATATAATTTTTACCAACAATACCTCGAATTCTATAGTTTTATTCCCCCGTTTTTTGGAAAGGTCGTACAACTTTTATGGTGAGTAAATTATTCCATAATAACTAAAAGTATTTCATGTTGGCGACAAAGCTGCTGCCTTTTCAATGGCGACTTCCTGCCTCTACGCCTCACATTAACAGTAAGGAAATGAGGAAAAAAGATAAATTTGAATAGAATTTTTCCTAAGCGTGTAGCTTATATGTGTGATTTTGATTCTTTTCTAGGTAAAGCCTTGACGTAGTAATGAAAGAAAAACAACCTCACAGACTCCGGATAGAAGGTACGTGAAATTTGTTAAACAGAATAGTGGTTTTAAAAAATATTTAAAAAAGTTAAGTTAAATTACGCAAACGTAATGTGCCATAGGAATAAATTTACTTTCCTAACTAAAAGTTAATTGTCACGCTGTAGCATTCGGTAACGCGATATGAAATAATGTTATTTATTTCTATATTTTATGCACAAATATAAAAATAGTGTATATAAAAAACGCGGTCTCTTATAAGTAAGAAAATTGCAAACATAATCTTTAATCTAAATATTCTGAACTCCGTGTCCAGAATTTATATTAATGCTTATCGATTTCTTTGTAGTTTCGATATAAAGAATACACTCTTTTTGTTAAAGGTCGATAGGTACTAGTCTTAACTCCAACTTCTATCTGCCACAAAAATCAAGGGTGAAGAACAAGACAACATAGGTTAGGATAGGTTGTTGCACAGGCTGTCGGCGTAACGAGATCGACTCACTTGGGTCCCAAAGTTTCTGTTGTATCACCTGGAACAGGATGTGCAGGAATCAGATTGAGGTCTCTACGGTACTATCAAAGATCCATATCCAAAGCAGCCCGAGGACCGAATAAACAAGTTTATCCAAGCAACATCGCAAACAGATAAGTCTGCAAGACCATGCAGTCTCGGACTGCCGAAAATGGCCGCTCTATTCCCAGAAAGAGCTGGACAATGGCAGAGCAGATGCTCCACCGTTTCTTTCTCCTCCGCATCTTGACAACTCCTACAGTAGTCATGATGCGGAAGATTCAGTCTCCCTGGGTACCAATGACACAGTGCCCCGTCAACACAGCCACCAGTGTACCCAGCTGTCCTCGAGGAAACCTCAGTAGATTTGCAGATCTTCCACTATCATACTGAGGCCACAATGTCCTCGAGACCGTGCAGGTGACCTCTTCAGACCATCTAGACTGCGCTGCCGTAAAGAGTTCATGCTGAAATAAAGTTTTACAGCAGCTTAACAGGACTCCCACCAGTGGATCTATCTCCCGGTCTCCCAACCGAGTTCCAAATCTAGCGAGTTCGTCCCCGACTATGTTTCCGGATATGCCCGAGTGAGCAGGCACCCAAAATAGTTCCAGGTTGGAATGTCTCGCCATCTCGTCAAGAGATGTCCGGCATTCACGAACAAATGTGGATGTCGTATAGACATCCACAAAGCTCAAAAGCTTTTATGGTTTTTAGACTTCCCCTTTTAGTTATAATTCTTTTTTTTTCAATACATTCCTTAGGTTCTCAATTGGATTGAGATCCGATGATTGTGGTGGCCAATCCATACATCTGATATTGTGGTCTTCTAGCCATTTCATAGTTACCCTAGTCTTATGCTTAGGGTCGTGTCTTGCATAAACAACGTATCACCCGGTTCACATCCAAAAATTTCCGGCCGTGAGCAGCGAAACTGCGAACCAGATTTCTGGTTCCAATGTCTCATCTCCCCCCGCCGGCTTCAAGCTGCTATATATGAATGATCCAGGTATGATCAGATAATGCATAGTGGCTAAAATCAATTTGAATATCTTCATTTTTTCTGATTACAGTGATGAAGATACGGTAGTAGCTACCTGAGAGACAAACAAGGGCACGGTTATAATTGACTCCTGCTACATGGCACATGAGTGCGATTCACCACCATCTATGTTTCGCAGAGTACCACTCCTCAATGGAGTGGAAATACCTAGATATCATCCTGGACTCCAAACTGTCGTAGACCCCCAATGCCAATGCAAAATGAAAGACTGCAAAGCTGCCGCTAGGTGCATTCACTGCCACGAGGCAAAACGTGGCCGGTCTGATCACCTGCCCGGCTCAAGGAGTTGCCCACTGGTCAGAAAACAACGAATGTGATCCAGGCGAATATGCACAGAAGCTGGACGGCGGATGCTCGGACAGGTAGCTGCCGAGAAGGGAGCAGATGTGGTCATTATCAGCGAACAGTACGGGCGAATATCCCGAGGCGCCTGGTTTAAGGATGAAACAGGTACAGTTGCACTTTGGCTGCCTGACAACAGTAGGCTCGTGGTCACGCAGTACGGAGTCGGTTGTTGCCACACGTACGTGCGAACCGGGAATTTTACGCTGATGAGCTGCTACCTCACCCCTAGTGATAGTATAGAACAGTTTAGGACGAAGCTAGACTTCATTGACGATAGGGTACGTGAAATGGGCGGACCCTTTATAGTGGCTGGGGATTTCAACGCCAAGGCGGTTGAATGGGGTTCCCCAACAACTAACACACGGGGAAGGTATATCCTGGACATGTCCGCCAGGCTTGGTCTGGTCGTGGCGAACACTGGGAACGTGACTACCTTCAGAAGACCGGGGTGTCAACACACCACGCCGGATATCACTCTAGTGTCCGAGAGCCTGGCCGGGACAATTGTTGGATGGAAGGTACTGGAGGACTATAGTTGGAGTGATCACCAGTATATTAACTTCCAGATCGCAGCAAGAGCCAATCCTGCCCTGACATCGAGAATGGGAGGTACCCGCAAGTGGAACGTGTCTAGACTGGATCCTGGGGCATGTCTAGCTGGTTTCGACTCTACCCTAATCGCACACGCCTTTGATGATGCTAGTTCCCGTCCAAATGCGATAATGCAGCGGATAATTTGGGGCTGTAACGCATCGATGCCGCGTATAACGCGCCACTATAGGAGACGACCTGTTTACTGGTGGACACCAGAGATTGCTGAACCCAGTAGGGTCTGCCTCCGCAAGAGAACGAGATATACCAGGGCTAGACAGAGCGGTGAGGCACCTTTGGAGGCTGAAGAGTTTAGGCAATCGCGAAAGGCCCTGAAAGTGGCAATTTTAACGGCCAAGAAATCGAAATGGGAGGAACTTCGGAGTGATCTGAATAGCAACCCTTGGGGGCTCGGCTATAAGATCGTTACTGGGAGGCTAGGTGGGAACTCCAACGTCCCACACTTACGCGGCGAGGATGTTGGCAACATCGTTGAAACTCTGTTCCCAATGCACCCTCCGTTACGCGAAGAACGGGAACCCCAGGTTGGGGAAATGCCTACTACCTTCACAGAAGAGGAGCTCAAGGCTGCGGCGCGATGCCTTAAAATGGGCAAGGCCCCTGGACCGGATGGAGTACTAGCTGAGGTAATAGGACTACTGACTGAAAATCGACCAGATGCAATGCTGAGAGTTTACAATTCCTGTATAGCCCAGGGTATTTTTCCCAAAGAGTGGAAGATACAGAAGCTTGCGTTGATCAGCAAGGGTAGAGGCGATCCGGCACAGCCTTCAGCAAATCGGTCCCTCCGCATGCTGGACACTGCCGCGAAACTACTGGAGAAACTGATTCAACGCAGGTTATCAGATTCCGTCAGAATTGCTGGAGGACTGTCGGAAAGGCAACACGGTTTCCGACCCGGGAGATCAACACTTGGCGCAATTGAGGACGTAGTTAGGTATTTTAAGAGCGTTCAGGGCCGACGCAATTATCCGAAGCTACTCTGGATGTACGGAATGCTTTTAACAGCTTACGGTGGGCGGATATCATAAGGGCACTACGGGAGAGATTTTGCATCCCCGGATACCTACTGGGGATTCTCCGTAGCTAGCTAAACGACCGTGTGCTCCTTTACGACACACCAGACGGACAACGGGCTAGGGCGATCACGTCTGTCGCAGCGCAGGGATCTATCTTGGGTCCAGATCTATGGAATCTGAGTTACGACGAGATCCTGGGCATAGATATGCCGGAGGATACACATCTCGCGGGGTACGCAGATGATATAGCGGCAGTCATCTCAGCACGGGACATGGACGATGCTAGGAGAAAGTTAAACCAAGTCATGATAAGGATTTGGATGTGGCTTGAAGACCACGGTCTGGAGCTTGCCACGAACAAGACCGAGGTTATACTGATGACACGAGGGTATATGCCACTTGAGGTTGGCATGCGGATGGGGCATGTTTTCCTGGTGAGGCAGAAGGTGGTGAAATACTTGGGCTTAAGACTGGACGGTATGCTCAATTACTGGGCCCAGGTACAGTACGTGGCCAACAAGGCAGCAAGGGTGACGGGTATGCTGAGCAGACTGATGGCGACTATTGGCGGCCCCACGCAGAGTAAAAGAAAGTTGATCATGGCGACAACAAACTCCATACTGTTGTATGGCAGTGAAATTTGCGGAGATGCGCTAAGATCGAAGGGCAAGCGCAAGGCATTGGAAGCAGTACAGCGCACAGCCGCACTAAGGGTTGCATCGGCCTTCCGAACTGTCTCGGGAGCGGCAGTCTTCGTAATTAGTGGGGAAATACCCGCGGCCTGCTGGCCCGTGAGCGGAAGGACGCATGGGACACTAGGGGGGACAGTGCTAGAAGTAGCGGACGAAGACTGCGGACAATCCAGCGATGGCAGGACAGATGGACTGCGGAGACTGTCGGAAGATGGACGGCGATCCTCATCCCGGACGTAGGAAGATGGGGTCAGAGGAATTTTGGGGAAGTTAACTATTTCCTAACCCAGTTCCTCTCGGGTCACGGATACTTTCAAAAGTATCTACACCGAATGGGAAAGGTAGATGACCCTGGTTGCATCTACTGCGAAGCGCCGAACGATGACGCTGAGCACACTTTCTTCAGCTGAATCAGATGGCACGCTGAGAGGGATACCTTAAAAGGGCAGATTGGAGAATTTACCCCCACCAACGAGGGAGAGTAGAAAAAAGATCCTTTTCTAGGATGTCGTTCTGGGCCCTTCCCGAAGTAATGCAGAAAGCGGTTCCGGGAAGGGAGTTTCCCCAGGAGAGGAGGAGGGATTGTTTTAGTGGAGTGAACACCACATGACGCAGCTGACGACGGTCGCTGTATATGCGAAGGCATTTTAATCCCTACCTCGCCCACCAAAAAAAAAAAATAATAATAATAATAATAATGATAGTAATAATAATAATAATAATAATAACAATAATGGTGTTTCAGGCGATGGAAGGATTTTATTGACTTTATCAAGCAGAATACTTGTAATTCGTTCATTCTAATTTTTCTGGCGATAACACAAGGCTATGTCTTGCGATATATCTTTATTAGCAAATCTTTTTTTTTCTTTTATGCCAATTGTATAAGCGTGTAATTTACATTCACAATCGTGTCAACCTTTGGTGAATTCTGTGTTCGCTTTGCATCAAAATGATTATAATAGAAAAGAAGTTACTTAAGTATTGTTTGTCATATAATTTTAGATAAAATATGTATGAAAAAATATTTATAAAATTATTAATAAGCATTTTATTGATACCAACTTTAAATATGGATACGAGTTATGTCTGTTAATCCATTTCTGGTTGTTAATTTGCAGGAGTAGCACTCAATTAAATTTCTTCAATAATGTAAAAATTCTAAGATTTCGAAAATTTAATTCTCACAAGTTTTAGCCAAGATCACAACACTGTGAGTTGTTGTTTTGCAAACATGCATGAAAGCATAAAGTGTTGCATGACTAAAAGATTTATTAAATGTTCATAAAGAGTTGAAAAGATTTAATATTAAGTTGTTGTCGGTATAATTCAATTCAGTTTAATAGTGTGTTTTTCGCCTTCGTCTGTTTTGACTTTATAGTTTTTCATATCAAAAAGGATGCCGAAACAAAAATTTTATGTTTTTTAAATATAAGAAACAGATTTTATGCGTTTTTCGGTGAATGCAATTTTAATGCATACGCATCTACAGCAACATGTTCGTTGGTATGTATGGATGCACTTATACATAAATATATTAACACTTTAACACAATGAATGAATGAGTCAAACAAAAAATATATTAAATACGAACATTAAATAAATTGATGCTTTCATATTCTTATATATAAATATATATATCTGTTCATATGTGTTCGTATGTCAGTGCAATTAGTTATGTTTAAACGTATTAAATGCATTAGGGTAATCCCAATTACAATAAAAGAAAACGTTAACTTGTGTTGCCGTATAAATAAATTATAGATAAGCGTTACTTTCTTAGTTTTTTAATCCATAAATGATATTTCGTAAATTATTTATAAATAAACATATTTCCTCAAAGTACATGAAAAATTTATTTTTGAACAAGTTTTAAATATTATATACATACACTTGTTTCTTATAATAAAAATGACATTCGACGTTTAAACTAAAGTTATTATTGTTTGTCCACCATGAGTCTAGTTATTATTCAGCAGCAAAACAAAAATCCTTCTGTCATTTTTCTTCGCCAAAAATGTAAAAAACTAAAAATAATTAATTTCTTGCAAAGCTAACCTAAATATCACTGTAAGTATCATATTATCGTGATTACGGTTTAAAAAATAATGTCGATAAGGTAAAACTTTACATGGGAAATAAATATTTTTAAAGCTTTAGATATTAGCTGTTATTTTAAATTTCAGCTTTTACCAGTGTCTTACGTGATTAAGGCTCAACCTAAATAATTTTTTCGTCTTATTATTTACCACATTTCGCAGACTTTATCAATTCCATAAAAAAAAGGTTGAACATGATCCACTAATCCCAGTTAGTGGGAGGAACATTAAGAACCAGTGCAGCTTTTGCGGATGAGTTGTGCTGACGCCCTTCAGCTCACTCATCCACAAATTTCTAAATAAATTTGATCGCGTTAAGTCAACACATTATCCTTTCGGAATTTTACGACTAGAATATTGGTGATGTGTGGCCAGTGATCTCACCAAAATTCTGCAGCATAAAAAGAGAGAAAGGGAGAGCCGAATCGGGATATCAGTTTTCCCCTTCCGGTGAGGACACTTCTGGTAGTAGCACGATAGCACGAAGTGTTATCTAATTTTGAATTTAACCAAGATATATCTCAGGTTATGATCCTACAGATAACCAACTTCATCGCATGTAAACAGTGAAATACTTTTATATACTTAAGTCTCACATACACCGAAGTTATCCAGCATATCGGGAGAAATGTGACCATAGGCAGAAAATATTTGCCAGTTATGGGCATTTCATTCCTCATGGCACAGCAATGCAGAAGACACCTAACTGTTCATTTTATAAGATTCTTTTATAACAATAAGAATAAGTCTAAGCTTCTTAGTAAATCAGTTATTTGCATGAAACTAGCTCCTCCTTTGTTTTAAATTATTTGGCAACAAAACTAAAAATACAAATAGACGTGATTGTAACACATATGTCTTAATCTTTTGAACGATACTTGATATTTATACTGAGGAATTGTGTTACTAATTCCGCTATAGAAAAAAGTAACAAAGAATATAAAAGGGTGCTCTTTTACACTTATAAACAACGCTTTGGAACGCCAAGATGCAAACTCTTTAAATTTCTAGAAAGTGTATTTTTCCTGTGGGAATTTTGGGCCGATCACTCTTAACGTACTTGTCCAAAGACAAACGAAAAGGGGAAAGTTATGCAAAAGATAAAAAATTTGATGATTGAAAAATGGACGTATCACGTAACTGGATTAAATATAAAAAAATTAGACAAATTTTTTAAAGTGCTAAGTATTGATTTGTATCAATACATTCAGATTTATCCCCTCTAAGATTTTGACTTTCAAATATTAAAATTCTGTACACCCAGTACAGAATAAGCTTGTTAAGCTTTTATCTCAGGTTTTAGAGATTCCTACGTCTTCAATTGACTTCCTCCTAGGACAACCCGTGAAAAATTCTTATCATATTAAGCAACCAGTCGCTAGGGTTACTGTTATCTGTTTTTGAAAACTTTAAAGTTTTTTTTTTGCATAATTTGTTATTGTTTTTGAAAACATTACTTAATATGATTATCAATGCAAAAGAAAGCTTATTCATGTCATACATGAATTCGTGCATCACATATGTAGTAGCTGTGCTATAGTTTAAAACTTTGTCACGTGTTCCTCGATTGTCGCTGGTTAGTTTTTTAATGGATAGTAAGTTATTATCAATATAAAATATGCAAGCTATACAAGGGTAAATATGCAAACTTAATTTTATCATATGTGCATTTTCGTTGTCAAGCTAGTAATTTGCAGATTTTACTAACCTCACAAATTTATAGAAACAAATATAATTTTCTACTTCTTTAATTGAAATTGAAGTATGCAAATTTACAAACACATTTTTTTTAAATGTGTAGGTCGGGACTTTATATTTGCGCTCTGAGGAGTCGATTATGTCGCATGAGTGCACACTGTTGAAGGCGTTCCGCACACTTTCTATGACGCTCGAGGAGCTTTCCGCCGGTATGCGTCATGCAGAGTGGGCGGTACGCCTCTGCTGTTACGAAGTCTTTTTTAATAATAATAATCATAATAATAATATTAATAATAATAATAATAATAATAACAATAATAATAATAATAATTCCGTGCGGAGTTTTCCCAGTCTCCCATCGCACAGTGGTCCAAATGCTCAATCTAGCTGAAAGAAATTCATAACTCGCTTTTAAAAAGCCGCAGTGACATGAATCTTTGCATGTACATATATATTATAACTAAAAATACTCACCAAAAAAATGGGCGTAATCTGTAATGGGCGTGGCAAATTTTTTGTTAAATAAATAAAAACAAAAAATATTTCTATAATTATGTAAAACAATATTTATTTATTTATCTAAAATTTTGTATTTTTATCACAAAAATTTATTAACATTAATAAATGAAATAACTGGGTTGTTCAAGGTTCGTTAGTTATCAAGTTATATGTTTGTTGTTGTTACCTGTTGGTTTGCTGGTAGTGCGGTGGCACTGGGACAAAATTAGCACAAGTAGGAAGAAAAAACCACCCTTATTTGGTCTCACACGAAAATGTTGTCTCCAAAGAAAATTAATGCCAATTAAAACCCAGATACACGGTATGCTTTTAATTTATCAAACTTTATTTTGTTCTTTTGTATTTGTACTTTAATTTGACAATAAAAAAAATAAAAGGAAAAAACTTTAGTGGCGTACACAAGTAAATGGAAGCAAATGGAACAAGAAAGACTGCAGGTGTGAATTCGCCGCAATTGTATTCCCACATGCCCGGACATAAACATTACTGGAACAGATATACCGGCCGCCTTGCGACATTATCGCAACATGGAGCCACGTCTTAATTTAATGTCACAGATACAATTTAAAATTCATTATTTTATTTTAGATAAACATTTCTAGCATCTGTTAATTATTAGTAATACTTATGGATGAATACATATATATATGTAAATTAATTCAAATTTTTTATTTTTTTATTTTATTTATAATAGATACAAAAAAATCTTTTTTTTACACATTTAAGGAAAGCAAAAACTAGTTCAGCTCTTAACAAGTAAATTATATAAAATGATAATAGTTATAGGAATAATAAGAAAAAAAAATTTAAGCATATTTTGTCATTTAATACTGAGCAAAAAGGAAACAAATTAACTGATTCCCCTTCTCCAATTTTATGTTCAACGTCATCCTATTTTTCCGAGCTTGCTTTCAGCCCTTCTCCGGAAAACGTGTTCCCAAAAACTGTCTGTAGACTAGCCCGGGTTTACCGATAGCGGGACCAATGAGAATTTTGTGGGCTAAGTGGGCACCCAGAACTACGGTGGTACTGCCGATTGACCAAGTTATACGCTGGGTCGTTTCGTAGCTCCGGCTCAATCGCAACAGATGGGCTACGGCCATACCGGGAATCTTCTACGACTAGTTCCGCCTCGAAGTACGTTTCGGTGTCCTGTTTGTGGAACAGGCGCACTCTAGTGGTACCTCTTCGGATGTCGCAGGCCAAAGCTTCCGCCTCCTGCCGCGTAATGGAAGATTTTGGGACCGTAGGGTTGATAACGGCCAGTGTCCTTAGCGGCTTCCTTCCGGGCCCAGCAGCTATAGCAATACGAGCGGTCATGTCAACCCACACTCTACCCTCCGGCATCGGGTGCAACCAGCTGTGATGGTTTTTTCTACATCGGTGGCACCGGTCAAAGCTGTCACAGTTAGCACTAGAGTTCGACTGTGCAAAACAATTATAACAAATAGACTTCTGGGCCACGATTCTTAGTTTTTTTTTCACCAGTAGGGTTATAAACCGGGAACACTGCCGGATCGCATGGAACTTGTCGCAGATTAGGCCACCCTGAATTTGCCATCACAACCATTATATACCTTCACAACGCGACCTAACCGCCATTCAGTGGGAAGATTGGGCTCATTTTTAAGTACCACGAGGTCATTTTCTTTTAAGTTTGGTTAGGCCAACTTCCATTTAGAGCGCTTAAGCAACTCCTTTAAATATTCGTGTTTCCACCGGTGACAAATTTCCTGTTTCAGCGCCTTTATTTTGCGCCATCGATGCACAATACTAAGTGGGGACATTGTTTCTTCTGGTTCAGCCGGGGACAACAAAGAAGACCCTATTAAAAATGACCGGGTATAAGGGAAGCCAGATCATCAATATTTTCAGACATAGGGCCAAGAGGACGGGAATTGAGGCATGCTTCTATTTTCGCTAGAAGTGTAGAGAACTGTTCAAAAGTAAATTTTATCGGACCAGCAGTTTTCTTAAAGTGTGTTTTGAGACTCTTCACACCTGCCTCCCATAACCCCCCCATATGAGGGGCTGCCGCGGGGATAAAGTGCTACTCTAAATGCTGAAATCCATATTTTTCTACCGCAGTGTCACGCAGCTCTTTAACTACCTTTTCAAAACTAGCTTTGATTTCACGTGAGCGCCAACAAAATTTCTGCCGTTGTCCGAGTAGATGCAATTTGGGCAACCACGACGAGCGATAAAACGAGCTAAAGCCGCTAAACAGGCAGGAGTAGATAGATCGCTTACAGCTTCTAGGTGAATTGCCTTTGTAGAGAAACATACAAAGAGACACACGTAGCCTTTCGTTATTCAGCAGTATCGACCTGTAAAACTCTTAATCTCAAACGGGCCCGCAAAATCCACGCCTGTATTGATGAAAGGGCGACTTAGGGTAGTTCTTTCTTCAGGTAGCGCAGCCATGATTTGAGTCTGAAGTTTTTTGCGGTGTAAGACACAAAGCTTGCAATTATGAATGACAGTTCTGACAAGATTTTTAGCCTTTATTATCCAGCACTCTAGATGAATTACGTTCAGCACCAGACGGGAGCCACCATGATGGACAAGCTTGTGGATAAATTCAACATACAGCCGAGCTAATCTACTGCCATACGCAAGTATAATCGGATATTTTTCATGATAAGTCAGAGAAGATGAAGAGCTAAGACGACCATTAGCCCGAATAATATTATTTTTGTCCAAAAAGGGTGTGAGGGTCAGCAAAGGACTTCGGGTACCAATTTTCTTATTAGCGGACAGGCAACGGAATTCATTAGAAAAGTAGAGTTGCTGGGACAGAAAAAATAGTCGATTTTTAATGAAACGCAACTCCCCGGCAAAAATTCTTAGTGTCTCGAACTTCTTATTCTTCCGTCGCCTTTTACTAGCGAGTATAAAAAATCTAAAAATATACGCCAACACATGCCACGCTCGTGACAGACTTGAAAAACGCTCAAGTATGTCCTCCATTTAAGTCGATCTAGCAATAAAAGTTTGAGCCTTTTTTGGTTCCTCTGCTGTTTCAAACTCTGATACTGCTATGGTCCATAATGACTTTTCACCACTGAGCCAATCTGGACCATGCCACCAAAGTTTATTTTCTTTCAGGTCCGAAGGTACCAGCCCCCGGGTTGCTAGATCGCCAGGGTTATCTTTAGACGCTACGTGACACCAATTTTTATTTCCTACTTTTTCTAATATTGTGGCCACCCTATTTGCGACAAAGGTTTTCCAATTACAAGGGTGACTTTTTCTCTTCTGTGCCACTTCTGCTCCCGCATCACTGCACTACCAGGTAACAACAACATTTTTGGTTGAACCAGAACGGTTGGGAACCACTGCTTCTGTATTTTCCTTACATTCTTCTCCTAACTCCTTCTGAGCTTTTGCGAGAATATTTATGCTACGTACATAAATCTTATGCACCTGGGGATGTTTTGCCTGAACCACTACTAATTCCTTTTTCTTCTCTACCGTCTCTGCCGAACACTCATCAAAGAGTTTCTTATATTTTGCCCATGCTTTTCTCAATTCATTTTTTTCAAGCTCAAAAGCATCTTTAGAGTACTTGGAAAAGTCCTCATCAGTTAGCATAGCCTCATAGCTAATCACCTCTTCAGCCGCCCGTAAATACCTTTCATTTGTCGTCATTATGGTATTATTTAAAAAGAATTACGGATGAAAACACATAGAAAAACTTTCTAAAAAAATATATAAAAATGCCAGAAAAATGAATTTAACGACACTATAAAAAAGCCCGCAAAAAATTTAAAAATGTCCGCCAAGAGAAAGAAAAAAGATGGACGCCAAGAACTTTCTGGTGTTATTAATACAACAAAATATAGTATAACGGTTTATACAAAATGACCCAATACGGCTTCATAACCACGTTTTAAAATTTTGTTGTTAAGTATTATAACCTCACTTTCACTGAGCCACAAATTTGAGACACCAAAATGAAACACAAGTAATACTAATATAAATATCACGTACGCACCTTTTTCCAAATTTGCCGGGAGAAGGACCAAAAATGTTGTTGTTACCTGTTGGTATGCTGGTAGTGCGGTGGCGCTGGGACAAAAGTAGCACAAGTAGGAAGAAAAAACCACCCTTATTTGGTCTCACACAAAAATGTTGTCTCCAAAGAAAATTAATGCCGGAACTCGATTTTCCAATTAAAACCCAGCTACACGGTATGCTTTTAATTTATCAAACTTTATTTTATTCTTTTGTATTTGTACTTTAATTTGACAATAAAAGAATAAATGGCAAAAAACTTTAGTGGCGCATACAAGTAGAGTTAAAAAAAGAATAATAAAAAAAGCCGCGATTCGACGCTTATATCCGAGCCAAGCAAAAATAACGCCGATCGTGCACTTTCCGGCTCACCAAATGGAACAAGAAAGACCGCAGGTGTGAATTCGCCGCAATTGTGTTCCCACATGCCAGGACATAAACATTACTGGAACAGACAATGTTTAAAAAATTATATTTTCAACAACAAAATATATAGTGACAAAAATATTTTTCAATATATTTTGTTGTTGGAAAAATATATAATAAAAGGATAAAAGTCCAAAATTTAGGAAAAAAGTGAGAAAACTAACTAAAATGTCTTCTGAATTCGAAATATACATCTGAAATTGATCAATTGACCAAGTCTCCAATAAAGGTGCAACTTTTGTTCGCTTTGCTCTCTTAATCTTTTCTAAAAATTCTTTAGAAGGAATGCCATAGCTTGATGATGACAGCCCATCCAGTAATCCGAGATGCGGATGAAGGTATAGTTGGAATTACAAAACTTCCATCTAGCCAATATTTATTTGTGGTCTCAAAAACCCTCTTTGTTCGATTGGCTTGAGCCCACTTCTTAGCCAGAAACCATACAAGCGTTCGAACAGATTGCTTCACTTGTTTGCAATAGCTATTTGTTTCATTATTCTCAAGCCCGATTTTAGCAAAAACATATGATACAACAACATTAACTTTTTTAAATTGTTGTTTTTCACTACAAAAAGCATCAAATAGTTCCCTCTTAGTAATAAACATTTTAGATTGTAAATAAAATAAAAAGCATTTAGGCAAAAACTGGCATCTAATTTTCAAAATATTGACAAGCTACCATCGTACAGATTACAAAAACAGAAATAACAGAATTAGAGTTTTATAGATTCCCATTCAAAACTCTAATTTAATTTGGACATTGAATAAAATGTTCACATATAAGACACACACGTAGAAAACTGCATTTTTTTTCTAAACAAAACATTTTATTTTATATATAAAAATAACTAAATTTCTTCCTACCTTTGTTAAATTACTTTCAGCAAAAAAATATTTGTTCTTTGTTCTGATTTTTTCACGACGACTTTAATTGCGGCACTAAACATAAACTGAGCAATTGATAGAAAAACACTACAGCAGTTACTGGTGTTTAAAAGAAGAAAGCAAACCTGAAACAAAAGTAAAAAAAAATAAAAAATGTACTGTTATGCACTGTGGACACTTGTTAACCTATTATCAAACTAAATATTTTATTTCGAAATAATAAAACAAATTACTTTCTTCCGGCTAGATTGCGCATTTGGACCACTGTGCATCGGACACGTCCCCAGGTGGCGGATAGGGGAACTCTCGGCTGGTCATTCTGGACCTGCGGAGAAGGTGATAAATGCCACCCGTGGAGCAAAATTCTAGGCAGCTGATCACCATGCCTGGTGGAGCTGACGGTGATGGACATGGAACGGTTATGGCATAAGGCACTGATTCATGGATTTTGACTTGATGCCACGAGCTGACGACTGCAGTATTCCATCACCTTAGTAGGCAAGAGTGATATCTTGCTAAAACGGCTGATGGGCTAATGCTGCAGCCGCCTCCGTCCTGTTAAAACTTTGGCAAGCCTTCAGGTACGTTCCCCATACGTCACCATTAGGTTGGTGGTGCAGGTTAAGTTGAGGAATCCTGATTAGTTCGCGTCCTGGCCCTGAACTCCGTTGCCCATAAAGCGCGGAGTCCACCCTCGCATGGACTTCCTGATTTCATAGATAACCATGGGGACTTATAGGGAAACTGTACTTCCGTATGGGGATAACGGCCTGAAGTCGGGACCGAATAAAATTGAAATGGAGACAATTTTTAAAAAACCTGAGAGGAATACCAGAGATGATGATAGAGCGAAGAGAGATGAGGATGACGCGGCTGCTCAAAGAGGGGCCTTTAGAAGGAGCAGCTTGCTGCAAAGGTCGCCACCGGCGCGGTTGGAAGTGGAGCGGCTCATGTTGGCAGCATGAATACCGGGGCCTTACCCCAAACCCACACAGATAGTGGGCTGCAAACGGATAACGAAAGTCGGAGGAAAGGTGCTTCCAGTACCGGAACTGGAACCACACCGACCGTGCAGCGCACTCCCACTGGCACCAGCGCGACGAGTTAACAGCTTGCCACTTCCACCTCTGCAAGAAGTAACGCGGCCTATCTAGTAACGGCTCCCAATGCGGATGGCGTGTCAGGCATGAAAACAGGATGTTCTCCTCGGCTCGAGCTGATCCGGAAAATGAGAATGGAGGAGATGCGATATCCTAATGCAGATTGGGGATAGACAGCATACAGCGGACGTTCAACCGCCAAAAGAACATCAGCAGCGATGTAAAGACTGGTGTATCCAAAATAGCCGAACTGCTGGATGTCACACTGAATTACAGGCGCACGTGGAAGACGGCAGAAGAGGAAAAGAACCTCATGGACTTAAGAAGGAAGGCTGCTGCACAGCTTGGTTCGGATACTCCGACTACGGTGACCGCAAACCCGAAACGAGCGGCCACTAGCCCGGCTGTGCCCGAGAGCTCCAAAAAAGCCAGAGCAAAAGAGCCCAAAGGGAGCGTAACTGGACCTCCAGAAAATAGCGAAGGAACCTTGCGGACTGTTACCAAGAAGGGCAGTAGGAAAAAGCCATCAGAAAGGCCATCAGAGCCTAAAAAGAGGAATAAGCCCCGCCCGCTGCGGTTAAAACCAGAGGCGGTGATGATCAGACCTACAGAGGGTCATAGTTACGCAGAGGTGCTTAAAGACCTGCGTAGCAAAATGGCGATCGATGAATCGGTCAGGGTGAATTCCGTGAGGAAGACTAAAAAAGGATCCATCCTCTTGGAACTTGGGAAAGGGGAGAAAGTTAGACCGGAGTTGGTCCAACAGCTGAGGAGTTCTGTCCGGGAAACTGCCACAATTGCGGAGCTTAGGCCAAGTGCTATAGTAGAGATACGGTACCTTGATTCCCTGACACTTAAAGAGGAAGTGGAGACAGGAATCCTAAAGCTGCTCCCTGACCCAGGGGAGCAGATGCGAACAAGGATTACGATAACGAACGCACGGGAGCAGGTACGGACTTTTGTCACGCTATCCACGGAAGGTGCCGCGAGGCTCAAGAAAGTTGGTCAAATAAAGATAGGATGGATCCGAGCCAAGATACGAGCTTGCGAGGACATCAGAAGGTGCTGTCGCTGCCTTGGAGTAGGACACACCCGGCAAACTGAACTGGCACTGACAGAAAGGATACGTGCATTAGAAATGGCGAATCGGGGCACAAAATGAAGGACTGCAAAGCAGCCGCTAGGTGCATTCACTGCCACGACGCCAAACGTGGCCGGACTGATCATCTGCTGGGCTCAAGGAGTTTCCCACTGGTCAGAAAACAATGAATGTGAGCCAGGCGAATATGCACAGAGGCTGGACGACGGAAGCTCTACTTGGGCAGGTAGCTGCCGAGAAGGGAGCAGATGTGGTCATTATCAGCGAACAGTACGGGCGAATATCCCGAGACGCCTGGTTCGAGGATGAAACAGGTACAGTGGCACTTTAGCTACCTGGCAACAGTAGGCTCGCGGTCACGCAGTACGCAGCCGGTTGTTGCCACACGTACGTGCGAACTAAGAATTTTACGCTGATGAGCTGCTACCTCACCCCTAGTGATAGTGTAGAACAGTTTAAAACGAAGCTGGACTTTATTGAGGATAGGGTACATGAAATGGGCGGACCCTTTATAGTCGCTGGGGACTTCAACGCCAAGGCGGTTGAATGGGGTTCCCCAGCAACTAACACACAGGGAAGGTACATCCTGGACATGTCCGCTAGGTTTGGTCTGGTCGTGGCGAACACTGGGAACGTCACTACCTTCAGAAGACCGGGGTGTCAACACACCACGCCGGATATCAAACTGGTGTCCGAAAACCTGGCCGGGCCAATCGTTAGCTGGAAGGTACTGGAGGACTATAGTGGGAGCGGTCACCAGTATATTAACTTCCAGATCGCAGCGAGAGCCAATCCTGCCCTGAAATCGGGAATGGGAGGTACACGCAAGTGGAACGTGTCTAGACTGGATCCTGGGGCATTTCTGTCTGGTTTCGACTCTGGTGGGGAACCTCGATTTGCGATGCGTCGAGGTCTCTCTTCTTTTTCCGAAGGATGCACTCGCAGTACCTTTTCATAGCGTTCCATCCGTTCTCACACTCTAGCATTTTGCCAACTTCGTTGGTGGGGGTAAATTCCCCAATCTGCTCTTCCAAAGTGTCCCTCTCAGCGTGCCATCTGATGCAGCTGAAAAAAGTGTGCTCAGCGTCATCGTTCGGCGCTTAGCAGTAGATGCAACCAGGGTCAGGAACTGGGTTAGGAAGTACTTAACTTCCCCAAAATTCCGCTGACTCCATCTCCCTACGTCCGGGATGAGGGCCGCCGTCCATCTTCCGACCGTCTCCGCAGTCCATCTGTCCTTCCAGCACTGTCCCCCCTTGTGTCCGATGCCACTTTCCGCTCACCGGCCAGGAGGGCGACGGGTATTTTCTCACTAATTACGAAGACTGCCGCTCCCGAAACAGTGCGGTAGGCCGATACAACCCTGAGTGCGGCAGTGCGCTTTACTGCTTTCACTGCATTGCGCTTGCTCTTCGATCTTAGCGCATCTCCCCAAATTTTACTGCCATACAACAGTATGGAGTTTGTTGTCGCCATGATCAACTTTTTTTTACTCTGCGTGGGGCCGCCAATATTCGTCATCAGTCTGCTCACCATACCCGTCACCCTTGCTGCCTTGTTAGCCATGTACTGTATCTGGGCCCAGTAATTTAGCCTACAGTCCAGTCTCAAACCGAAGTATTTCACCACCTTCTGCGTTACCAGAAAAACATCGCCCATCCGCATGCCAACCTTAAGTGGCATTTGGCCTCGTGTCATCAGTATAACCTCGGTCTTGTTCGTGGCAAGCTCCAGACCGTAGTCATCATGCCACATCCGAGTCCTTATCGTGACTTGGTTTAATTTTCTCCTTGCATCGTCCATGTCCCGTGCTGAGATGACCGCCGCTATATCATCTGCGTACCCCATGAGGTGGGAATCCAGCGGCATATCTATGCCCAGGATCTTGTTGTAACTCAGATTCCATAGATATGGACCCAAGATAGATCCCTGCGCTGCTCCAGACTTGATCGCCCTAGCCCGTTGTCCCTCTGGTTTGTCGTAAAGGAGCACACGGTCGTTCAGATAACTCCTTATAGGCACAGGACACCTCTTACGGTTAACGAAATTCGTAGACTCAGTATAAGAGCATCCGCCGACAGGTCCTTTGTTGACAAGCAGGTAAAAAGAGCAACCCATCTTTTTTCTTGGCGTCTTCCTATCGTAACTAAGAAATGACCTATATAGTATATTCCGGTGTAAGAAAATGGTCAGACATATGGAGTAAGCCTATCTTCAGGATGTTAGCCAATTAAGGGAGGTTTTGGCATAACATAAGCGTTTTTGCATATTTGGCAATTCCTTTTTATGGACATAACTATTTGTCTCAGACAAGGTATCCAATATATTATTCTAATTGCCGCCCATACGGATTCTTGATTTTGGTGCTGAAACTTCTCGTGATAGTGTTTGACTATAAGCCTTGTCAATATATGTTGTTTTGGCAATATAATTTGCTCGACGAATCCAAGTCATGATCCTGATCAGCTTCAAAAAACTTTTATATTTGTCAAATGGAATAAATAAATGTAAAAATAAAGGCGGACCGTTTTTCTGAGTGAACATCTTGATCATTAATGTCACTTGATATTTTAGGCCAAATCTTCGAATCGTCTTTTAAAAATGTTAAGCCACCTGGATGTTAAAAATGTATCTGAAAAGTTTTGTGGCCTTGTTCCATCGTCTGTGGGATTAAGCGATCCAGGTAACCAACGCCAATTTTTTTCATCAGAAGACACTAATATTTCTGCCATACGATGTGCAACAAATTGTTTGTAATTTCTACAGTCGGACTGAATCCATTTGATGATGGTTTTGGAGTCAGACCAATATATAGTTTTCTTTGGTGTAATATTATGCGAAGTGATTATTGACTCATTTAGTTTTATACCAAGAACTGCAGCCTGTAGCTCAAGACGTGGAATAGAGAGTGGTTTTAACGGTGCATTTCTTGACTTTCCCATGACAAAAGCGACGTTGATTTTATCAAAATGGCATATTTTCCCTTAAGTTACTCTTGCGAAAGCCAGCTCACTTGCGTCCACGAAAATGTGAAGCTCTACCCTTGTCTTTGATAAAAAAATAAACTCGGCACAAAATCTTTTTATTCTATCATGCCTTTTTTCATACAAACTTTTGTACCATTCATACGATTTAGCATAAGTTTTATCTGGAGTCGTTGAATCCCAATTGGTTTTGGTTTTCCACAACTCCTGTAGAAGATTTGATGACTATGTTAGCCAGAAAACCAAAAGCGTCAAATATTGACATAGTTAAGCTTAACTTTTTAGCCTTTGTCGGTTTTCGATTTGCTTTTAAGACATCTTCTGGAACTCTTGCAAATTTCAAATCGTAACAAAAACTGTCGTCAGATGGATTCCAACGCATCCCCAAAATCTTCTCAATACTGTTTTTTTTGTCCAAATTTGCTAACTCTATGCTTTGATTTCCCATATTTTCGTTATCCATTGTAGCCGAAAATTCTCGAGAGTTCGACACAAATCCTCTAAGTTCAAAGCCAGCCTGCTGATGAATTTTAACCACATCCCTCGAAACAGTAACTGCGTCGATTACATCGTCGAAACAGTCAACGTAATCATCGACATACTGACTTTCAACTATCGCCCTATAAGCTTTGGGATATGTATCCTTATACATCTGAGCATTCAAGGTTTTAATATATTGGGCTGAACAAGGTGAACTTACAGAACCAAATATCACTACTTGCATCATATATTTTTCTGGCGGCCTACTAGAATCCCAGTTTCGCCACAAGAAGCGCTGAGCAGTTTGGTCTTGGTTTTTTCTGATATTTTATTTTTCATCCTCTTTCAACTGTATAAAAAAGCCGAAAAAAATTTAGCCGTATACAGCGGAGAAAGAAAAATAGAATTACTGTTGGTTATTGTTGTTTTTGCTTCAACTTTGATCTTTGTCTCTGGTTTCCTGTTTGGACAAAGATCTTTAGTTTATTTACAATGTTTGTAAGAAGTTTCCTGAAGAGTTAAGTAAGCGGCAACGAAATGGCCATCGAGACGTGCTTTGACCCTCAATAATCAATATCGGTGATTTAAATAATTAATCGGGAAAAAAGCACGAAAAAAAGATTTTTTTTGAAAATTAATTAAAAAATAATTAATTGTAAAATAAAGCTTACTTTATCCCTTTCGTTGCTAAAATTATTTTAAAATAAAATATGGCGAGCGCCAAATAGCGCAGCCAAGCGATTATCGCAGTAAATTAAGGTACCGAATAGTTGCTAGGTTAACAAAACGAAACGTCAAAACAGAAATATCAACTCAAGTTTACTATAAAAATAACGGATTAAAATAAATTCAAATGTAATTAATTAATTTACAAGAAGTAGTGTTATAAAAAGTAAGGATTAAGTGTAATAATTTCCTTATCTATAACATTATCGCAATTATACCTAGAAAAGAAATTTTTATTTTCATTTGGGTTTTTAGTTTGTCCAATTGTTTTCCTGCTTTAAATTGGCATGTGTTATTTGTTGCTGTGGCTTTTCAAAACAGTAGATGTGCTTTGCTCACAATTTAGGTATGGGATGCTTAGTATTGCATTTGTTACTGTTTTATTACTATGGTCATTCCAGCTTGTGTTATTTATTGTTGTTAAACGGTAGATGTGCTTTCCTTATGTTTTAGGTAGGGGATGTTTACTGGTGTGTTTGTTATTGTTCTATTACTTCTTAATTGATGGTAAAACACCCAATTATTGATAAAAAAAACTATAGAATTCGTGGTATTGTTGGTAACATTGATGCAAAAAATTTGTCCGTGTCTACCTTTTCCTCATACGTATGTATGTAAAATAAATGTAAATGTTTAATATACCAGAACCACAAATATTACATAGGTATAAGGATATAAATAGAAAACCAAATTTTCGTTACTCGTTAAATGCAAATGAAAACAATTGTTTTATTTATATATATACAATAATTTATTTATTTTATATTGCGGTTCTGGTATATTAAACATTTACATTGATTTCACATACATACGTATGAGGAAAAGGAAGAAACGATCAAATTTTCAATGTTTCAATGTAAACAAGAAAATATAATTTTTACCAACAATACCTCGAATTCTATAGTTTTATTTCCCCCTTTTTTGGAAAGGTCGTACAACTTTTATGGTGAGTAAATTATTCCATAATAACTAAAAGGATTTCATGTTGGCGACAAAGCTGCTGCCTTTTCAATGGCGACTTCCTGCCTCTACGCCTCACATTAACAGTAAGGAAATGAGGAAAAAAGATAAATTTGAATATAATTTTTCCTAAGCGTGTAGCTTATATGTGTGATTTTGATTCTTTTCTAGTTAAAGCCTTGACGTGGTAATGAAAGAAAAACAACCTCACAGACTCCGGATAAAAGGTAAGTGAAATTTGTTAAACAGAATAGTGGTTTTGAAAAATATTTAAAAAAAATGAAAACGTGACGTGTTAAGTTAAATTACGCAAACGTAATGTGCCATAGGATAAATTTACTTTCCCAACTAAAAGTTAATTGTCAGGCTGTAGCATTCGGTAACGCGATATGAAATAATGTTATTTATTTCTATATTTTATGCACAAATATAGAAATAGTGTATATAAAAAACGCGGTCTCTTATAAGTAAGAAAAATGCAAAAATAATCTTTAAGCTAAATATTCTGAACTCCGTGTCTAGAATTTATATTAATGCTTTCGATTTCTTTGTAGTTTCGATATAAAGAATACACTCTTTTTATTAAAGGTCGATAGGTACTAGCCTTAACTCCAACTTCTATCTGCTACAAAATTCAAGGGTGAAGAACAAGACAACATAGGTTAGGATAGGTTAAGTTGCACAGGCTGTCGGCGTAATGAGACCGACTCACTTGGGTCCCAAAGTTTCCGTTGTATCACCTGAAAGAGGATGTGCAGGGATCAGATTGAGGTCTCTACGGTACTATCAAAGATCCATATCCAAACCAGCCCGAGGACCGGATAAACAAGTTTATCCTAGCAACATCGCAAACAGATAAGTCTGCAAGACCATGCAGTCTCGGACTGCCGAAAATGGCCGCTCTATTCCCAGAAAGAGCTGGACAATGGCAGAGCAGATGCTCCACCGTCTCCTTCTCCTCCGCATCTTGACAACACCTACAGTAGTCATGATTCAGTCTCCCTGGGTACCAATGACACAGTGCCCCGTCAACACAGCCACCAGTGTACCCAGCTGTCCTCGAGGAAACCTCAGTAGATTTGCAGATCTTCCACTATCATACTGAGGCCACAATGTCCACGAGACTGTGCAGGTGACCTCTTCAGATCATCTAGACTGCGCTGCCCTAAAGAGTTCATGCTGAAATAAAGCTTTACAGCAGCTTAACAGGACTCCCACCAGTGGATCTATCTCCCGGTCTCCCAACCGAGTTCCAAATCTAGCGAGTTCGTCCCCGACTATGTTTCCGGGTATGCCCGAGTGAGCAGGCACCCAAAATAGTTCCAGGTTGGAATGTCTCGCCATCTCGTCAAGAGATGTCCGGCATTCACGAACAAATCTGGATGTCGAATAGACACCCGATAAGGAGTTAATCGCGGCCTTGCTGTCAGTACAGATCCGGATGTCCTCTCCGTATATCCCGTGGTACCTCATCCAGCAAGCCACCCTTCTAATTGCTGATTATACCAAATAAAGTTGCTGATTATACCAAATAAAGTAGTGGACATTCTGTCTAAAATTAAGGTGTTTGTATACAACTGTTCAAAAAACGGCCAAACAGAACAATTACATTAATTTTGGGAACACCCTTTAATTTCTAAATTCAAATTATAAACTTCATGTTACAGCGGACTTAGCAAAACATATCCCTTGTCAATTTTATCTATCTGGCTATAACGATTCAAAAGTCTGGCCACATACACCATATTATATCAACTATTGGGACACCCGTTTATTTCCAAATCCAAAATTTATCTTGTTGTTATAGAGGAGTTAGTAATACTGTTATGAAGGTATAATGTCCAATAAACTTTTAATATAACATTCCATTTCCAAATTATATCGATATCAAATTACCGTGTGACTCTAAATTATTTCAATATCGTGTGACTTTAAATTATTGCAATACCGTGTGACTTTAAATATATTTTGGCATTCTTTAATTATTGCATTTGCATCTCGTATTACCATTACTTTCATGACACCACATTAACATGTAAGAAATTATTATTAATAAATAATATAAAAAGAAGTTGAATAAAGGGATATGGGTAGAGTTGTAAAAACGTTGTCGCGACACAAACACCAAAGATTATTGTGTTTTATTTCCTCTATGTATATTTCGAACATATTACATGGCGACCGTGACAAGTGAAAAGTGTTAATTAAGACGTGAACTAAAACAAAATAATTTGTCTTTTTGTTAAAGATGAATGAAAAATTTAAAAGAATGACGAAGTGATTCAAGAAGTATGCATATAAAGTTTCTGTTAAAAATGATAAATTAAAAACAAAACCTTTTAAAAAATATATACTTAAACTAAGCTAAAATGACTTGGTGGAAAAAAATACTGTCAACCATCCCATTGCTAGTAGCAGGCTACGAGGTAGGGAAAAATCAGGAAGAAAACGACAATAAACAATTAGAAAAAATATTGGAAACTATGAAGGAGGACAACGTTGATTAGACAACCGAGGGCATGAGTCACATCGAAATTATGGCTCTGTTGCTAGCAGTAGCAATGGTAATTATCTACCTGGTTAAATTAGTATGCAAAACAATCAAAGATATGCAAAGGGGACAACACCGACAGCCCCAAGTATAAGTGAACCACAGCAAATGTATTATAAAAAAAAAAAAAAAACTTTTAACAGTGCAGTAATAAATAAAATAAAATAAATTAAAATATCTTTTATAAATCAAATAATTAATAATTAATAATTCTATTTCATATATTAATATATTACAAAGTGAACTTATACAGACAGTGAATTGTATAAATATTGCATAAACAGCAGAAAATAAAAATAATAATATATATAAAAAAAAAAAAAAACAAGAACAAAAGAAGAACTCTGCAAAAATATAAAACCAGCTTTAGAGCTTTAAAACGTGAAAAAATAATAAAGCTAAAAAAAAAAAAATATAACTATGTAAGAAATAAATTTAGTAGAAAACAGTTTCAACATTGCAACAAAGTTTTAATAACAATATAAAAAAAAAGAGAAGGAAGAAGCATCCCCACGCCATGGGATGTATGCTCTCCACGCCGAGGAGAAGCCAATGTTGTACTCCAGGAACAACAACACCAATATCAACACCAGCAACACCAACAAAAAAAAAAAAAAAATGGATAAGTAACAAAAGAAAAATTTATTATAGTATAATTATTTAAGATAGGCAATAGTGTCAAATGCAGAATTTTTTTTTGCAATATTTTTATTGGAAACAAAATAAACATCTAACTTGTTATAATTAACCTTTATATGACAATATTAATTATTTAACAATAAATTATTAAGAGTACGATTTGGCAAAATATTAAGAGAAAAAGGAAATATAAATATGGGAAAATTATTCCAGTCATATGTCTGACTATAACAGCTGACATTATCAAAACCTGACCCATTGCAAATGCAAAACGCAAAATGCCCTAATTGGGAACAGTTATCTCAACAATTTCATGAAAATCAAAGCAAATTCCTCCGGTCCTTCAAATGTTTAAACAAACAGAAACTGCCTAGCAGAGCAGTAATAGAATATCATCTGCATTTAATAGAAATCCACTTTAATACAATAGTAAATTAATAACCAAATTGAAGACAAAGGTTCAGTCAATAGAGAAACGGTTACAAAAAGAACTAGTAATAATATTCAGGGAGAATGGATGCGTAACTATAACATTGGAGGAGATAGATTATGGGAGCATATTGGAAAACTCGAATATCTGGGAACAGTTTGAAGACATTGACCATGACCTAGCGGACTCAAAAATGGAACCCATTAAATTCATAGAATTAGCCACTAAAATCCTACCGGAATTTGATGGTAAATTTAAGAACCTTCAAAAATTTCTTGATGCTTTGAACCTGTTAGAATCACTGAAAGAAACCCATGAAAATCTTGCAGTACAAATAATACAGACAAAAATCAGCGGGACAGCTCGCATATCAATCAACGATTTAACGTCCATTGCAGCCATTGCAGACAAATTGAAAACGGTAATAAAGGGATACTCCACTGACATATTAGTATCCAAATTAATGACCGCACGCCAGGGAAGTAAACCAAACAGCGTATATGCCCAAGAAATAGACGAGCTCTCGAAAATGTTATCAAACGCATATATTTCAGATGGCTTACCACCACAAATAGCAAACAAGTATGCCGTACAGGCAACTGTAAAAGCCCTCGCGAAGAATCTAAATAATGATAGAACAAGAATCATCATTGAAGCAGCTACCTTTGATACAATAGACCAAATAACAGAAAAAATTATGAGCACAGATATACACCAATCAAGTGTATCAAATGTCTTACAACTGCGTGGTAGATACCGATGGGGCAGGCAAAGATACCCAAATGGGCGCCTGAATTATAACAATCAAGGATCTCATACATACCGTGGAGATCGTCATTACCAGCAAACTAACAGGGGAAACCGCCGAAGAGTTAATAGACAAAACAATTACCGGCCAAACTCAAATAACAACCACAGTAGAACTAGTAGGCAACATACTAATTCCAGACAGTATGCGGACATGAGGGTTATGAATAGGGTCTCGGGAAACCCCGAGGACCCCCAGATAACACTGGGGGAAGAATAGGACATATCTTGACTTTGAATCTGAACCTCAGTGCTTTTGTTAACCTCTCCCTTACGGGAAGTATACAGGCACTAACATTCTTAATAGATACTGGCGCAGATATCTCCTTATTAAAACATGGGAGTGTTAAAGGACCAATTGATGGTAATATAGTTAATGAATTAAAAGGCATAGGCGAGGGTAGTCAATTCACGATCGGCGTAACTCAAGGTTGGTTGTGCCTCAACAACTTTAAACTAAAACATGAATTTCACGTTGTACCTGATGATTTCTCAATCCCATGCGATGGAGTTTTGGGACTTGACTTCATTAGGGCGCACAATTGTATAATTGACTTCCATTCAAGGGATAACTTCTTGGTAATCTGTCCCATAAATAGCACCATTCAAATGGAAATCCCCATAGTAACAGGTCCGATTCAAGACACTATTGTTATACCACCAAGATCAGAGGTGGTACGGAAAATAAAATTACAACAGGGAATAGACGATATATTTATTCCACATCAAACAGTAGAAAAGGAAGTCTTTATCCCAAATACTATTACAAATCTCAATAGCCCGGTGGTATGCGTAATGAATGTATCTAATTCTTCGAAAATAATATCCTTAAAAAATATAAAATATGAGCCTCTGTCTCAATACGAGACTAAAACAATAGACACAACTATAAAAAATTCTAGGTCTAATGAGATTTTAGAAAGACTGATGGTAAATTGCCCGCGAATTGCAAAGAATGACCTTTTGGCTCTGTGTGCCGAATTTACTGACGTGTTTGGGTTGGAAACCGAACCGGTATCTACAAACAATTTTTATAAACAAAAATTGCGTATAGTGGATGAAACACCAATATATATAAAAAACTATAGAATTCCGGAAACACAGAAAGAAGAGATTGAGAGGCAAGTTGATAAGTTAATTAAAGGTGATTTAGTTGAGCCCTCTGTTTCGCCTTATAACAGTCCAGTGTTATTGGTTCCAAAGAAATCTTTGGAAGATAGCGGTGATAAGAGGTGGCGTCTGGTAATTGATTATCGACAGGTAAACAAAAAACTTTTGTGCGACAAATTTCCTCTCCCAAGAATAGACGATATACTCGATCAGCTTGGAAGAGCTAAATACTTCTCAACATTGGATCTAATGTCTGGATTTCACCAAATCGAATTGGAAGATGGTTCGAGGGATATTACCTCCTTTTCAACACCCAAAGGTTCATTTAGGTTTAAGAGGTTACCTTTTGGACTCAAAATCTCACCTAACTCATTTCAACGAATGATGTCACTAGCATTTGCTGGTTTAAAACCGTCAACTGCATTTTTGTATATGGACGATATTATAGTAATCGGATGCTCTAAAGCTCATATGATTAAAAATTTAAGAGAAGTTTTTCATACTTGCAGAAAGTATAATCTTACATTGCATCCTGATAAATGCAGGTTCTTTTGTCATGAGGTCACATTTTTAGGTCATAAATGTACGTCCCAGGGAATTTTACCGGACAGTAATAAATACGATACTATTAAAAATTATCCTAGGCCTAAGGATGGTAATGAAACTAAACGTTTTGTGGCCTTTGCTAACTACTATAGAAAGTTCATTCCAAATTTCGCACATTTCAGTAAACCATTAACAAATCTAACAAAAAAAAAACGCACCATTCCATTGGTCGGATAAATGCGAAGATTCATTTAATTATTTGAAAAACACCCTAATATCTCCACCAATCCTACAGTATCCGGACTTCACAAAAACATTCTACATTACCACAGACGCAAGTAAGTTGGCATGTGGTGCCGTGTTGAGTCAGCAACACGAGGGGACATTGTTGCCCATAGCATATGCATCAAGAACATTCACAAAAGGCGAAAGTAATAAGGCAACTATTGAACAAGAACTTCTGGCCATTCATTGGGCTATTAATCACTTTAGACCTTACGTCTATGGACGAAAATTCATAATTAAAACAGACCACAGACCTCTAACATATTTATTTTTGATGAAAAACCCATCTTCTAAGTTGATGAGAGTGCGTTTGGATCTGGAGGAATACAATTTCGATATAGAATATATTAAGGGGAGAGAAAATTACGCAGCTGACGCATTGTCAAGAATTACCTTTGAAGATATAAAAGCCTGTAATGTAATGATGGTAACAACTAGGTCCAAGCAACAAGTGCAGAAAAGAGAGAAAGATAGAGAACAAGCCCAACCAAAAATTTATGAAAATATATCGGCGCGCCAATTTAGAAAGCTTCCCAATATAATAACCCACATCCAAGGATGTGATGTTAAAAGAGAAAGTAAAATTATATTTAAATTTAAAGCTAATGTTTATGTTATTAATGGAAAAATAGACTTAGGTAAATTTTTCCAAGAGCTTGAGTTGCAAGCCAATAATATTCACATTAAAAAATTGCAAATGAGATTAAATGATAAGATGTTTGAAAAGGTACCTATAAAAGATTTTAAAGAATTGGGCAATAAGTTTTTAAAACACATTAAAATAGCGCTTACACCATCAGTCACAGAAATTACAGATGAAACAGAGAAGCAAGAAATATTAAGAAAATTCCACGAGGACCCCCTGCTAGGTGGCCACCCAGGGATAACTCGAATGATTAACAAAATTAGAAGGTATTTTTATTGGAAAAATATTACTAAATATGTCGCAAAGTATGTAAAGGCCTGTGAAACATGTAAACGGAACAAAACAAATAGGAATATTAAACAACCCCTAATTATAACACCAACACCAATGAGACCTTTTGATACAGTAGTGATTGACACGATAGGACCATTACCTATTACCGAACATGGACAACAATACATAATAACAATAGTGTGTGATCTAACAAAATATTTCATAAGCATCCCAGTTCCAAAAAAAACTGCTAAAACTGTAGCAAGAGCAATTTTTGAAAATTTATTTCTTATTTATGGACCCGTTCATAAAATTTTAACTGATATGGGTACTGAATTTAAAAATGAAGTACTACAGGAATTATTAAAACTACTTAACATAAACTTAGTAAATTCAACACCATATCATCATGAAACGTTGGGTACAGTTGAACGTTCACATCGAACCTTCAATGAATTTATCAGATCATATGTATCTAAGTCTCTTAATGATTGGGATCAATAGTTACCCTATTTCACTTATTGTTACAACACAACCCCATCAACAACACACAGTTATTGCCCTTTTGAATTGATATTTGGTAAAACTCCAGAAATTTTTTCTTTATTGAATTCAAAAATCATAGAACCTTTATATAATTTTGATGATTATGTTAAAGAAGTTAGATACCGACTCAAAATTGCCAATGAAAATGCAAGATCTGCATTGCAAAACTCAAAACATTTACAAAAACTAAACTATGATAAAAATACAAAGGCATTACAAATTAAAATTAATGATCAAGTTTTTATAAAAAATGAGCAAGGTCATAAATTAGAAAACGTTTATAAAGGTCCATATAAGGTAATAAAAGTCGATAACAAAAACAATTGCACTTTACAAATTGATAAAAAGAAAGAAATAATAGTTCATAAAAATAGGCTTAAATATTTCGAACATATTACAATACAGGTTCTTTGTAAATTCCAATCGTCTATCTACAACTGTTGAAAAGTATGGTCATATACCAAATTAAATAAACTGTTGGTGCGCACTTGAAATTACATCAACTATCGGAACACCCTTTAACTTCCAAATCCATATTTCATACTTGTTGTTAGGTTCGTTGTAAATTTCAAGCATCTGTCTATAACTGCTAAAAAGTATGGCAATATACATCAAACTAAATAAACTATTGTCGCTGCTTTAATTCATAATTTTATTTATTAATACTTGTTACTATAATGGCCATAGAAATCGACATTCTGTCCAATTTTGAAGCTTTTGTCTACAACGGTTCAAAAGATACGCCCATATAAGTAAATTTACATCAATTAAGGGGACATCCTTTAATTTTTAGATTTATGTTTGTATACCTTTTTGTTATTGGGAGCTATAGTAATACGCAGTCATTTTAAATATTACAGAAGTGCCCTTTACAGTTCATAATACACTTTATAAATATGTATGTTGTATGGGGACACCCTTTAATTTTTAATATTATGAACTGTTTTTAAAATGGGACCAATCTGTAAGCATAATCTATCATATTACCAAACATTTTCAAAATCGGTTCAGAAATGACTGAGTTCTGCAGGCACAAATATAAAAAAAGTAACATTCAGCCGAATAGTATAACCTCCTTCTTTTTTTTAAATCGGTTAAAAATTACATACTAAGGTCATATTTTATCTTACAGGTATATATTTGACCAACTGCCAAAGAAGACTCATCACTTGAAGATTACACCATTAAAAGAGTTCATCAGCAAACTGACCAGCATCAAAGGAGGAAAAAATTTGCTCACGTAACTTCTAGCGTTTAAGTTATAAAAAAAATTTAGTTGCAAACTTTAATCTATTTTCTATATAAATTGATTTCCAAAATTGTTCAAAAAAACAACTGATTAAAGATTTTTTGGAATAATTTTTTATTAACACAACATTTCTTGATTCTTTTTTTTAAAATTAAATTATTATATACTAATACATAAAAAATTTAAAACAAAACAAACTTTCAGTTTTTAATTTTGACCAAAATTAACACTTCATTACTCAACTTATATGAACATTTTTGTGACCTTGCGGATATTTTGTAGAATTCGATTTCTTATAAGTGTATATCAGTATTTAATGTGGCCGCCTTTAGCTTAAATGACAAGCTGAAGCCAGTTTTTCATGGTATTGATTAAATTTCGCAAAATAAGTGGGTCAATTTTAGACCATTCTTCATTTACTAAAGCTCAAAAGCTTTTATGGTTTTTAGACTTCCCCTTTTAGTTATAATTCTTTTTTTTTTCAATACATTCCTTAGGTTCTCAATTGGATCGAGATCCGATGATTGTGGTGGCCAATCCATACATCTGATATTGTGGTCTTCTAGCCATTTCATAGTTACCCTAGTCTTATGCTTAGGGTCGTGTCTTGCATAAACAACGTATCACCCGGTTCACATCCAAAAATTTCCGGCCGTGACCAGCGAAACTGCGAACCAGATTTCTGGTTCCAATGTCTCATCTCCCCCCGCCGGCTTCAAGCTGCTTTATATGAATGGTCCAGGTAAGATCAGATAATGTATAGTGGCTAAAATCAATTTTTTCTGATTACAGTGATGAAGATACGGTAGCAGCTGCCTGGGAGACAAACAAGGGCACGGTTATAATTGACTCCTGCTACATGGCGCATGAGTGCGAATCACCACCATCTATGTTTCGCAGAGTACCACTCCTCAATAGAGTGAAGCTTCGGTTACCTAACAGGGCGAAATACCTAGATATCATCCTGGACTCCAAACTGTCGTAGACCCCCAATGCCCGATTTCGAGCGGATAGGGCCTCAGTGGCTCTTTATGTATGTAGAATGGCTATAGGCAGATACTAAGGCAGCAACCCCAGCACGTCGTGCTAGCTTTTTAACACGGTGATTAAACTCATACTTTTGTACGGGATTCTCATATGGTGGCCTGTGTTTGTCTGATTTTTTATTCCACCTATTCTGGGTGTGTTTTCTTCATTTTAAAACCACAAGTTTTATTACCCTAAATAATAACGTGTGCTTTTATTTAGTTCTGACTTATAACTCACTATAACTTATATATTTATAAAAGTGTATATGTACATATATAAATACATAAAAATAAACCGCTAGTCAAAGCGAATTGGTGTGCTAGTTAACATCTCTTATTTTAAGATAGTAATAACAAATCCATGAATTCAAATATAACTAAGATAGTAATAAAAGATGATAAATCCATAAACTCAAATATAACTATTCTAAGCTAGAGATAAGACAAACATCATAAATACAACTATTGTAACGATAAGAAATACAAAGAAAAACATATTTTGAGTTAGAACAAAGAAACATTAAACATAATTATTAATATAAATAGATGCTAAGAAAAATAGGATAGATAGTCTTAAGAATATATTTAATAAAGAAACGCACATTTTTTGGTGCAGAAAAAAGAAAATATATTTTTTTTACTTATTTCCTATAATTGGAAATTAACTGCGGGCTCAAGCCGGTCTAAACTCTTGACCACAGCCAAATATTCTTGACATTCAAGATATTTAAATTAAAAATCCACGGCTTTGAAGAAAAGCAAACCAATCTCTGAAAAAGTGAGAAATTACCACGCTGGACCAACGTCAGAAACGGCAAAAAATATTCATTTCCCTACGATCTATAGGAAAAGACAACGACACAATGAATCAAGATATCGCAGCTTTACGAGCACAAATAGAGCTACTCACACAAACTCTACAGAATACTCAATTGAAGGTAAATACACAAATTACTACACAGCATTCACGATACTGCATTCAAAAATTGTTGGAGAAGCAGCAGACATCCTCATCAACCACAACACCAAGATGAACTTTTATTCTATAATTAACAGGCTTGACTACACTTACGCAGATCAACGACCATTATA
This sequence comes from Gymnosoma rotundatum, assembly GCA_916610165.2. Classification (NCBI taxonomy): domain Eukaryota; kingdom Metazoa; phylum Arthropoda; class Insecta; order Diptera; family Tachinidae; genus Gymnosoma; species Gymnosoma rotundatum. The sequence continues at coordinate 61,627,978 of OU744339.1, forward strand.
CGTACTTCTCGAGGAAATGAAGAAACATAAACAGGGAAGTCAAACACTCTCAGAATTCCACAGCAAAATCAACAAAGCACTGAACCTCGCACTTTCGAAAATAGAGATGTCAGGTGATAAGGGATCTGCATCCATGGCGGAATATGCAAATCAGGAAGCAGTCCGTACATTCATCACAGGACTCAACAGTAAATACACAATTGGTACATTATATAGCCATCATCCAAAGGACCTAGAAACTGCATTTGCAATCGCAAGCACCATATACCATGACAATGCAAATATGCAGTTTGACACACTGGCTACAACACAATTATATAACCAAAAACCAAACTTCGGACCATAACGATACGAAGATAGAAGGAGGTACAATCCCAATGTACATGCTCAATTTAATCATCAACCATGGCAGGAACCCGTGGAAGTGGATAGTTCGCAACAATTTAGACGTTCAACACAATATTCTCCACAGCAGCAATACAACCCACTCAGAAGGGAGCAACAACCAACAAAAAGGGATAGAATGCCTTCATCAAAAAATTATTACCCGAATAAAGTTCAACGAGTAAACCAGACGAGAGATGAAGATATACAATCACTTGTACCACACACCGAAGATACTTACGAAACCGGCAGCGCTTTTTTAGGCGAATAAACGGATTGCCATGTCTACAGAGGCACTGCTAAACAACAGGCAAATCCGTTAATATATTAATCGACACAGGTGCGACAAACAATTATATTAGTTCTAAGTGCAACATAGGAAAATCTATTCCAATAAAACCAGTAAAGGTAAAAACGCTTCACGGATACTCTTTAACGAAAGCAAAAAAAAATATTACACTATTAGGCCACAATTTAGTATTTTTCGAAACTGAAGCCTTAGAAGAGTTCGATATGCTTCTCGGGGAACATGGTCTCAGAGCCATAAAAGCAGAAATTAACTTATTTGAGTATAAAAAATTTAAAAGAAAAGAAGAAATTAGCGAACAAAAAGTGACTGTGTTAATAATGACAAATATAAAAATGAAATTGAAAATATAATGAGAATAAATGATGAAACCAACGAAATTCTGCCCTTTACAACCACTGTACAAGCTACAATTAGGACAAAATCAGAAGATCCTATTTGGGTGAAACAGTACCCGTATCCAATAGCAGACAATCAATTTTCAAATAAAGAAATTCAAACATTGTTAGACAACCAAATAATACAACCTAGCAAAAGCCCATACAACTCTCCAGCATGGACCGTTGCGAAAAAAGGCACAGATGAGGAAGGGAAACCAAAAAAACGTATGGTAATAGATTTTCAAAAGCTTAATGCTCCGACTATAACCGACAGGTACCCTATCCCAGATGTAGCAATGACTATTCAAAATTTAGGAAAAGCAAAAGTCTTTGCAACACTAGACTTAGAGTCAGGATTTCACCAAATCTTGATAAAAAAAATCAGACAGAGAAAAGACTGCATTCAGTGTGAATGGAGCAAAATACGAATTTCTTAGAATGCCATTCGGCTTAAAGAACGCACCTTCTATATTTCAGCGATGTATAGATGATATTCTGCGCCCATATATTATATCGACGACGTGCTTATATATTCTTCTTCGCCTGAAGAACACATGGAGCACATTCGAATAATAATAAACGCATTACATAATGCAAATATGAAAATTTCTGACGAGAAATCACATTTTTTCCAAGACTCAGTAGAATATCTTGGTCACGTAATCAAACACAATAAAATAACTGTAGATCCTAGTAAGATCCAAACAATAAAGGATTACCCAATACCTAAAAATTTAAAAGAATTAAGGTAATTTTTAGGACTAGCTAGTTATTATAGGAAATTTGTACAAAACTTCGCTTCAATAGTAAAATCCCTTACTACATTCTTACGCGGAGACAATGGCGGTGTAAACAAAAAGCAAAGCACAAAAGTATTAATTAATCTAGATAAACCAGCACTCGAAGCGATAGAGAAAATTAAAGATATGTTACAAGCACAAGTCGAATTATTTCAACCAGATTTTAACAAGCCCTTCGAACTAACAACTGATGCAAGCAACTTTGCAATAGGAGCTGTACTTTCTCAGAATAAGAAACCTATTTCATTTATATCTAGAACCCTTAACCAAACCGAACAAAACTATAGCACAAACGAAAAAGAGCTTCTTGTGATCGTTTGGTTACTTCAAAAATTAAGAAATTACCTTTAAGGTATAGCAGACTTAACCATTTACACGGACCACCAGTCACTCATTTTTTCTATATCTGATAGAAATCCCAACACAAAATTGAAACGATGGAAAAATTTCATCGAAGAATATGGCGCTAAATTAGTATATAAACCAGGAAATCAAAATGTCGTCGCTGACGCATTGTCACGTCAACAGATTAATAATACTTCGAATTATTCACAACATTCAGCACAAAGTTCGCCAATCGAAAAATTGAAACGCGTGAAACAACCATTAAATGCATTTAAGAATCAAATAATTATTCACTATAACACAGATAACTTAGTGCAAATATCTTCACAAAATATTTTCTCATATGCACGACACACACTTTTCTATTCAACCAAGGACGAATTATTAGACAGATTAGAACAAATAATAAACCCAAAAGTAACAAATGCTATAAAAATAGAGGAAGAAACTCTATTCCACGTCGAAGATAATATCATTTCTTCTTTTCCAAATGTAAAAATGGTAGTAGCTCAGAAAATGACAGAAGATATAGAAAACATAGATAGACAAAAAGAAATCGTAGTACTAGCACATAGACGAGCATACAGAAATTACAAAAATAACGCTCAAGAAATACAGACAATGTATTTTTGGCCAACCATACGCACCATGTGTAAAAAAGAAGCACAAGACTGTGAAATCTGTCTTACAAACAAATACGAAAGAAGACCAAATGAACAACCAATTGGAGCAACACCGATTCCAAATCACGTGGGAGAATACATACACTTAGATTTATTTTATATGAACGGAAACACATACATCACCACATTTGTAAGTACTCAAAACATTGCTATATACGAGAAATTCCAAATAAGAAAAACATACACAAATACATCGAAGAAATACTATCGCAAATCTATCCAAATGCTAGATTCATAATGTCTGACAACGAAGCAGCATTATCAAGTATATGCGTAAAACAGGTTTATGAAAAACTACATATTGAGCACACGCTAACGACAACATACCATTCAACAACAAACGGTCAAGTGGAACGCACTCATAGCACGCTGATCGAACTCACTAGAGTCTTAGCTCAAGAACACAATTCTTCACCAGGAGACAAAATCTTTAATGCCGTTCGACAATACAACAAAACAATACACTCAGTCATTGGAGAGAAACCCGAGGACGTGTTTTTTAACGGGGGAGTACATCCTGATATTAAAGAAAAAATCGAAATTAACCAACAGAAAATACTTCTATATCACAACAAAAATCGTAAGAACATCACATACCAAGCAGGGGACGTTATATACTCCAAAGCGCACCGACGCAATAAAAACGTAAGGAAATACTCAAAACACATTGTAAAGGAAGATAAAGGTAACACAATAATTACAAACAAAAATATTGTTATACATAAGGATAATATACGAGTACAAACATGCAAAGAATAATAATATTATTATATATATCCGTCGCATTCGGTAACAGACTAATAGACTTAAAAGACAAAAAATATATAATGATAGAGACTGACCCTGTATACGTTTTTCAGGACACAGCGTTCTTATACCATATGAAAAACCTTTCTAGAATCTTGACACCCTACAAAAATATAGTACGATTTGCATATAATTTAGAACAAAACTCTGCAGAATATTTGTTGATAACTAAAATAGAAAATCTGAAGTCACAACTACTTCCTAGAATCTCCAGAACTAAACGTTCCCTTAATTTTCTAGGATCAGCCCTCAAACATATTACAGGAACACCTGACCACGATGACCTAATCGAAATCAAGACAGGATTGAATATGCTAATAGAAAATAATAATAAACAAAAGAAAATAAACTCTGAATTTGAAAAAATATTAGAAAGAATTAGCCCCGAATCTATTTCAGAACATTTAATACTTACCGAAGTATACAACGAACTACATTCTATCGCTACAATGATTAATTTCGCAAAAGACGGAAACTTTTATTCCGGAACTTTAAATTTAAAAGATATTCAACAAATAGTGTCTAATGAAGCGTTAGATCTACCTATAATAAATATATTAGAATATGCCGATATTAATGTTTTTTATTTTCATCACACAATTATAAACACCTATAAATACCCATTATTAAAAACGAAATGTAAGCTATTTAATTTGTATCCACTAGCATTTAAGCACGGAAAACTATTACTAGACTCTAGAAGAGCAAAATGCAATAATAAATTTACAAGTATCGAAAAATGTAAAAATTATCTAGGAAACTTTATATGCAAAATTAAGAAACCGGACAACTGTACTATTAATGTATTAGAAAACAGGCCAGCCAAATGGGAAGTAATACATGAAAATAACGCACCGCTACAAGTACTCGAAAGTGGAAACATCATTACAGATTACGAACACACCTGGAATAACGTAAAAATAAATGGACCTAAACTAATACAGTTCAATTACTCAACAAATCTAGATGGAAAACAATACTACAACCACCAACAAGCACTCAAAGATGCCATACATAACCTACACGACGAACAATTACAAATAATGCGCATCTTAGAATCTAATGGTAATTACAAATTTAACAATATCCAAGAAATATCAACCTTCCTGATACCCATCGAAGAACATCCAGTCAAATACACATTTTATTTAGTATTGGGACTATGTACATTAGCATTACTACCTTATGGTATGATTAAATTCTGCGAATGCTACAGGATAAAGAAAATACAAACACAAAGGAAAAAAATCGACGAATTATATGAAATAGAACTTCTCAAGCTCCGACAGAGACAATATACAGTTTAAAACGAGGACGTTTTTTTTTAAGAAGGAGGAGAGTTAACATCTTTTATTTTAAGACAGTAATAACAAATCCATAAATTCAAATATAACTAAGATAGTAATAAAAGATGATAAATCCATAAACTCAAATATAACTATTCTAAGCTAGAGATAAGACAAACATCATAAATACAACTATTGTAACGATAAGAAACACATTCTTTCTTTTCTAACTTAATACAAATAACTCAAAACATATTTTACTGATAAAAAAAAGGTACTAGTAACCTAAACAAAGAAAAACATATTTTGAGTTAAAACAAAGAAACATTAAACATAATTATTAATATAAATAGATGCTAAGAAAAATATGATAGATAGTCTTAAGAATATATTTAATAAAGAAACGCACATTTTTTGGTGCAGAAAAAAGAAAATATATTTTTTTACTCTCGGTCCAGAAAATGCAGCATTTCATTCTGCTAGCGTCTAATTTTTCTTGTTTTCTTTGGAAAACGTCCGCATACATTTGTAAAAATAAATTTTCTTTCTAAAAAAGATATTTGGAAATTAAAAATAAATGAACTTAAGCCAAAATAATTTCTATTCATTTATATAATATTCAAAGTTCAAATAATAATTTAATAAAAAATTAAATTATAAGCACGCAAGGCACAGCGAGCATTCATGCTTACTTAATAACAATCAAAATGATACTGGAACAGCATCTATATATAAAGAAATACGTTGGTTTGTGTGTAAATTTCGTCTAACCAAATTAATGTTGATATGAATATGAGTGCTCTCGTATTCTTATTTACAAAGTTAGTTTTTTAAATAGATGATGTTTATAAAAATACATAACTAAGGTAGTAGATGCGAAGAATGCTGATGAAGGTCGTAGCGGTCCAGAAAATGCAGCATTTCATTCTGCTAGCGTCTAATTTTTCTTGTTTTCTTTGGAAAACGTCCGCATACATTTGTAAAAATAAATTTTCTTTCTCAAAAAGATATTTAGAAATTAAAAATAAATGAACTTAAGCCAAATTAATTTCTATTCATTTATATAATATTCAAAGTTCAAATAATAATTTAATAAAAAATTAAATTATAAGCACGCAAGGCACAGCGAGCATTTATGCTTACTTAATAACAATCAATATGATACTGGAACAGCATCTATAAGGTTGTGAGTAAACAAGTAAGAATGACTTAAAACAAATTTGCATTCGTGTTCAATCGATGATTGAAACAAAGCAAAAACAAATGTACAAGACGAAATACAGAGAGAACAGTAAAGAAATACGTTGGTTTGTGTGTAAATTTCGTCTAACCAAATTAATGTTGATATGAATATGAGTGTTCTCGTATTCTTATTTACAAAGTTAGTTGGTTAAATAGATGATGTTTATAAAAATACATAACTAAGGTAGATAGATGCGAAAAATGCTGATGAAGGTCGTAGCGGTCCAGAAAATGCAGCATTTCATTCTGCTAGCGTCTAATTTTTCTTGTTTTCTTTGGAAAACGTCCGCATACATTTGTAAAAATAAATTTTCTTTTTAAAAAAGATATTTAGAAATTAAAAATAAATGAACTTAAGCCAAAATAATTTCTATCCATTTATATATTTCTTTACTCATTTCCTATAATTGAAAATTAACTCGCTCAGAAGGCACTGTTTTAAATACAAGAGAAAATGAAAGTATTAAATTAATGTCTACAAAAGAGAAATATATGAGCATAATTCATTTATATAAAAATAAGTAATAATAAAATTTTGTTGAACACAGTTAACATACACCGCCACAAGTTCATGGATATTACAACCTGAACATGGACGCAACCAAACAGCGAAAGCTGAGCCCTTGGAAGACATTTATCCGGACGAATTGTTTCCTCTCTCAAAATTGCAGATAATGTTTTTCGCCCGGTTACACCGTCAATTTCACGACATACTGCAAATGAAGGGTGTGCTTGACGTGCAAGATGGTGGAATTGTTCTGGTAGTTGCTGGTCTTTGATTGGCGGTGGTACCTTTACCTCAGCCTCAGCTAATTGTAGCCTCCAGCTAGCTATAGGAGATAAATGCCTGCGTGGTTCATGCGTTGGAACTACTTGAAATGTGCCGTAAGCTTTATTTCTGGCGTAAAAGTCTGGTATGAAAATATTTGTAACTCTTCTTTTAAGAAATGAGGATTCGGATTTGGGATCTAGCAGTAACGTGATTAACATATGATTCCCTTTATGAATCAAGTTGACTCGCACCAGTGGAGGTATTACGTAAGGACCATTGGATAGTGGAGAAATCATCTCTTGGGGGATGTTCTTTGGAGTTTCTCTGGCTAAGAGCTCATTGGTTACAAGTTGAGAGCCCTCGTCGTCTTCATAACTGGATGAGGTTTTGTTAGAGGGTTGTTGACGATGTAACATGGAATGGTGTTTAGCACCACGCAACGATTTTCAGATTGGCATTTCGAACGGTCATGGGTGTGTGCCGTGTAGTTGAGGCAATAGTTCTATTTAACAATATAATCACGTCGCTGCTCTATCGTCTTGCTTACAAATATGTTAAAGTGCCGTAGTGCGTGATTCTTCAGACATAAATTGTAACGTGGCATGGCCCTAGCTAGAAAGGAATAAAAGAAGTATATAAACTGTGTGATTAGAAATTTTGCTATGCGACTTTTTCTCTTTATAATATGGTTCTTACTAGGAACCAGGTGAATTAGTTTGACAGATTTATTGGTGTGGCTGGAGCGGTATATTGGATGTGGGCAAGATGCAAACTTTGGAAATTGGACGCAGTATGTTCCTGTTTTGTGTTTTTATCTGCACTACTCGCACTTTTCTGTCTTTGCCATATGTCACGTTAATAATGCGTCCCAAACGCCACTCTGTAAGAGGTAATAAATCATTTACCATAATAACGAAGTTGTTTGGTTTTATATTTTGTTGCTTTGTTTTCCATTTGACTCTTTTCTGAAACCCTTTGATGTATTCGGTTTTCCAACGACGCGCAAAAATATGCTGTAAGGCTTTAAGACGTTCCCAGTGCTTAATGTAGCTCAATTGTTCTAACTGGATTGACAGATTTATTGGTGTGGCTCGAGCGGTATATTGGATGTGGGCAAGATGCAAACTTTGGAAATTGGACGCAGTATATTCCCGTTTTGTGTTTTTATCTGCACTACTCGCACTTTTCTGTCCTCGCCATATGTCACGTTAATAATGCGTCCCAAACGCCACTCTGTAGGAAGTAATAAATCAGTTACCACAATAACGAAGCTGTTTGGTTTTATATTTTGTTGCTTTGTTTTCCATTTGACTCTTTTCTGGAACCCTTTGATGTATTCGGTTTTCTGTAAGGCTTTAGGACGTTCCCAGCGCTTAATGTAGCTCAATTGTTCTAACAGGGGTTGTTCTAGAGGTTCAGGTGGGGCGATGAATGGAGCACCTCTTAAAAGATGACTTGGAGTCAAGGGAAGTAATTCGGATGGGGTTTCGGTTAACGGGGACAATGGACGCGAATTCAGTATGGCCTCAGCTCTGATTAGTATTGTAGTAAATTCTTCAAAAGTAAAATTAAGGCTTCCAGCTACTTTTTTAAGATGAGACTTCATACTCCTTACGGCGGCCTCCCAGAGTCCGCCCATGTAGGGTGCATATGGTGGGATGAATGACCAATTGAATACGTGGACGCTATATTGTTGACTAAGGCCCTTTCCGTTCCCTTCAAGAATTCGTTATGATTTTAAAGCAAAGCAAGACTAGATCCATGGAAATTTCGTTTGTTGTCCGAAAACATTATGTTTGTTAAGCCCCTGCGACCAGTGAGTCTGTTGAAGCAAGCCTGGAAGGCATCAGTTGACCAGAATCCGAATGAACTGCCTGAAAAACAGACGAAAATCGCTGCATAACTCTTTATAAGTTTGGCATTCCGTAGGTTAGAAGATTTTATATTAAAATGTCCCGCAAAGCCGACACCGGTATATATAAAGGGTAACGAAATTAACTCTTTCTGGGGGGAGCGCTCCCATTATTTGTTGCTGGATATTATGCTTATAAATAGTATCCGTTTTGCAATTTCGGATACATTTTCTCAAGATTTTTAAGCCTAGGGATGTAAAAACCCTGCCGTATGGCTCGTATCATGACATGATGTTCCGCATGAAGCAAAGTAGTGTGCTTATATTCTACGAAGAGAGTATCAAAGCGGGATTCTCTTGGAATAATTTTGGAGTGCCATTCCTCGTAACTTAATCCAGAGTTATCAAGGATTCCGCCAAGTCGTAGTAGACCAGCTTTATCAATGAACGGACACAAAGTTAGAAGTCTACATTTCTTGTGAATTAACCTTTTGTTTTGAAGACCCTCGTATTCTTGGGGAAGGTATTTCTGTTGGGTGATTACGATTAGTCGATTTTTGGTGAATTGAATTTCTGTTGCATTAATGAACTGCTCCGTTTAGTATTGGTAATTTTTAATTCAATTGAAGAAACGAAAGCAGTAGCTAATAACTCGTAGAGCTCGAGCGAAAGATGAGAATTTTTTTAGTACGTCGTTGCCTTCATGTTCCTGTTGATTTGTATTCGACATGTTAGTACTTCCCGCCGTAACATTTAAATGATATGCTGAGGAATTTATGCTCTCCAAATCAACAGGGTCGAAAGCTCAAAGTTTCGTCCAAAGTTCAAATAGTTGGGTTAGCCAGGTGGGTCCGTGCCACCATATTTTATTATTAATGATTTCCTGGGGAGTACAACCATGGGTACCAATATTCGCCGGGTTGTCCTCTGTCTTAGCATATTTCCAGTAGCTGCTACAAGCAATACCGTTAATTGTTGATATACAATTAACGACAACAATTTTTAACATTTGCGATGGCTTTTGTAGCCATATATAGCTCGTAGTAAAAATTAATATTTTCTATCAGGCCCTTTACTATATTGGATAGCAGAACCGCTTCGCACAATTCAAGCTTGGGGATTGTGATCTTTTTTATTGATGCAACGTTAGTTTTTGCAACTAACAAATTACAATTTATTTCCCAATCCGAAAACGAGGTTCGTAAATAAACAGCACCACAGTAAGCTTTTTCGGATGAGCCGCAGAACCCGTGTTTTTGTACCTTATGAATTGGTGCAAAATGCACCCATCTAGGGATTCTTAAAGAAGAGATCTGTTGTAAATTTAGTGAAAAAAACGTTCCATTTGACTTGTAGATGTGGTGAGATACCCTGATTTGTATTTGACCTGTATTTGACTTCCACCACTACGATTGGTCTTAACCATCCTAAAGGATCAAATAAATTTGCTATGACCGACAATATCTGCCTTTTTGTGGAGCTGGTTGAAATCTGGTTCAGTCGCACTTCATAGTAAAAAAAGTCTGATTTGGCATTCCAGCAAATCCCCAACGTTTTGATAGTGCTGGAATTATCAAACTTTAAGAAATCGTAATCAAGAAGATCCTCGCGGTCTAAGTTTTCAAGTAAAAGCCTGTTATTTGCTGTTAGTTTCTTCAAGGGGAAGCATGCCGACTTTAAAGCCTGAGTGATTTCAGTTAGCTTTAATTTAGCCTCTTCCTTACTATGTCCTCCAGACAAAACGTCATCTACGTAACTTTCGCTTCTCAAAATAGCGGATGCTTGAGGATGCGAAAATTTGCAGACCTCGCTTAACCGGAGAAGAGTTTGAATAGCATAAAACGGCTCACAATTCACCCCAAAAGTGACTGTTTTTAGTTGAAAGGTTTTTACGATACTTTCTGCCTCATCACGAAATAGAACCTGCTGATACGGCTGATCAGCTTAATGCATTATGATTTGGCGGAACATTTTTTCAATGTCGCCAGTGAACACAAATTTATAAGAGCGCCACCTAGGCACTATTTGCATTAAATCAGTCTGAAGCGTGGGACCTTGATGCAGAACGTAGTTTAATGAAAACCCACTGCTAGTTTTCTTTGATCCATTGAAGACTACCCTTACTTTCGTCGATTTACTGTTGGGCTTTACAACCGCGTGATGTGGTAGAAAAAATTATGCTATTCTTCCTTTTTCATTTTTATAATGATTCACACGTTCCATGTGGCCTAGCTCAACATATTCGTGTAGTACCTCATTGTATAACTTTTTTAATTCTGGATTTTTTCAAGGGTTTTCTCAATTCTATAAAATTTTCCGAAAGCAATATTCGGTGAAGGACCTAGAAATATCTTAGTTGGATACTCGTCCTTAAAAGTCAATCTTAGTACGTAACGAACGTCTGATTGCCTAGTCGCAGTGTTTTGGTAAAAGTTCTCGCAAAATCTATCCGTTTCAGTTACAGAAAAATCTCGTTCAACTTCTTCAAGCTCCCAAAACTCTCTTATTTGTTTGTGTAAAATAAAATCATCTAACGTGAAAACTGTAAATGCATTTACTTCACTCATGTTGTCTGGGCCTTACAAGTACCAACCAAAATGTGATTCCCTGGCTTTCAGGTTGCCGGATATGTTTTTTCGAATACCCTAAAGGTTAATAAATGGTAGAACATCGCTTCCTATTATCATGTCAATAGCGGCGGGTTGATAGAAGTAGGAATCGGCTAAGGGTAAATTTTTTATTGCTTCATAATTTCTGAATTTGACTGGACGTTGGTGCTTCTCAAGTGGGATAGCCAGCTTTTGCTGAATAATTGTAGTAATAAAAATTTTTTCTGCTCCTGCATCTAGTAATGCTCGTATTCGCAATATAAACCAGTGCCGTAGGCAACACTGTAGTTCCATCGCGACGAGCTAAATATAATTGTAGCTTCTCCGAGTTATAATTTCTGGACACCGGTAGTTTTTCGACTTGGGTATTGAAAGTGTTGGTTTCATTTTGAATAGTTGACTGTGAATGTCCCTTTGAAAAACCATTTATTCTGGTACTTCCTCCTTTATCGAGGTGTAACAATGTATGGTGCCTTTTGTTTCATAAAGTGCATAAACCTGTGCTCAAACATTTTAATTTAAAATGTGTCGGTGACAGACAATTAACACAAAATTTATTTTGAAAAACAAATTTCAAGCGTTCGCTCGGCATCATAGCCTTAACATTTTACATAATCTAAGGGGATGGTTTTGTTTACATTTTTTGCAACTATAACTTGGTACTACTTGCGTATTAAATGCCTGAGTTCTTGAAGACTGACCATCCCTTTGTATGGGCCATTTTCTATCAGTTATAGTTTCTAAAAATTCTATCCTATCTGAGAGAAACTCATTTCGTTGAGTCCCAATTGGCCAATTCACGATGATTTTTTAAAGAACTTTCCCATTCCTTTATTGTTTTATCAGAAAACTTCGAAACAATTACATGGATTAGAAAGGTATAATAATTCGAGAAATGCTTTAATTCTTTAAAATTGACAAACAATAATTAACTGAGTTTTGTATAAACCTGTGAGGCTTAACGGTCTCGATGTGAGCTGGGGTGAGTGCGTGAATTATTTTCATCTGATCTTGTACCACAAGTCGGTGGTTTTCAAATATGTGCTTTAAATTAAACCAAGTTATGTTCAAATTAACTTATACCAAGTCTAAATCCTTTATGGCCTCCCGCTAACTTTGCTGCGCAAATTATATAGTTTCTGAGCTGGAGTAACTGCTGGATCTTTTCCAATGACTGCCTGAAACATATCTCTAAAGGGTGGCCACTTGGAGTAACCACCTTAAAATGTGTGTATTTCGCATGCTGGTAATTTGAGTGACGATCTGTAGATAACAGCATCCTAATTAATGTCGGCCTTAAGCAATTTTGTTCTCTCCAATATCTTAATTTTTGTAAGTTGGTATAACTCACAAGCTTCTCCATACTTTGGTGACACATCGTTTTTTAAAATCTTCCTTTTTAATATCCTGTCCTAACATAAAATTTTCGTACGACTCAATTGACTTGGACCATCTATTTTCTAACTCTTGCCTTTTTACCTCGAGAAACGCTGGCGTACAGTTTTCGGGAGAGGTTTTGTCGAAGTTCGTGCAAAACGTAATTAATTGCGTGATGTCCGATTTACTTTTCGTTTTGTATGATGACATTATGTCAATCCAAACCGAAAGACCACCCTAACAGTCCAGATCAATAAATTATAATTTTTGTTAATTCTTTTTGATTTTTTTTTTCATAGCAAAATAAAAACAAATTTTTATTGAATTAAACCTTAAATTTAATTTTTTTTATTTCCCACATTTTTCAAACAAAGCGTGAGATTTACTGCGTCAGCATAATTCCAGGCTAGAATAAATTTAATTTTTTGTTATTTCCCACATTTGTCAAGCAAAGCGCGAGATTTACTGCGTCAGCATAATTCAAGGCTAATTAAAAATTTACATACCTCTTCGTGCACCACTAAGTTATCCTTAATCTAACAGTTGAGAAAGGCAAACGAGCCTGCTCTTAACATTTTTGGCATAAAGAATAACAATATCAATTAATAGTTTTAATCATCGATAGTTTTCCGACATATAAATGCATCTAAGAAGATATACAGATTTTTGTGACCTTATGTAGAAAACTATAAATTCTATGTCAACACACCCTGCTATAAATGGTTGCAAATTTAGCGCTTAAAATGGTAAATTTTATTTACAGAAAAATTCTTTAGTATTTTATTAAACCCAAATTGAAGCTGCTTGTATAATAATATTGTTTTTGTTTAATCTTCTTGCTTGAGAAATTTCAACTAGAATTTTTGTACAATATGTTAAATCTCTTTATTTCTATATCTCCACCATTTATTTGCTCCAATTTTTTTCTGGCTTCACTATCCACTTGATTCTTTAATAAAACTTAAATAATGTAGCAACTCACCGTTAAATAATATGGTCACTTATTTATCTTCGATTGGGAATCTCTGATACACAATAAAACTCCAAGTCATGACGTCACACTCAGTTTCATTTCTTTTTACTTCTTAACTGACGGTTTGTTGTTCTGCAATTTGCCTTATAGACCTCCTGTTTAGTACGTTGTTCTCTGAATTGGATGCAAAGATAACTCCTTCCAGTTGTTGATTTCTTCATTTGCACGTAATGCACAATGTAGGAATTTTTATTTCCGCCAAAAGAATTATGAAACTTGTATTTTGTTGTCACACGACCTTTGGCTTCTATTGTCCTTTGTAATTAAATTTTTAGCTTTCGGTGGAGACAACTTCATGTGAATAATTTTTGGTGGTGTGTAAGTCGCTAATCCTGTTCTAGCCTATTCTAGAACTTTCTCGAATAACCAATGTTTGTCTGACTTTCTATTCAAAAACACAAGTTATACTACCCTAAATAATAACTTGTGCTTTTATTCAGTTCAGACTTATTACTCTTTATAACTTATATGTTTATAAAAGTATATATATACGAGTACATATATAAATACATAAAAATAAACCGCTATCGCAGCGAATTAGTGCGCTCAGAGGGCATAGTGACGAACTGCAGTAAACTGAACAGGAAACTGCGCGCCTCGGCCTTTGTGGACACCGGTGCAATCCGCAACACCCCATCGAAGGCTCTTTTTACAACGCTGCACTGGCTACCGGCCGATCTTATAGCCAAACAACTGGCCATGAACTTGGCAGTTAGGCTGAATGCAGCTGTGACGTGGAGGCCAGGGGACTGTGTCCCTGCGGCCATTTTTGGCTGTTCCCCGGCTATTCCCGACAACATACTGACGGATCAAAGTCAAGCACGGGGGTCGGGGGAGGTGTCTTCATTCCTAGATTTCGGATCAGTAAAATTATTAAAATGTTAAATTGTCCAATAGTCAATTGTTTTTGAGCAATAACCATCATCACTTTTATTATGTATAAAAAGAATCTTAAATTAGTATGAATAAATGCTCTAAATATTATCACCTCTCCTTGTAGTAATTTTACTTACCAATGGGCAGAAGTGTGTAGCTAATAAGGAAAAATTTCATAAAATCGCTAAAACAAACAAACTATATCTGATTTAAACACATGTATTCTGTTAAAACAGTAGTATTAAATTTTATATAAAGCGGGTATTTGCTCATAATTTATCAATTGATTATTGGGCCCAGAAACAGCATGTGACCAACAGGGCAGCAAGAGTGACAGGTATGCTAAGCACACTGATGGCGCTAAGATGGAAGAACAAGCGCAAGGCACTGGAAGCAGTACAGCGCACTCAGAGTTGCCTCAGCCTACCGCACTGTCTCGGGCGTAGCGGTCTTGGCAGTGGCGAAATACCCGTCGACCTCTTGGCCCGTGAGCGAAAGGAGGCATGGGACACAAGAGAAGACAGTAGTGGTAGTAGCGAGCGCAGGTCGCAAATAATCCAGCGATGGCAGGACAGATGGAATGCGGAGACGGTCGGAAGATGGACGGCAACACTCACCCCCAACGTAAGAAGATGGACTCAGTGGAATTTTGGGAAAGGTAACTACTTTTTCTCGGGTAGGTAGTTGACTCTAGCTGCATCTACTGCGAAACGCCGAACGATGAGTTTCTTCAGCTGCATCGGATGGCACGCTGAGACGGACATCTTGAAGAAGCAGATTGGTGAATTTACCCCCACTAACATAGTTCGCAAAATGCTCGAGTGTGAGAACGGATGGAACGCTGGGAAAATGTACTGCGAGTGCATCCTTCATAAAAAGAAGAACGACGTCGACGATTCAATAGCATGATGCTGGCTACAAATATCCTTTTCTTGGATGTCGTTCTGGGCCCTCTCTGAAGTAATTCAGAAAGCAGTTCCGGGAAGAGAGTCTCCCAAGGAGAGGAGGAGGGAATAATTATAATAATAAAGACAACAATAATAACAATTATAATAAAAATAATAACAATAAGAATAATAATAAGAATAGTAGTACTAATAATAATAATAATATTATATCTGTTTTAATTATGCTTCGGCTTTTTTATGGTCCTCAAATTTAATAAATTACAAAAAACTCTTTTTTTTTGTTTTTTAAATAATTTATTACCCAATATTTCGACCAACTTTGTTGGTCATCTCCAGGGAATTTTAAACTAAGACAATAAATACAAATATAATAAAACAATTTTTCACAACATAACAAACAAATTAACAATTACCTAAATGTTTACATATATCAGTGTCGTCTGTTGTTTATTACTTAAGCTTATGTCACTGACTGTCGTTTTTGTTTTTCGTTTCTATGTTTGTTGATTGTGTATCGATAAACATGAGCGCAACTGTCCGTATCTGTTTTATAGCTAATTCTTTTTCCAATTGGAATATTTATTATATGCAGCATCTCCTGCATGTATCTCTTTGATGCATTACTCTCTTCAAGTAATATTCTCACTTCTTTAAAATTTCGTTGATGTCCACTTATTGCACAGTGGGTTGCAAGGGCAGTTTTTTGATTCGATTATTTGTCAGATCTTAAGTCGGATTTGTGCGATGATAGTCTTGTCTTTAATTTAGTTTTTGTTGTACCAACATATACCTTTTGGCATATGTCGGTTTCGTCACCATTGCATTTTATTTCATATACTAAATTAGATTTATCCATTTTGTCTAATTTAGATTTTGTATTGGTAAAAAGTTTATTGGTCGTATTTATTGGTTTCATCGCTAGTGTATATTTTTCTTTATCATAAATGTCCGAACGTTTTAATCTGTCTGATAATCCGGGTATATAATCTGTTGATTTATAAATTTTCGTTGATCTTTCTTGATCTCGATTTTGAACTGATGTGTTATTATTTTTATTTTTAGTCACATAATCAATTTATTTATTTATTGTCTGAAGTGGGTAAGTATTTTTTTCCGTGGAATTTTGAGTTACTAATATCTAATACCCGTTTTATAAAATTCGTTGCCGTGTTTATAATTATGCTCCTAGGGTGTTTTGAATAGAAATTTATGAGTCTCCCAGATGCCATAGGTTTTTGGTGCCAGTCAATTACGATCTTGTTTTTATCCCTTATTATTAATGCGTCAAGGTAGGGTAGTGTGTTATTAGTTTCTTTCTCTAGTGTAAATTGTATTTGTTTATTAAATGTATTTAAATTCATTAATGTTTCGTCAACTCGATTTTAAAATTCCAAATAGGTCGTCCACATATTTTGTTATCATTCTCGGTTTTGTGTTCATTTTTCCTAAAACTGTATTCAGTAATTCCTCCATAACTATATCTGCTATAACTGGTGATATTGAAGATCCCATTGGCATACCCTTCTTCTGGTCATAAAATATTTCATAAAATCTGAAGTATCTGCAATCTCTTATGCAAAACTTTACCATCTCCATAAATAGAAGTTTTGGAATTTTTGTATGTTTTTGTAATATTTCCCATTTGCTTTCAATTGTGTTCAACGCCAAGTTAACCGGAATACTGGGAAATAATGAGATAACGTCAAAGGATACCAGTATCTCGTCGTCTTCAATTCGAATATTGTCTATTTTAGTTTTTAATTCTTTTGCGTTACTTATATTATATGCTGAGTTTATTGTCAAGTTTGATATATGTTTGTGATATATTTGCTTAGTCCGTATGAAGGTGATTTTTCCGATGAGCAGATTGGTCGTAGTGGCATATTCTCTTTATGAATTTTCGGTAATCCATATATTCTAGGTGGGACAGCTATCTTTGTTGTAAGTTTATTTTTCTCAAATTGATTTTTGAGATTTAAGTTAAACAATTTTTCCACTAGAGCATTATTCTTATTTTGTAGGTTTGAAGTAGGATCTCTTTTTAGTCGTCTGTATGAGCACATATCGTCTATAATACTCTTAATTTTTAACACATAGTCTTTTTTATTCATTGCAACAGTCTTATTGCCCTTATTCGATTTCAATATAATTAAATCCTTGTTATTTCTTAGGTATTTTTCAGTTTGAACCACGGTATTCAATATTAGTGAGTCTCTTGCATCTATTTTGATTTTCCGCTTATAATCTTCCAATAATGTCACGAACTTTATTCTAGCAGTTTCTTGTTTCTCTTTATCCCTTATTGTTTGTATACATTGTTCTCCGTCAGTTATACTACGAAACAATGGAAAAGTAGTTTTAGTAAATGGAAGTGCAAATTTAGGTCCAAGAGATAATAGCCATTTAATGTTGGAAGGTATTATTTTTTCTGTTGCATTAACATGGTTTCATAGCTAGTGTATATTTTTCTTTGTCATAAATGTCCGAACGTTTTAATCTGTCTGATAATCCGGGTATATAATCTGTTGATTTATAAATTTTCGTTGATCCTTCTTGGTCTCGATTTTGAACTGATGTGTTTTTATTTTTATTTTTAGTCACATAATCAATTAATTTATTTATTGTCTGAAGTGGGTAACTATTTTGACTCAGTATATTTCTCATTATCTTCTAGAAGACATTATAAATTTAATAATAATCGGGTAGTGGAAGTCGGAGGAAAGATGCTTCCAGTACCGGAACTGGAGCCACACCGACTGTGCAGCGCACACCCACTGGCATCGACGCGAAGGGGGAAACGGCTTTCCACTCCCACCTTGCAAGCAGTAGCGCGGCTTGTCTGGTGACAGCTCCCAGTGCAGATGGCGAGTCAGCCGTAAAAGCAGGGTATTCTCCTCGACTCGAGCTTATCCGGAAAATGAGGAGAATGGAGGAGGATGCGATATCCCAATGCAGATTGGTGATAGAAAGCATGCAGCGGGCGTTCAACCGCCAAAAGAACATCAGCAGTGATGTAAAGGCTCGTGTATCCAAAATGTCCGAGCTGCTTCGTCTGCTTCGTTGGGACTTGGGATAGTTTGGCTTCGAATGCTCTCATGCGCTCCTTCACCTGCAGGTCTATTGGCATCATCCCAGCTATAACTTGTACGGCCGCTGCTGACACCGTACGGTAGGACGATGCAACCCTTAGTGCCGCGATTCTCTGTACAGATATCAGATTTTTTGCTCTCTGCTGTGTTTGCAAAGTCATGCCCAGATCTCGCATCCATAGAGAAGGATACTGCTACACGCCGACATAAGTAATCTCCTCTTTTTCACAAGAGGACCTCCAACGTTTGCCATAAGCCTGCTAGGTCTAGCCGTAATACTACTTGCCTTCTCCGTGGCATACGAGTATTTAATCTGGCTGGAAAATGTCAGCTTTGTGTCCAGTCTTATGCCAAGATAATTTACCGATTTCTTTGTAGCTATTTCCATGTTGTCCACCCTCATAGTAATCTCGGTAGGGATGCGACGCCCAGTTATAATCAGCAGCTCCGTCTTATGTGTTGCCAACTCTAAACCGCGTGATTCTAACCAGTTTCGTGTACGTATCATGACCTGGTTAAGTTTCCGTTTTTCGTTTTCCGTGGTCCGTGCCTGTATTATAGCCGCGATGTCATCTGCGTAACCTACTAAAAAAGTACCCTCTGGCATATTCATTCTTACAATAGCGTCGTAGCTGGCGTTCCATAAGTCTGGGCCAAGAATTGATCCCTGCGCGGCCCCAGATGTAATCCGTTTTTTCCTTACACCTTGGTTGGTGTCGTAAATAAGGATTCTATCTCTGAGGTATGATCTTATAATTTTCAAAAGATATCTTGGTACATCAAAGTCCCGAACCAGCGCATTCAGCACGTCTGACCATCTTAGGCTATTAAAGGCATTCTTCACGTCGAGCGTAGCAAGGAGAACAATAGGCTTGCTGTGATGGTTTATTTCTCTGCTTGCCAGTACGCTGTTAACAACGTCCTTAATTGCTCCTAATGTAGGCCTTCCCGTTCGGAACCCATATTGCCTTGCCGACAATCCACCTCCAATACGAATAGCATCTTGAATTCGGGGCCTTAGCAATAGCTCTAGCAGTTTTCCAGCTGTATTTAGCATGCACAGTGGTCTGTACGATGATGGAGCAGATGTGCTTCCTTTCCCTTTGCTAATTAAGACCAGTTTCTGTTCCTTCCATACTTTTGGGAAGAGTCCTTCTAATAGGCAACTGTTGTACATGTTTAACAGAACTCTTGGTCGCTTCTCGGCTATCTCTTTAAGAACTTCAGCCGGAATTCCATCAGGTCCCGGTGCTTTTCTTACTTTTAGTTTCATCGCTGCAGTTCTCAGCTCTTCTTCAGAGAATAAAAGTAGCGTCGAGACATCCAGGGAAAAGAGATTTTACAATGTTATTCATTGTTTCCTCACCAATTTCATCTATTGGATTCTTCGAGCCAAGTTTCTTCATAACAATTATATATCCTAATCCCCATGGGTCTCGACTTAAGTGATTCCTCAGTTCTTCCCATTTGTCCAGCTTACTTCTGTTTATGGCATTTCGAAGGGTTTTCTGAGCCTCTTTATATTCTGCTCGTTCTATTTCTGCGGAGCCTCGTCGTCTGCCTCTGGTATAAGATCTCCTTAGCCGTAAACATTTTCGTCTTAGCTCTGCTATGGAGTCGTTCCACCAGTATACGGCTTGCCTTTTCCTTGTGGAGGTCTTTATTTTATACCGCCTTACTGCAAGCTTTGGTGATAGTCTTCATAGTACGTTCTACTACCACTGCAGCGTTGCTATTTGTTTGGAATCCGTGCCGGTACCACGATGCAAAACGTGGCCGGACTGATCACCTGCCCGGCTCAAGGAGTTGCCCAGTGGTCAGAAAACAATGAATGGGATCCAGGCGAATATGCACAGAAGCTGGACGGCGGATGCTCTACTCGGGCAGGTAGCTGCCGAGAAGGGAGCAGATGTGGTCATTATCAGCGAACAGTACGGTCAAATATCCCGAGGAGCCTGGTTCGAGGATGAAACAGGTACAGCTGCACTTTGGCTGCCTGGCAATAGTAGGATCGCGGCCACGCAGTACGGAGCCGTTTGTTGCCACACGTACGTGCGAACCGGGAATTTTACGCTGATGAGCTGCTACCTCACCCCTAGTGATAGTATAGAACAGTTTAAAACGAAGCTAGACTTAATTGAGGATAGGATACATGAAATGGGCGGACCCTTTATAGTGGCTGGGGATTTCAACGCCAAGGCGGTTGAATGGGGTTCCCCAATAACTAACACACGGGGAAGGTACATCCTGGACATGTCCGCCAGGCTTGGTCTGGTCGTGGCGAACACTGGGAACGTCACTACCTTCAGAAGACCGGGGTGTCAACACACCACGCCGGATATCACTCTGGTGTCCGAGAGCCTGGCCGGGACAATTGTTGGATGGAAGGTACTGGAGGACTATAGTGGGAGTGACCACCAGTATATTAACTTCCAGAGATTTACTGCGTCAGCATAATTCCAGGCTAGAATAAATTTAATTTTTTGTTATTTCCCACATTTGTCAAGCAAAGCGCGAGATTTACTGCGTCAGCATAATTAAAAAAGGCTAAAATAAAAATTCACATATGGTGGGAAAAAAATTAAGTACAGAAAGTTATGAACGTTTTTCGGCGTGTTTACAATTAAGTTTATTATTTTAATTAAGCTTATATTGCATTTTTCTTTTTTTACTTTTTTTGTTAATATTATTTTATTTAAATACCAAAGAATTCCTAATAAAGTTAGTCATTTGCATATTGTCAGTCGTTGTGTTCACACTCTTTTCGAAGTTACATTGGATTGGTGTACCACCTAGACAATTCAACAAAACAATAGAGCTTAACAACATTATCCTGCTGTACCACCTAGATAATTAAAAGCAACAAATAACTTAGTGCACCATTAAGTTATCCTTAATCTAACAGTTGAGGAAGGCAAACGAGCCTGTTGTTTCCCACATTTGTCAAGCAAAGCGTGAGATTTACTGCGTCAGCATAATTGAAGACTAGAATAAAAATTTACATACCTGTTCAACTGACAAGGTATTTGTGAAATTTAATATCACCTTTACACTGACTAATAGTGGGAAAATAATTCGCCTATTTAAATTACCAGCCAGAGAGTTATGTAATACAATCTCTATACTACACTGCCTTACAGTGGGAAAATAATTTTAAAATATTTAATGAAATACAATATTTCTTTTTGGCTAATGGTGGGAAAAGAATTAAGCACAGAAAGTTATGAACGGTTTTGCGGCGTGTTTACAATTAAGTTTATTATTTTAATTTAGTTTATATTGCATTTTTCTTTTTTTGCTTTTTTTGTTAATATTATTTTATTTAAATTCCAAAGAATTCCTGATAAAGTTTGTCATTTGCATATTGTCAGTCGTTGTGTTCATACTCTTTTCGAAGTTACATTGTCTTGGTGTACCACCTAGACAATTCAGCAAAACAATAGAGCTTAACAACATTATCCTGGTGTACCACCCAGATAATTAAGTGCAACAAATAACTTCGTGCACCACTAAGTTATCCTTAATCTAACAGTTGAGAAAGGCAAACGAATAGCATAAAGAATAACAATATCAATTAATAGTTTTAATCATCGATAGCTTTTCTGACATATAAATGCCTCTAAGAAGATATACAGATTTTTGTCACCTTATGTAGAAAACTATAAATTCTATGTCAACACACCCTGCTATAAATCGTTGCAAATTTAGCGTTTAAAATGGTAAATTTTATTTACAGAAAAATTCTTTAGCATTTTATTAAACCCAAATTGAAGCTGCTTGTATAATAATATTGTTTTTGTTTAATCTTCTTGCTTGAGAAATCTCAACTAGAATTTTTGTACAATATGTTAAATCTCTTTATTTCTATATCTCCACCATTTATTTGCTCCAATTTTTCTCTGGCTTCACTATCCACTTGATTCTTTAATAAAACTTAAATAATGTAGCAATTCACCGTTAAATAATATGGTCACTTATTTATCTTCGATTGGGAATCTCTGACACACAATAAAACTCCAAGTTATGACGTCACATTCAGTTTCATTTCTTTTTACTTCTTAACTAACGGTTTGTTGTTTTTGTTTGTATTCTATTGTGCTATGCCAAATGTTCTGCAATTTGCCTTATAGACCTCCTGTTTAGTACGTTGTTCTCTGAATTGGATGCAAAGATAACTCCTTCCAGTTGTTGATTTCTTCATTTGCACGTAATGCACAATGTAGCAATTTCTATTTCCGCCAAAAGAATTATGAAACTTGTATTTTGTTGTCACACGACCTTTGGCTTCTATTGTCCTTTGTAATTAAATTTTTAGCTTTCGGTGGAGACAACTTAATGTGAATAATTTTTGGTGGTGTGTAAGTCGCTAATTCTTTCCTGTTCTAGCCTATTCTAGAACTTTCTCGAATAACCAATGTTTGTCTGACTTTCTATTCAAAAACACAAGTTATACTACCCTAAATAATAACTTGTGCTTTTATTCAGTTCAGACTTATTACTCTTTATAACTTATATGTTTATAAAAGTATATATATACGAGTACATATATAAATACATAAAAATAAACCGCTATCGCAGCGAATTAGTGCGCTCAGAGGGCATAGTGACGAACTGCAGTAAACTGAACAGGAAACTGCGCGCCTCGGCCTTGATGGACACCGGTGCAATCCGCAACACCCCATCGAAGGCTCTTTTTACAACGCAGCACTGGCTACCGGCCGATCTTATAGCCAAACAACTGGCCATGAACTTGGCAGTTAGGCTGAATGCAGCTGTGACGTGGAGGCCAGGGGACTGTGTCATTTTTGGCTGTTCCCCGGCTATTCCCGACAACATACTGACGGATCAAAGTCAAGCACGGGTGTCGGGGGAGGTGTCTTCATTCCTAGATTTCGGATCAGTAAAATTATTAAAATGTTAAATTGTCCAATAGTCAATTGTTTTTGAGCAATAACCATCATCACTTTTATTATGTATAAAAAGAATCTTAAATTAGTATGAATAAATGCTCTAAATATTATCACCTCTCCTTGTAGTAATTTTACTTACCAATGGGCAGAAGTGTGCAGCTAATAAGGAAAAATTTCATAAAATCGCTAAAACAAGCAAACTATATCTGATTTAAACGCATGTATTCTGTTAAAACAGTAGTATTAAATTTTATATAAAGCGGGTATTTGCTCATAATTTATCAATTGATTATTGGGCCCAGAAACAGCATGTGACCAACAGGGCAGCAAGAGTGACAGGTATGCTAAGCACACTGATGGCGCTAAGATGGAAGAACAAGCGCAAGGCACTGGAAGCAGTACAGCGCACTCAGAGTTGCCTCAGCCTACCGCACTGTCTCGGGCGTAGTAGTCTTGGCAGTGGCGAAATACCCGTCGACCTCTTGGCCCGTGAGCGAAAGGAGGCATGGGACACAAGAGAAGACAGTAGTGGTAGTAGCGAGCGCAGGTCGCAAATAATCCAGCGATGGCAGGACAGATGGACGGTCGGAAGATGGACGGCAACACTCACCCCCAACGTAAGAAGATGGACTCAGAGGAATTTTGGGGAAGGTAACTACTTTTTCTCGGGTAGGTAGTTGACTCTAGCTGCATCTACTGCGAAACGCCGAACGATGACGCTGAGCACAGTTTCTTCAGCTGCATCGGATGGCACGCTGAGACGAACATCTTGAAGAAGCAGATTGGTGAATTTACCCCCACTAACATAGTTCGCAAAATGCTCGAGTGTGAGAACGGATGGAACGCTGGGAAAATGTACTGCGAGTGCATCAAAAAAAGAAGAACGACGTCGACGATTCAATAGCATGATGCTGGCTACAAATATCCTTTTCTTGGATGTCGTTCTGGGCCCTCTCTGAAGTAATGCAGAAAGCAGTTCCGGGAAGAGAGTCTCCGAAGGAGAGGAGGAGGGAATAATTATAATAATAAAGACAACAATAATAACAATTATAATAAAAATAATAACAATAAGAATAATAATAAGAATAGTAGTACTAATAATAATAATAATAATATTATATCTGATTTAATTATGCTTCGGCTTTTTTATGGTCCTCAAATTTAATAAATTACAAAAAACTCTTTTTTTTGTTTTTAAAATAATTTATTATCCAATATTTCGACCAACTTTGTTGGTCATCTTCAGGGAATTTTAAACTAAGACAATAAATACAAATATAATAAAACAATTTTTCACAACATAACAAACAAATTAACAATTACCTAAATGTTTACATATATCAGTGTCGTCTGTTGTTTATTATTTAAGCTTATGTCACTGACTGTCGTTTTTGTTTTTCGTTTCTATGTTTGTTGATTGTGTATCGATAAACATGAGCGCAATTGTCCGTATCTGTTTTATAGTTAATTCTTTTTCCAATTGGAATATTTATTATATGCAGCATCTCCTGCATGCTTCGGCGTTTTTATGGTCTTCAAATTTAATAAATTACAAAAAACTCTTTTTTTTTGTTTTTTAAATAATTTATTATCCAATATTTCGACCAACTTTGTTGGTCATCTCCAGGGAATATTAAACTAAGACAATAAATACAAATATAATAAAACAATTTTTCACAACATAACAAACAAATTAACAATTACCTAAATGTTTACATATATCAGTGTCGTCTGTTGTTTATTACTTAAGCTTATGTCACTGACTGTCGTTTTTGTTTTTCGTTTCTATGTTTGTTGATTGTGTATCGATAAACATGAGCGCAACTGTCCGTATCTGTTTTATAGCTAATTCTTTTTCCAATTGGAATATTTATTATATGCAGCATCTCCTGCATGTATCTCTTTGATGCATTACTCTCTTCAAGTAATATTCTCACTTCTTTAAAATTTCGTTGATGTCCACTTATTGCACAGTGGGTTGCAAGGGCAGTTTTTTGATTCGATTATTTGTCAGATCTTAAGTCGGATTTGTGCGATGATAGTCTTGTCTTTAATTTAGTTTTTGTTGTACCAACATATACCTTTTGGCATATGTCGGTTTCGTCACCATTGCATTTTATTTCATATACTAAATTAGATTTATCCATTTTGTCTAATTTAGATTTTGTATTGGTAAAAAGTTTATTGGTCGTATTTATTGGTTTCATCGCTAGTGTATATTTTTCTTTATCATAAATGTCCGAACGTTTTAATCTGTCTGATAATCCGGGTATATAATCTGTTGATTTATAAATTTTCGTTGATCTTTCTTGATCTCGATTTTGAACTGATGTGTTATTATTTTTATTTTTAGTCACATAATCAATTTATTTATTTATTGTCTGAAGTGGGTAACTATTTTTTTCCGTGGAATTTTGAGTTACTAATATCTAATACCCGTTTTATAAAATTCGTTGCCGTGTTTATAATTATGCTCCTAGGGTGTTTTGAATAGAAATTTATGAGTCTCCCAGATGCCATAGGTTTTTGGTGCCAGTCAATTACGATCTTGTTTTTATCCCTTATTATTAATGCGTCAAGGTAGGGTAGTGTGTTATTAGTTTCTTTCTCTAGTGTAAATTGTATTTGTTTATTAAATGTATTTAAATTCATTAATGTTTCGTCAACTCGATCAATTTTTAAAATTCCAAATAGGTCGTCCACATATTTTGTTATCATTCTCGGTTTTGTGTTCATTTTTCCTAAAACTGTATTCAGTAATTCCTCCATAACTATATCTGCTATAACTGGTGATATTGAAGATCCCATTGGCATACCCTTCTTCTGGTCATAAAATATTTCATAAAATCTGAAGTATCTGCAATCTCTTATGCAAAACTTTACCATCTCCATAAATAGAAGTTTTGGAATTTTTGTATGTTTTTGTAATATTTCCCATTTGCTTTCAATTGTGTTCAACGCCAAGTTAACCGGAATACTGGGAAATAATGAGATAACGTCAAAGGATACCAGTATCTCGTCGTCTTCAATTCGAATATTGTCTATTTTAGTTTTTAATTCTTTTGCGTTACTTATATTATATGCTGAGTTTATTGTCAAGTTTGATATATGTTTGTGATATATTTGCTTAGTCCGTATGAAGGTGATTTTTCCGATGAGCAGATTGGTCGTAGTGGCATATTCTCGTTATGAATTTTCGGTAATCCATATATTCTAGGTGGGACAGCTATCTTTGTTGTAAGTTTATTTTTCTCAAATTGATTTTTGAGATTTAAGTTAAACAATTTTTCCACTAGAGCATTATTCTTATTTTGTAGGTTTGAAGTAGGATCTCTTTTTAGTCGTCTGTATGAGCACATATCGTCTATAATACTCTTAATTTTTAACACATAGTCTTTTTTATTCATTGCAACAGTCTTATTGCCCTTATTCGATTTCAATATAATTAAATCCTTGTTATTTCTTAGGTATTTTTCAGTTTGAACCACGGTATTCAATATTAGTGAGTCTCTTGCATCTATTTTGATTTTCCGCTTATAATCTTCCAATAATGTCACGAACTTTATTCTAGCAGTTTCTTGTTTCTCTTTATCCCTTATTGTTTGTATACATTGTTCTCCGTCAGTTATACTACGAAACAATGGAAAAGTAGTTTTAGTAAATGGAAGTGCAAATTTAGGTCCAAGAGATAATAGCCATTTAATGTTGGAAGGTATTATTTTTTCTGTTGCATTAACATGGTTTCATAGCTAGTGTATATTTTTCTTTGTCATAAATGTCCGAACGTTTTAATCTGTCTGATAATCCGGGTATATAATCTGTTGATTTATAAATTTTCGTTGATCCTTCTTGGTCTCGATTTTGAACTGATGTGTTTTTATTTTTATTTTTAGTCACATAATCAATTAATTTATTTATTGTCTGAAGTGGGTAACTATTTTGACTCAGTATATTTCTCATTATCTTCTAGAAGACATTATAAATTTAATAATAATCGGGTAGTGGAAGTCGGAGGAAAGATGCTTCCAGTACCGGAACTGGAGCCACACCGACTGTGCAGCGCACACCCACTGGCATCGACGCGAAGGGGGAAACGGCTTTCCACTCCCACCTTGCAAGCAGTAGCGCGGCTTGTCTGGTGACAGCTCCCAGTGCAGATGGCGAGTCAGCCGTAAAAGCAGGGTATTCTCCTCGACTCGAGCTTATCCGGAAAATGAGGAGAATGGAGGAGGATGCGATATCCCAATGCAGATTGGTGATAGAAAGCATGCAGCGGGCGTTCAACCGCCAAAAGAACATCAGCAGTGATGTAAAGGCTCGTGTATCCAAAATGTCCGAGCTGCTTCGTCTGCTTCGTTGGGACTTGGGATAGTTTGGCTTCGAATGCTCTCATGCGCTCCTTCACCTGCAGGTCTATTGGCATCATCCCAGCTATAACTTGTACGGCCGCTGCTGACACCGTACGGTAGGACGATGCAACCCTTAGTGCCGCGATTCTCTGTACAGATATCAGATTTTTTGCTCTCTGCTGTGTTTGCAAAGTCATGCCCAGATCTCGCATCCATAGAGAAGGATACTGCTACACGCCGACATAAGTAATCTCCTCTTTTTCGCAAGAGGACCTCCAACGTTTGCCATAAGCCTGCTAGGTCTAGCCGTAAT
Organism: Gymnosoma rotundatum; assembly: GCA_916610165.2. Lineage (NCBI taxonomy): Eukaryota > Metazoa > Arthropoda > Insecta > Diptera > Tachinidae > Gymnosoma > Gymnosoma rotundatum. The sequence goes on from OU744339.1 coordinate 61,656,300, forward strand.
ACTACTTGCCTTCTCCGTGGCATACGAGTATTTAATCTGGCTGGAAAATGTCAGCTTTGTGTCCAGTCTTATGCCAAGATAATTTACCGATTTCTTTGTAGCTATTTCCATGTTGCCCACCCTCATAGTAATCTCGGTAGGGATGCGACGCCCAGTTATAATCAGCAGCTCCGTCTTATGTGTTGCCAACTCTAAACCGCGTGATTCTAACCAGTTTCGTGTACGCATCATGACCTGGTTAAGTTTCCGTTTTTCGTTTTCCGTGGTCCGTGCCTGTATTATAGCCGCGATGTCATCTGCGTAACCTACTAAAAAAGTTCCCTCTGGCATATTCATTCTTACAATAGCGTCGTAGCTGGCGTTCCATAAGTCTGGGCCAAGAATTGATCCCTGCGCGGCCCCAGATGTAATCCGTTTTTTCCTTACACCTTGGTTGGTGTCGTAAATAAGGATTCTATCTCTGAGGTATGATCTTATAATTTTCAAAAGATATCTTGGTACATCAAAGTCCCGAACCAGCGCATTCAGCACGTCTGACCATCTTAGGCTATTAAAGGCATTCTTCACGTCGAGCGTAGCAAGGAGAACAATAGGCTTGCTGTGATGGTTTATTTCTCTGCTTGCCAGTACGCTGTTAACAACGTCCTTAATTGCTCCTAATGTAGGCCTTCCCGTTCGGAACCCATATTGCCTTGCCGACAATCCACCTCCAATACGAATAGCATCTTGAATTCGGGGCCTTAGCAATAGCTCTAGCAGTTTTCCAGCTGTATTTAGCATGCACAGTGGTCTGTACGATGATGGAGCAGATGTGCTTCCTTTCCCTTTGCTAATTAAGACCAGTTTCTGTTCCTTCCATACTTTTGGGAAGAGTCCTTCTAATAGGCAACTGTTGTACATGTTTAACAGAACTCTTGGTCGCTTCTCGGCTATCTCTTTAAGAACTTCAGCCGGAATTCCATCAGGTCCCGGTGCTTTTCTTACTTTTAGTTTCATCGCTGCAGTTCTCAGCTCTTCTTCAGAGAATAAAAGTAGCGTCGAGACATCCAGGGAAAAGAGATTTTACAATGTTATTCATTGTTTCCTCACCAATTTCATCTATTGGATTCTTCGAGCCAAGTTTCTTCATAACAATTATATATCCTAATCCCCATGGGTCTCGACTTAAGTGATTCCTCAGTTCTTCCCATTTGTCCAGCTTACTTCTGTTTATGGCATTTCGAAGGGTTTTCTGAGCCTCTTTATATTCTGCTCGTTCTATTTCTGCGGAGCCTCGTCGTCTGCCTCTGGTATAAGATCTCCTTAGCCGTAAACATTTTCGTCTTAGCTCTGCTATGGAGTCGTTCCACCAGTATACGGCTTGCCTTTTCCTTGTGGAGGTCTTTATTTTATACCGCCTTACTGCAAGCTTTGGTGATAGTCTTCATAGTACGTTCTACTACCACTGCAGCGTTGCTATTTGTTTGGAATCCGTGCCGGTACCACGATGCAAAACGTGGCCGGACTGATCACCTGCCCGGCTCAAGGAGTTGCCCACTGGTCAGAAAACAATGAATGGGATCCAGGCGAATATGCACAGAAGCTGGACGGCGGATGCTCTACTCGGGCAGGTAGCTGCCGAGAAGGGAGCAGATGTGGTCATTATCAGCGAACAGTACGGGCAAATATCCCGAGGAGCCTGGTTCGAGGATGAAACAGGTACAGCTGCACTTTGGCTGCCTGGCAATAGTAGGATCGCGGCCACGCAGTACGGAGCCGTTTGTTGCCACACGTACGTGCGAACCGGGAATTTTACGCTGATGAGCTGCTACCTCACCCCTAGTGATAGTATAGAACAGTTTAAAACGAAGCTAGACTTAATTGAGGATAGGATACATGAAATGGGCGGACCCTTTATAGTGGCAGGGGATTTCAACACCAAGGCGGTTGAATGGGGTTCCCCAATAACTAACACACGGGGAAGGTACATCCTGGACATGTCCGCCAGGCTTGGTCTGGTCGTGGCGAACACTGGGAACGTCACTACCTTCAGAAGACCGGGGTGTCAACACACCACGCCGGATATCACTCTGGTGTCCGAGACCCTAGCCGGGACAATTGTTGGATGGAAGGTACTAGAGGACTATAGTGGGAGTGACCACCAGTATATTAACTTCCAGAGATTTACTGCGTCAGCATAATTCCAGGCTAGAATAAATTTAATTTTTTGTTATTTCCCACATTTGTCAAGCAAAGCGCGAGATTTACTGCGTCAGCATAATTAAAAAAGGCTAAAATAAAAATTCACATATGGTGGGAAAAAAATTAAGTACAGAAAGTTATGAACGTTTTTCGGCGTGTTTACAATTAAGTTTATTATTTTAATTAAGCTTATATTGCATTTTTCTTTTTTTACTTTTTTTGTTAATATTATTTTATTTAAATACCAAAGAATTCCTAATAAAGTTAGTCATTTGCATATTGTCAGTCGTTGTGTTCACACTCTTTTCGAAGTTACATTGGATTGGTGTACCACCTAGACAATTCAACAAAACAATAGAGCTTAACAACATTATCCTGCTGTACCACCTAGATAATTAAAAGCAACAAATAACTTAGTGCACCATTAAGTTATCCTTAATCTAACAGTTGAGGAAGGCAAACGAGCCTGTTGTTTCCCACATTTGTCAAGCAAAGCGTGAGATTTACTGCGTCAGCATAATTGAAGACTAGAATAAAAATTTACATACCTGTTCAACTGACAAGGTATTTGTGAAATTTAATATCACCTTTACACTGACTAATAGTGGGAAAATAATTCGCCTATTTAAATTACCAGCCAGAGAGTTATGTAATACAATCTCTATACTACACTGTCTTACAGTGGGAAAATAAATTTAAAATATTTAATGAAATACAATATTTCTTTTTGGCTAATGGTGGGAAAAGAATTAAGCACAGAAAGTTATGAACGGTTTTGCGGCGTGTTTACAATTAAGTTTATTATTTTAATTTAGTTTATATTGCATTTTTCTTTTTTTGCTTTTTTTGTTAATATTATTTTATTTAAATTCCAAAGAATTCCTAATAAAGTTTGTCATTTGCATATTGTCAGTCATACTCTTTTCGAAGTTACATTGTCTTGGTGTACCACCTAGACAATTCAGCAAAACAATAGAGCTTAACAACATTATCCTGGTGTACCACCCAGATAATTAAGTGCAACAAATAACTTCGTGCACCACTAAGTTATCCTTAATCTAACAGTTGAGAAAGGCAAACGAATAGCATAAAGAATAACAATATCAATTAATAGTTTTAATCATCGATAGCTTTTCTGACATATAAATGCCTCTAAGAAGATATACAGATTTTTGTCACCTTATGTAGAAAACTATAAATTCTATGTCAACACACCCTGCTATAAATCGTTGCAAATTTAGCGTTTAAAATGGTAAATTTTATTTACAGAAAAATTCTTTAGCATTTTATTAAACCCAAATTGAAGCTGCTTGTATAATAATATTGTTTTTGTTTAATCTTCTTGCTTGAGAAATCTCAACTAAAATTTTTGTACAATATGTTAAATCTCTTTATTTCTATAACTCCACCATTTATTTGCTCCAATTTTTCTCTGGCTTCACTATCCACTTGATTCTTTAATAAAACTTAAATAATGTAGCAATTCACCCTTAAATAATATGGTCACTTATTTATCTTCGATTGGGAATCTCTGACACACAATAAAACTCCAAGTTATGACGTCACATTCAGTTTCATTTCTTTTTACTTCTTAACTAACGGTTTGTTGTTTTTGTTTGTATTCTATTGTGCTATGCCAAATGTTCTGCAATTTGCCTTATAGACCTCCTGTTTAGTACGTTGTTCTCTGAATTGGATGCAAAGATAACTCCTTCCAGTTGTTGATTTCTTCATTTGCACGTAATGCACAATGTAGCAATTTTTATTTCCGCCAAAAGAATTATGAAACTTGTATTTTGTTGTCACACGACCTTTGGCTTCTATTGCCCTTTGTAATTAAATTTTTAGCTTTCGGTGGAGACAACTTCATGTGAATAATTTTTGGTGGTGTGTAAGTCGCTAATTCTTTCCTGTTCTAGCCTATTCTAGAACTTTCTCGAATAACCAATGTTTGTCTGACTTTCTATTCAAAAACACAAGTTATACTACCCTAAATAATAACTTGTGCTTTTATTCAGTTCAGACTTATTACTCTTTATAACTTATATGTTTATAAAAGTATATATATACGAGTACATATATAAATACATAAAAATAAACCGCTATCGCAGCGAATTAGTGCGCTCAGAGGGCATAGTGACGAACTGCAGTAAACTGAACAGGAAACTGCGCGCCTCGGCCTTGATGGACACCGGTGCAATTCGCAACACCCCATCGAAGGCTCTTTTTACAACGCAGCACTGGCTACCGGCCGATCTTATAGCCAAACAACTGGCCATGAACTTGGCAGTTAGGCTGAATGCAGCTGTGACGTGGAGGCCAGGGGACTGTGTCCATGCGGCCATTTTTGGCTGTTCCCCGGCTATTCCCGACAACATACTGACGGATCAAAGTCAAGCACGGGTGTCGGGGGAGGTGTCTTCATTCCTAGATTTCGGATCAGTAAAATTATTAAAATGTTAAATTGTCCAATAGTCAATTGTTTTTGAGCAATAACCATCATCACTTTTATTATGTATAAAAAGAATCTTAAATTAGTATGAATAAATGCTCTAAATATTATCACCTCTCCTTGTAGTAATTTTACTTACCAATGGGCAGAAGTGTGCAGCTAATAAGGAAAAATTTCATAAAATCGCTAAAACAAGCAAACTATATCTGATTTAAACGCATGTATTCTGTTAAAACAGTAGTATTAAATTTTATATAAAGCGGGTATTTGCTCATAATTTATCAATTGATTATTGGGCCCAGAAACAGCATGTGACCAACAGGGCAGCAAGAGTGACAGGTATGCTAAGCACACTGATGGCGCTAAGATGGAAGAACAAGCGCAAGGCACTGGAAGCAGTACAGCGCACTCAGAGTTGCCTCAGCCTACCGCACTGTCTCGGGCGTAGTAGTCTTGGCAGTGGCGAAATACCCGTCGACCTCTTGGCCCGTGAGCGAAAGGAGGCATGGGACACAAGAGAAGACAGTAGTGGTAGTAGCGAGCGCAGGTCGCAAATAATCCAGCGATGGCAGGACAGATGGAATGCGGAGACGGTCGGAAGATGGACGGCAACACTCACCCCCAACGTAAGAAGATGGACTCAGAGGAATTTTGGGGAAGGTAACTACTTTTTCTCGGGTAGGTAGTTGACTCTAGCTGCATCTACTGCTAAACGCCGAACGATGAGTTTCTTCAGCTGCATCGGATGGCACGCTGAGACGAACATCTTGAAGAAGCAGATTGGTGAATTTACCCCCACTAACATAGTTCGCAAAATGCTCGAGTGTGAGAACGGATGGAACGCTGGGAAAATGTACTGCGAGTGCATCAAAAAAAGAAGAACGACGTCGACGATTCAATAGCATGATGCTGGCTACAAATATCCTTTTCTTGGATGTCGTTCTGGGCCCTCTCTGAAGTAATGCAGAAAGCAGTTCCGGGAAGAGAGTCTCCGAAGGAGAGGAGGAGGGAATAATTATAATAATAAAGACAACAATAATAACAATTATAATAAAAATAATAACAATAAGAATAATAATAAGAATAGTAGTACTAATAATAATAATAATAATATTATATCTGATTTAATTATGCTTCGGCTTTTTTATGGTCCTCAAATTTAATAAATTACAAAAAACTCTTTTTTTTGTTTTTAAAATAATTTATTATCCAATATTTCGACCAACTTTGTTGGTCATCTTCAGGGAATTTTAAACTAAGACAATAAATACAAATATAATAAAACAATTTTTCACAACATAACAAACAAATTAACAATTACCTAAATGTTTACATATATCAGTGTCGTCTGTTGTTTATTATTTAAGCTTATGTCACTGACTGTCGTTTTTGTTTTTCGTTTCTATGTTTGTTGATTGTGTATCGATAAACATGAGCGCAATTGTCCGTATCTGTTTTATAGTTAATTCTTTTTCCAATTGGAATATTTATTATATGCAGCATCTCCTGCATGTATCTCTTTGATGCATTACTCTCTTCAAGTAATATTCTCACTTCTTTAAAATTTCGTTGATGTCCACTTATTGCACAGTTGGTTGCAAGGGCCGTTTTTTGATTCGATTATTTGTCAGATCTTAAGTCGGATTTGTGCGATGATAGTCTTGTCTTTAATTTAGTTTTTGTTGTACCAACATATACCTTTTGGCATATGTCGGTTTCGTCACCATTGCATTTTATTTCATATACTAAATTAGATTTATCCATTTTGTCTAATTTACATTTTGTATTGGTAAAAAGTTTATTGGTCGTATTTATTGGTTTCATCGCTAGTGTATATTTTTCTTTATCATAAATGTCCGAACGTTTTAATCTGTCTGATAATCCGGGTATATAATCTGTTGATTTATAAATTTTCGTTGATCTTTCTTGGTCTCGATTTTGAACTGATGTGTTATTATTTTTATTTTTAGTCACATAATCATTTTATTTATTTATTGTCTGAAGTGGGTAACTATCTTTTTTCGTGGAATTTTGAGTTACTAATATCTAATACCCGTTTTATAAAATTCGTTGAAGTGTTTATAATTATGCTCCTAGGGTGTTTTGAATAGACATTTATGAGTCTCCCAGATGCCATAGGTTTTTGGTGCCAGTCAATTACGATCTTGTTTTTATCCCTTATTATTAATGCGTCAAGGTAGGGTAGTGTGTTATTAGTTTCTTTCTCTAGTGTAAATTGTATTTGTTTATTAAATGTATTTAAATTCATTAATGTTTCGTCAACTCGATCAATTTTTAAAATTCCAAATAGGTCGTCCACATATTTTGTTATCATTCTCGGTTTTGTGTTCATTTTTCCTAAAACTGTATTCAGTAATTCCTCCATAACTATATCTGCTATAACTGGTGATATTGAAGATCCCATTGGCATACCCTTCTTCTGGTCATAAAATATTTCATAAAATCTGAAGTATCTGCAATCTCTTATGCAAAACTTTACCATCTCCATAAATAGAAGTTTTGGAATTTTTGTATGTTTTTGTAATATTTCCCATTTGCTTTTAATTGTGTTCAACGCCAAGTTAACCGGAATACTGGGAAATAATGAGATAACGTCAAAGGATACCAGTATCTCGTCGTCTTCAATTCGAATATTGTCTATTTTAGTTTTTAATTCTTTTGCGTTACTTATATTATATGCTGAGTTTATTGTCAAGTTTGATATATGTTTGTGATATATTTGCTTAGTCCGTATGAAGGTGATTTTTCCGATGAGCAGATTGGTCGTAGTGGCATATTCTCTTTATGAATTTTCGGTAATCCATATATTCTAGGTGGGACAGCTATCTTTGTTGTAAGTTTATTTTTCTCAAATTGATTTTTGAGATTTAAGTTAAACAATTTTTCCACTAGAGCATTATTCTTATTTTGTAGGTTTGAAGTAGGATCTCTTTTTAGTCGTCTGTATGAGCACATATCGTCTATAATACTCTTAATTTTTAACACATAGTCTTTTTTATTCATTGCAACAGTCTTATTGCCCTTATTCGATTTCAATATAATTAAATCCTTGTTATTTCTTAGGTATTTTTCAGTTTGAACCACGGTATTCAATATTAGTGAGTCTCTTGCATCTATTTTGATTTTCCGCTTATAATCTTCCAATAATGTCACGAACTTTATTCTAGCAGTTTCTTGTTTCTCTTTATCCCTTATTGTTTGTATACATTGTTCTCCGTCAGTTATACTACGAAACAATGGAAAAGTAGTTTTACTAAATGGAAGTGCAAATTTAGGTCCAAGAGATAATAGCCATTTAATGTTGGAAGGTATTATTTTTTCTGTTGCATTAACATGGTTTCATCGCTAGTGTATATTTTTCTTTGTCATAAATGTCCGAACGTTTTAATCTGTCTGATAATCCGGGTATATAATCTGTTGATTTATAAATTTTCGTTGATCTTTCTTGGTCTCGATTTTGAACTGATGTGTTTTTAATTTTATTTTTAGTCACATAATCAATTAATTTATTTATTGTCTGAAGTGGGTAACTATTTTGACTCAGTATATTTCTCATTATCTTCTAGAAGAAATTATAAATTTAATAATAATCGGGTAGTGGAAGTCGGAGGAAAGATGCTTCCAGTACCGGAACTGGAGCCACACCGACTGTGCAGCGCACACCCACTGGCATCGACGCGAAGGGGGAAACGGCTTTCCACTCCCACCTTGCAAGCAGTAGCGCGGCTTGTCTGGTGACAGCTCCCAGTGCAGATGGCGAGTCAGCCGTAAAAGCAGGGTATTCTCCTCGACTGGAGCTTATCCGGAAAATGAAGAGAATGGAGGAGGATGCGATATCCCAATGCAGATTGGTGATAGAAAGCATGCAGCGGGCGTTCAACCGCCAAAAGAACATCAGCAGTGATGTAAAGGCTCGTGTATCCAAAATGTCCGAGCTGCTTCGTCTGCTTCGTTGGGACTTGGGATAGTTTGGCTTCGAATGCTCTCATGCGCTCCTTCACCTGCAGGTCTATTGGCATCATCCCAGCTATAACTTGTACGGCCGCTGCTGACACCGTACGGTAGGACGATGCAACCCTTAGTGCCGCGATTCTCTGTACAGATATCAGATTTTTTGCTCTCTGCTGTGTTTGCAAAGTCATGCCCAGATCTCGCATCCATAGAGAAGGATACTGCTACACGCCGACATAAGTAATCTCCTCTTTTTCGCAAGAGGACCTCCAACGTTTGCCATAAGCCTGCTAGGTCTAGCCGTAATACTACTTGCCTTCTCCGTGGCATACGAGTATTTAATCTGGCTGGAAAATGTCAGCTTTGTGTCCAGTCTTATGCCAAGATAATTTACCGATTTCTTTGTAGCTATTTCCATGTTGTCCACCCTCATAGTAATCTCGGTAGGGATGCGACGCCCAGTTATAATCAGCAGCTCCGTCTTATGTGTTGCCAACTCTAAACCGCGTGATTCTAACCAGTTTCGTGTACGTATCATGACCTGGTTAAGTTTCCGTTTTTCGTTTTCCGTGGTTCGTGCCTGTATTATAGCCGCGATGTCATCTGCGTAACCTACTAAAAAAGTTCCCTCTGGCATATTCATTCTTACAATAGCGTCGTAGCTGGCGTTCCATAAGTCTGGGCCAAGAATTGATCCCTGCGCGGCCCCAGATGTAATCCGTTTTTTCCTTACACCTTGGTTGGTGTCGTAAATAAGGATTCTATCTCTGAGGTATGATCTTATAATTTTCAAAAGATATCTTGGTACATCAAAGTCCCGAACCAGCGCATTCAGCACGTCTGACCATCTTAGGCTATTAAAGGCATTCTTCACGTCGAGCGTAGCAAGGAGAACAATAGGCTTGCTGTGATGGTTTATTTCTCTGCTTGCCAGTACGCTGTTAACAACGTCCTTAATTGCTCCTAATGTAGGCCTTCCCGTTCGGAACCCATATTGCCTTGCCGACAATCCACCTCCAATACGAATAGCATCTTGAATTCGGGGCCTTAGCAATAGCTCTAGCAGTTTTCCAGCTGTATTTAGCATGCACAGTGGTCTGTACGATGATGGAGCAGATGTGCTTCCTTTCCCTTTGCTAATTAAGACCAGTTTCTGTTCCTTCCATACTTTTGGGAAGAGTCCTTCTAATAGGCAACTGTTGTACATGTTTAACAGAACTCTTGGTCGCTTCTCGGCTATCTCTTTAAGAACTTCAGCCGGAATTCCATCAGGTCCCGGTGCTTTTCTTACTTTTAGTTTCATCGCTGCAGTTCTCAGCTCTTCTTCAGAGAATAAAAGTAGCGTCGAGACATCCAGGGAAAAGAGATTTTACAATGTTATTCATTGTTTCCTCACCAATTTCATCTATTGGATTCTTCGAGCCAAGTTTCTTCATAACAATTATATATCCTAATCCCCATGGGTCTCGACTTAAGTGATTCCTCAGTTCTTCCCATTTGTCCAGCTTACTTCTGTTTATGGCATTTCGAAGGGTTTTCTGAGCCTCTTTATATTCTGCTCGTTCTATTTCTGCGGAGCCTCGTCGTCTGCCTCTGGTATAAGATCTCCTTAGCCGTAAACATTTTCGTCTTAGCTCTGCTATGGAGTCGTTCCACCAGTATACGGCTTGCCTTTTCCTTGTGGAGGTCTTTATTTTATACCGCCTTACTGCAAGCTTTGGTGATAGTCTTCATAGTACGTTCTACTACCACTGCAGCGTTGCTATTTGTTTGGAATCCGTGCCGGTACCACGATGCAAAACGTGGCCGGACTGATCACCTGCCCGGCTCAAGGAGTTGCCCACTGGTCAGAAAACAATGAATGGGATCCAGGCGAATATGCACAGAAGCTGGACGGCGGATGCTCTACTCGGGCAGGTAGCTGCCTAGAAGGGAGCAGATGTGGTCATTATCAGCGAACAGTACGGGCAAATATCCCGAGGAGCCTGGTTCGAGGATGAAACAGGTACAGCTGCACTTTGGCTGCCTGGCAATAGTAGGATCGCGGCCACGCAGTACGGAGCCGTTTGTTGCCACACGTACGTGCGAACCGGGAATTTTACGCTGATGAGCTGCTACCTCACCCCTAGTGATAGTATAGAACAGTTTAAAACGAAGCTAGACTTAATTGAGGATAGGATATATGAAATGGGCGGACCCTTTATAGTGGCAGGGGATTTCAACACCAAGGCGGTTGAATGGGGTTCCCCAATAACTAACACACGGGGAAGGTACATCCTGGACATGTCCGCCAGGCTTGGTCTGGTCGTGGCGAACACTGGGAACGTCACTACCTTCAGAAGACCGGGGTGTCAACACACCACGCCGGATATCACTCTGGTGTCCGAGAGCCTGGCCGGGACAATTGTTGGATGGAAGGTACTGGAGGACTATAGTGGGAGTGACCACCAGTATATTAACTTCCAGAGATTTACTGCGTCAGCATAATTCCAGGCTAGAATAAATTTAATTTTTTGTTATTTCCCACATTTGTCAAGCAAAGCGCGAGATTTACTGCGTCACCATAATTAAAAAAGGCTAAAATAAAAATTCACATATGGTGGGAAAAAAATTAAGTACAGAAAGTTATGAACGTTTTTCGGCGTGTTTACAATTAAGTTTATTATTTTAATTAAGCTTATATTGCATTTTTCTTTTTTTACTTTTTTTGTTAATATTATTTTATTTAAATACCAAAGAATTCCTAATAAAGTTAGTCATTTGCATATTGTCAGTCGTTGTGTTCACACTCTTTTCGAAGTTACATTGGATTGGTGTACCACCTAGACAATTCAACAAAACAATAGAGCTTAACAACATTATCCTGCTGTACCACCTAGATAATTAAAAGCAACAAATAACTTAGTGCACCATTAAGTTATCCTTAATTTAACAGTTGAGGAAGGCAAACGAGCCTGTTGTTTCCCACATTGTCAAGCAAAGCGTGAGATTTACTGCGTCAGCATAATTGAAGACTAGAATAAAAATTTACATACCTGTTCAACTGACAAGGTATTTGTGAAATTTAAAATCACCTCTACACTGACTAATAGTGGGAAAATAATTCGCCTATTTAAATTACCAGCCAGAGAGTTATGTAATACAATCTATATACTACACTGCCTTACAGTGGGAAAATAATTTTAAAATATTTAATGAAATACAATATTTATTTTTGGCTAATGGTGGGAAAAGAATTAAGCACAGAAAGTTATGAACGGTTTTGCGGTGTGTTTACAATTAAGTTTATTATTTTAATTTAGTTTATATTGCATTTTTCTTTTTTTGCTTTTTTTGTTAATATTATTTTATTTAAATTCCAAAGAATTCCTAATAAAGTTTGTCATTTGCATATTGTCAGTCGTTGTGTTCATACTCTTTTCGAAGTTACATTGTCTTGGTGTACCACCTAGACAATTCAGCAAAACAATAGAGCTTAACAACATTATCCTGGTGTACCACCCGGATAATTAAGTGCAACAAATAACTTCGTGCACCACTAAGTTATCCTTAATCTAACAGTTGAGAAAGGCAAACGAATAGCATAAAGAATAACAATATCAATTAATAGTTTTAATCATCGATAGCTTATCTGACATATAAATGCCTCTAAGAAGATATACAGATTTTTGTCACCTTATGTAGAAAACTATAAATTCTATGTCAACACACCCTGCTATAAATCGTTGCAAATTTAGCGTTTAAAATGGTAAATTTTATTTACAGAAAAATTCTTTAGCATTTTATTAAACCCAAATTGAAGCTGCTTGTATAATAATATTGTTTTTGTTTAATCTTCTTGCTTGAGAAATCTCAACTAGAATTTTTGTACAATATGTTAAATCTCTTTATTTCTATATCTCCACCATTTATTTGCTCCAATTTTTCTCTGGCTTCACTATCCACTTGATTCTTTAATAAAACTTAAATAATGTAGCAATTCACCGTTAAATAATATGGTCACTTATTTATCTTCGATTGGGAATCTCTGACACACAATAAAACTCCAAGTTATGACGTCACACTCAGTTTCATTTCTTTTTACTTCTTAACTAACGGTTTGTTGTTTTTGTTTGTATTCTATTGTGCTATGCCAAATGTTCTGCAATTTGCCTTATAGACCTCCTGTTTAGTACGTCGTTCTCTGAATTGGATGCAAAGATAACTCCTTCCAGTTGTTGATTTCTTCATTTGCACGTAATGCACAATGTAGCAATTTTTATTTCCGCCAAAAGAATTATGAAACTTGTATTTTGTTGTCACACGACCTTTGGCTTCTATTGTCCTTTGTAATTAAATTTTTAGCTTTCGGTGGAGACAACTTCATGTGAATAATTTTTGGTGGTGTGTAAGTCGCTAATTCTTTCCTGTTCTAGCCTATTCTAGAACTTTCTCGAATAACCAATGTTTGTCTGACTTTCTATTCAAAAACACAAGTTATACTACCCTAAATAATAACTTGTGCTTTTATTCAGTTCAGACTTATTACTCTTTATAACTTATATGTTTATAAAAGTATATATATACGAGTACATATATAAATACATAAAAATAAACCGCTATCGCAGCGAATTAGTGCGCTCAGAGGGCATAGTGACGAACTGCAGTAAACTGAACAGGAAACTGCGCGCCTCGGCCTTGATGGACACCGGTGCAATCCGCAACACCCCATCGAAGGCTCTTTTTACAACGCTGCACTGGCTACCGGCCGATCTTATAGCCAAACAACTGGCCATGAACTTGGCAGTTAGGCTGAATGCAGCTGTGACGTGGAGGCCAGGGGACTGTGTCCATGCGGCCATTTTTGGCTGTTCCCCGGCTATTCCCGACAACATACTGACGGATCAAAGTCAAGCACGGGTGTCGGGGGAGGTGTCTTCATTCCTAGATTTCGGATCAGTAAAATTATTAAAATGTTAAATTGTCCAATAGTCAATTGTTTTTGAGCAATAACCATCATCACTTTTATTATGTATAAAAAGAATCTTAAATTAGTATGAATAAATGCTCTTAATATTATCACCTCTCCTTGTAGTAATTTTACTTACCAATGGGCAGAATGCAGCTAATAAGGAAAAATTTCATAAAATCGCTAAAACAAGCAAACTATATCTGATTTAAACGCATGTATTCTGTTAAAACAGTAGTATTAAATTTTATATAAAGCGGGTATTTGCTCATAATTTATCAATTGATTATTGGGCCCAGAAACAGCATGTGACCAACAGGGTGACAGGTATGCTAAGCACACTGATGGCGCTAAGATGGAAGAACAAGCGCAAGGCACTGGAAGCAGTACAGCGCACTCAGAGTTGCCTCAGCCTACCGCACTGTCTCGGGCGTAGCAGTCTTGGCAGTGGCGAAATACCCGTCGACCTCTTGGCCCGTGAGCGAAAGGAGGCATGGGACACAAGAGAAGACAGTAGTGGTAGTAGCGAGCGCAGGTCGCAAATAATCCAGCGATGGCAGGACAGATGGAATGCGGAGACGGTCGGAAGATGGACGGCAACACTCACCCCCAACGTAAGAAGATGGACTCAGAGGAATTTTGGGGAAGGTAAGTACTTTTTCTCGGGTAGGTAGTTGACTCTAGCTGCATCTACTGCGAAACGCCGAACGATGACGCTAAGCACAGTTTCTTCAGCTGCATCGGATGGCACGCTGAGACGGACATCTTGAAGAAGCAGATTGGTGAATTTACTCCAACTAACATAGTTCGCAAAATGCTCGAGTGTGAGAACGGATGGAACGCTGGGAAAATGTACTGCGAGTGCATCCTTCATAAAAAGAAGAACGACGTCGACGATTCAATAGCATGATGCTGGCTACAAATATCCTTTTCTTGGATGTCGTTCTGGGCCCTCTCTGAAGTAATGCAGAAAGCAGTTCCGGGAAGAGAGTCTCCCAAGGAGAGGAGGAGGGAATAATTATAATAATAAAGACAATAATAATAACAATTATAATAAAAATAATAACAATAAGAATAATAATAAGAATAGTAGTACTAATAATAATAATAATAATATTATATCTGATTTAATTATGCTTCGGCTTTTTTATGGTCCTCAAATTTAATAAATTACAAAAAACTCTTTTTTTTGTTTTTAAAATAATTTATTATCCAATATTTCGACCAACTTTGTTGGTCACCTTCAGGGAATTTTAAACTAAGACAATAAATACAAATATAATAAAACAATTTTTCACAACATAACAAACAAATTAACAATTACCTAAATGTTTACATATATCAGTGTCGTCTGTTGTTTATTATTTAAGCTTATGTCACTGACTGTCGTTTTTGTTTTTCGTTTCTATGTTTGTTGATTGTGTATCGATAAACATGAGCGCAATTGTCCGTATCTGTTTTATAGTTAATTCTTTTTCCAATTGGAATATTTATTATATGCAGCATCTCCTGCATGTATCTCTTTGATGCATTACTCTCTTCAAGTAATATTCTCACTTCTTTAAAATTTCGTTGATGTCCACTTATTGCACAGTTGGTTGCAAGGGCCGTTTTTTGATTCGATTATTTGTCAGATCTTAAGTCGGATTTGTGCGATGATAGTCTTGTCTTTAATTTAGTTTTTGTTGTACCAACATATACCTTTTGGCATATGTCGGTTTCGTCACCATTGCATTTTATTTCATATACTAAATTAGATTTATCCATTTTGTCTAATTTACATTTTGTATTGGTAAAAAGTTTATTGGTCGTATTTATTGGTTTCATCGCTAGTGTATATTTTTCTTTATCATAAATGTCCGAACGTTTTAATCTGTCTGATAATCCGGGTATATAATCTGTTGATTTATAAATTTTCGTTGATCTTTCTTGGTCTCGATTTTGAACTCATGTGTTATTATTTTTATTTTTAGTCACATAATCATTTTATTTATTTATTGTCTGAAGTGGGTAACTATTTTTTTTCGTGGAATTTTGAGTTACTAATATCTAATACCCGTTTTATAAAATTCGTTGAAGTGTTTATAATTATGCTCCTAGGGTGTTTTGAATAGACATTTATGAGTCTCCCAGATGCCATAGGTTTTTGGTGCCAGTCAATTACGATCTTGTTTTTATCCCTTATTATTAATGCGTCAAGGTAGGGTAGTGTGTTATTAGTTTCTTTCTCTAGTGTAAATTGTATTTGTTTATTAAATGTATTTAAATTCATTAATGTTTCGTCAACTCGATCAATTTTTAAAATTCTAAATAGGTCGTCCACATATTTTGTTATCATTCTCGGTTTTTTGTTCATTTTTCCTAAAACTGTATTCAGTAATTCCTCCATAACTATATCTGCTATAACTGGTGATATTGAAGATCCCATTGGCATACCCTTCTTCTGGTCATAAAATATTTCATAAAATCTGAAGTATCTGCAATCTCTTATGCAAAACTTTACCATCTCCATAAATAGAAGTTTTGGAATTTTTGTATGTTTTTGTAATATTTCCCATTTGCTTTCAATTGTGTTCAACGCCAAGTTAACCGGAATACTGGGAAATAATGAGATAACGTCAAAGGATACCAGTATCTCGTCGTCTTCAATTCGAATATTGTCTATTTTAGTTTTTAATTCTTTTGCGTTACTTATATTATATGCTGAGTTTATTGTCAAGTTTGATATATGTTTGTGATATATTTGCTTAGTCCGTATGAAGGTGATTTTTCCGATGAGCAGATTGGTCGTAGTGGCATATTCTCTTTATGAATTTTCGGTAATCCATATATTCTAGGTGGGACAGCTATCTTTGTTGTAAGTTTATTTTTCTCAAATTGATTTTTGAGATTTAAGTTAAACAATTTTTCCACTAGAGCATTATTCTTATTTTGTAGGTTTGAAGTAGGATCTCTTTTTAGTCGTCTGTATGAGCACATATCGTCTATAATACTCTTAATTTTTAACACATAGTCTTTTTTATTCATTGCAACAGTCTTATTGCCCTTATTCGATTTCAATATAATTAAATCCTTGTTATTTCTTAGGTATTTTTCAGTTTGAACCACGGTATTCAATATTAGTGAGTCTCTTGCATCTATTTTGATTTTCCGCTTATAATCTTCCAATAATGTCACGAACTTTATTCTAGCAGTTTCTTGTTTCTCTTTATCCCTTATTGTTTGTATACATTGTTCTCCGTCAGTTATACTACGAAACAATGGAAAAGTAGTTTTACTAAATGGAAGTGCAAATTTAGGTCCAAGAGATAATAGCCATTTAATGTTGGAAGGTATTATTTTTTCTGTTGCATTAACATGGTTTCATCGCTAGTGTATATTTTTCTTTGTCATAAATGTCCGAACGTTTTAATCTGTCTGATAATCCGGGTATATAATCTGTTGATTTATAAATTTTCGTTGATCTTTCTTGGTCTCGATTTTGAACTGATGTGTTTTTATTTTTATTTTTAGTCACATAATCAATTAATTTATTTATTGTCTGAAGTGGGTAACTATTTTGACTCAGTATATTTCTCATTATCTTCTAGAAGAAATTATAAATTTAATAATAATCGGGTAGTGGAAGTCGGAGGAAAGATGCTTCCAGTACCGGAACTGGAGCCACACCGACTGTGCAGCGCACACCCACTGGCATCGACGCGAAGGGGGAAACGGCTTTCCACTCCCACCTTGCAAGCAGTAGCGCGGCTTGTCTGGTGACAGCTCCCAGTGCAGATGGCGAGTCAGCCGTAAAAGCAGGGTATTCTCCTCGACTCGAGCTTATCCGGAAAATGAGGAGAATGGAGGAGGATGCGATATCCCAATGCAGATTGGTGATAGAAAGCATGCAGCGGGCGTTCAACCGCCAAAAGAACAAATGCAGTGATGTAAAGGCTGGTGTATCCAAAATGTCCGAGCTGCTTCGTCTGTTTCGTTGGACTTGGGAAAGTTTGGCTTCGAATGCTCTCATGCGCTCCTTCACCTGCAGGTCTATTGGCATCATCCCAGCTATAACTTGTACGGCCGCTGCTGACACCGTACGGTAGGACGATGCAACCCTTAGTGCCGCGATTCTCTGTACAGATATCAGATTTTTTGCTCTCTGCTGTGTTTGCAAAGTCATGCCCAGATCTCGCATCCATAGAGAAGGATACTGTTACACGCCGACATAAGTAATCTCCTCTTTTTCGCAAGAGGACTTCCAACGTTTGCCATAAGCCTGCTAGGTCTAGCCGTAATACTACTTGCCTTCTCCGTGGCATACGAGTATTTAATCTGGCTGGAAAATGTCAGCTTTGTGTCCAGTCTTATGCCAAGATAATTTACCGATTTCTTTGTAGCTATTTCCATGTTGCCCACCCTCATAGTAATCTCGGTAGGGATGCGGCGCCCAGTTATAATCAGCAGCTCCGTCTTATGTGTTGCCAACTCTAAACCGCGTGATTCTAACCAGTTTCGTGTACGTATCATGACCTGGTTAAGTTTCCGTTTTTCGTTTTCCATGGTCCGTGCCTGTATTATAGCCGCGATGTCATCTGCGTAACCTACTAAAAAAGTTCCCTCTGGCATATTCATTCTTACAATAGCGTCGTAGCTGGCGTTCCATAAGTCTGGGCCAAGAATTGATCCCTGCGCGGCCCCAGATGTAATCCGTTTTTTCCTTACACCTTGGTTGGTGTCGTGAATAAGGATTCTATCTCTGAGGTATGATCTTATAATTTTCAAAAGATATCTTGGTACATCAAAGTCCCGAACCAGCGCATTCAGCACGTCTGACCATCTTAGGCTATTAAAGGCATTCTTCACGTCGAGCGTAGCAAGGAGAACAATAGGCTTGCTGTGATGGTTTATTTCTCTGCTTGCCAGTACGCTGTTAACAACGTCCTTAATTGCTCCTAATGTAGGCCTTCCCGTTCGGAACCCATATTGCCTTGCCGACAATCCACCTCCAATACGAATAGCATCTTGAATTCGGGGCCTTAGCAATAGCTCTAGCAGTTTTCCAGCTGTATTTAGCATGCACAGTGGTCTGTACGATGATGGAGCAGATGTGCTTCCTTTCCCTTTGCTAATTAAGACCAGTTTCTGTTCCTTCCATACTTTTGGGAAGAGTCCTTCTAATAGGCAACTGTTGTACATGTTTAACAGAACTCTTGGTCGCTTCTCGGCTATCTCTTTAAGAACTTCAGCCGGAATTCCATCAGGTCCCGGTGCTTTTCTTACTTTTAGTTTCATCGCTGCAGTTCTCAGCTCTTCTTCAGAGAATAAAAGTAGCGTCGAGACATCCAGGGAAAAGAGATTTTACAATGTTATTCATTGTTTCCTCACCAATTTCATCTATTGGATTCTTCGAGCCAAGTTTCTTCATAACAATTATATATCCTAATCCCCATGGGTCTCGACTTAAGTGATTCCTCAGTTCTTCCCATTTGTCCAGCTTACTTCTGTTTATGGCATTTCGAAGGGTTTTCTGAGCCTCTTTATATTCTGCTCGTTCTATTTCTGCGGAGCCTCGTCGTCTGCCTCTGGTATAAGATCTCCTTAGCCGTAAACATTTTCGTCTTAGCTCTGCTATGGAGTCGTTCCACCAGTATACGGCTTGCCTTTTCCTTGTGGAGGTCTTTATTTTATACCGCCTTACTGCAAGCTTTGGTGATAGTCTTCATAGTACGTTCTACTACCACTGCAGCGTTGCTATTTGTTTGGAATCCGTGCCGGTACCACGATGCAAAACGTGGCCGGACTGATCACCTGCCCGGCTCAAGGAGTTGCCCACTGGTCAGAAAACAATGAATGGGATCCAGGCGAATATGCACAGAAGCTGGACGGCGGATGCTCTACTCGGGCAGGTAGCTGCCTAGAAGGGAGCAGATGTGGTCATTATCAGCGAACAGTACGGGCAAATATCCCGAGGAGCCTGGTTCGAGGATGAAACAGGTACAGCTGCACTTTGGCTGCCTGGCAATAGTAGGATCGCGGCCACGCAGTACGGAGCCATTTGTTGCCACACGTACGTGCGAACCGGGAATTTTACGCTGATGAGCTGCTACCTCACCCCTAGTGATAGTATAGAACAGTTTAAAACGAAACTAGACTTAATTGAGGATAGGGTACATGAAATGGGCGGACCCTTTATAGTGGCAGGGGATTTCAACACCAAGGCGGTTGAATGGGGTTCTCCAATAACTAACACACGGGGAAGGTACATCCTGGACATGTCCGCCAGGCTTGGTCTGATCGTGTCGAACACTGGGAACGTCACTACCTTCAGAAGACTGGGGTGCCAACACACCACGCCGAATATCACTCTGGTGTCCGAGTGCCTGGCCGGGGCAATTGTTGGATGGAAGGTACTGGAGGACTATAGTGGGAGTGATCACCAGCATATTAACTTCCAGATCGCAGCGAGAGCCAATCCTGCCCTGACATCGAGAATGGGGGGTACACGCAATTGGAACGTGTCTAGACTGGATCCTGGAGCATTTCTGGCTGGTTTTGACTCAGCCCCAATCGCACACGCCACTGAAGATGCTAGTTCCCGTGCAAGTGCTATAATGCGGCGGATAATTCGGGGCTGTAACGCATCGATGCCGCGTATAACGCGCCATTCTAGGAGACGACCTGTTTACTGATGGACACCAGAGATTGCTGAACTCAGGAGGGTCTGCCTCCGCAAGAGAAGGAGATACACCAGGCCAAGGCAGAATGGTGAGGCACCTTTGGAGGCTGAAGAGTTTAGGCAATCGCGAAAGGCCCTGTAAGTGGCAATTTTAACGGCCAAGAAATCGAAATGGGAGGAACTTCGGAGTGATCTGAATAGCAACCCTTGGGGGCTCGGCTATAGGATCATTACTGGGAGGCTAGGTGGGAACTCCAACGTCCCACACTTGGGCGGCGAGGAGGTTGGCAACATCGTTGGGACTCTGTTTCCAACGCACACTCCGCTACGCGAAGTACGGGAACCCTAGGTTGGTGAACTGCCTACTCCCTTCACAGAAGAGGAGCTCAAGGCTGCGGCGCGATGCCTTAAAAGGGGCAAGGCCCCTGGACCAGATGGAGTACCAGCTGAGGTAATAGGACTGTATAGCCCAGGGTATCTTTCCCAAACAGTGGAAGATACAGAAGCTTGCGTTGATCAGCAAGGGTAGAGGCGATCCGGCACAGCCTTCTTCATATCGCCCCCTCTGCATGCTGGACACTGCCGGGAAACTACTGGAGAAACTGCTTCAACGCAGGTTATCAGATTCCGTCAGGATTGCTGGAGGACTGTCGGAAAGGCAACACGGTTTTCGAACCGGTAGATCAACAGTTGGCGCAATTAAGGATGTAGTAAGGCATTTTGAGAGCGCTCAGGGCCGACGCTTTTATCCGAAGCGCATAACTGTCTTGGCTACTCTGGATGTACGGAATGCTTTTAACAGCTTTCGGTGGGAGGATGTGATAAGGGCACTACGGGAGAATTTTCGCGTCCCCGGATACAGCCTGGGGATTCTCCAGAGTTATCTGAACAACCGTGTGCTCCTTTACGACACACCAGAGGGACAACGTTCTAGGGCGATCACGTCTGGCGCAGCGCAGGGATCTATCTTGGGTCCAGATCTATGGAATCTGAGTTACGACGAGATCCTGGGCATAGATATGCCGGAGGGTACACAGGAGAAAGTTAAACCAAGTCATGATAAGGACTCGGATGTGGCTTGAAGACCACGGTCTGGAGCTTGCCACGAACAAGACCGAGGTTATACTGATGGCACGAGGCCACATGCCACTTGAGGTTGGCATGCGGATGGGCGATTTTTTCCTGGTAACGCAGAAGGTGGTGAAATACTCGGGCTTGAGACTGGACTGTAGGCTCAATTACTGGTCCAAGATACAGTACGTGGCCAACAAGGCAGCAAGGATGACGGGTATGCTGAGCAGACTGATGGCGAATATTGGCGGCCCCACGCATAGTAAAAGAAAGCTGATCATGGCGTCAACAAACTCCATACTGTTGTATGGCAGTGAAATCTGGGGAGATGCGCTAAGATCGAAGGGCAAGCGCAAGGCACTAGAAGCAGTACAACGCACAGCCGCACTCAGGGTTGCATCGGCCTACCGCACTGTCTCCGGAGCGGCAGTCTTCGTACTTAGTGGAGAACTACCCGTCGACCTCTTGGCCCGTGAGCGGAAGGAGGCATGGGACACAAGGGGGCACAGTGCTAGAAGTAGCGGACGAAGACTGCGGACAATCCAGCAATGGCAGGACAGATGGACTGCGGAGACGGTCGGAAGATGGACGGCGACCCTCATCTCGGACGTAGGAAGATTGAGTCAGAGGAATTTTGGGGAAGTTAACTACTTCCTAACCCAGTTCCTCTCGGGTCACGGATACTTTCGAAAGTATCTACACCGAATGGGAAAGGTAGATGACCCTGGTTGCATTTACTGCGAAGCGCCGAACGATGACGCTGAGCACACTTTCTTCAGCTGCAACAGAGGGCAAGCTGAGAGGGACACCTTAGAAGGGCAGATTGTGGAATTTACCCCCACCAACGTAGTTGACAAAATGCTAGAGTGTGAGAACGGATGGAACGCTGTGAAAAGGTACTGCGAGTGCATCCTTCGGAGGAAGAAGAGAGACCTCGACGCGTCGCAAATTGAGGCCCCCCCACCAGAGACATAAAAAGACGAGCCAATAGCATGATGCTGGCTACAAATATGGTGGTCCCAGACGTGGTTGAGTAGAAAAGTGATCCTTTTGTAGGATGTCGTTCTGGGCCCTTACCGAAGTAATGCAGAAAGCGGTTCCGGGAAGGGAGTTTCCCCAGAAGAGGAAGAGGGATTGTTTTAGTGGAGTTAACACCACATGACGCAGCTGACGACGGTCGCTGTATATGCGAAGGCATTTTAAACCCTACCTCGCCCACCAAAAAAAAATAAAAAATAATAATAATAATGATAGTAATAATAATAATAATAACAATAATGGTGTTTCAGGCGATGGAAGGATTTTATCGACTTTATCAAGCAGAATACTTGTAATTCGTTCATTCTAATTTTTATGCCGATGACACAAGGCTATGTCTTGCGATATACCTTTATTAGCAAATCTTTGTTTTTCATTTATGCCAATTGTTAAGCGTGTAATTTACATTCACAATCGTGTCAACCTTTGGCGAATTCTGTGTGTCACTTTGCATCAAAATGATTATAATAGAAAAGAAGTTACTTAAGTATTGTTTGTCATATAATTTTAGATAAAATATGTATGAAAAAATATTTATGAAATTATTAACAAGCATTTTATTGATACCAACTTTAAATATGGATACGAGTTATGTCTGTTAATCCATTTCTGGTTGTTAATTTGCAGGAGTAGCACGCAATTAAATTTCTTCAATAATGTAAAAATTCTAACATTTCGAAAATTTAATTCTCACAAGTTTTAGCCAAGATCACAACACTGTGAGTTGTTGTTTTGCAAACATGCATGAAAGCATAAAGTGTTGCATGAATAAAAGATTTATTAAATGTTCATAAAGAGTTGAAAAGATTTAATATTAAGTTGTTGTCGGTATAATTCAATTCAGTTTAATAGTGTGTTTTTCGCCTTCGTCTGTTTTGACTTTATAGTTTTTCATATCAAAAAAGGATGCCGAAACAAAAATTTTATGTTTTTTAAATATAAGAAACGGATTTTATGCGTTTTTCGGTGAATGCAATTTTTATGCATACGCATCTAGAGCAATATGTTCGTTTGTGTGTATGGATGCACTTATACATAAATATATTAACACTTTAACACAATGAATGCGAATGAGTCAAACAAAAAATATATTAAATACGAACATTAAATAAATTGATGCTTTCATATTCTTATATATATATATTTATATATATCTGTTCATATGTATTCGTATGTCAGTGCAATTAGTTATGTTTAAACGTATTAAATGCATTAGGGTAATCCCAATTACAATAAAAGAAAATGTTAACTTGTGTTCCCGTATAAAAAAATTATAGATAAGCGTTATTTTCTTAGTTTTTTAAATCATAAATGATATTTTGTAAATTATTTATAAATAAACATATTTCCTCAAGGTACATGACATTATTCAGCAGCAAAACAAAAATCCTCCTGTCTTTTTTCTTCGCCAAAAATGTAAAAAACTAAAAATAATTAATTTCTTGCAAAGCTAACCTAAATATCACTGTAGCTATCATAGTATCGTGATTACGGTTTAAAAAATAATATCGATAAAGTAAAACTTTACATGGGAAATAAATATTTTTAAAGCTTTAGATATTAGCTGTTATTTTCAATTTCAGCTTTCACCTGTGTCTTACGTGATTAAGGCTCAGCCTAAATAATTTTTTCGTCTCATTATTTACCACATTTCGCAGACTTTATCAATTCCATAAAAAAAAGGTTTAACATGATCCACTGATCCCAGTTAGTGGGAGGAACATTAAGAACCAGTGCAGCTTTTGCGGATGAGTTGTGCTGACGCCCTTCAACTGACTCATCCACAAATTTCTAAATAAATTTGATCGCGTTAACTCAACACATTATCCTTTCGGAATTTTACGACTAGAATATTGATGATGTGTGGCCAGTAATCTCACCAAAATTCTGCAGCATAAAAAGAGAGAAAGGGAGAGCCGAATCGGGATATCAGTTTTCCCCTTCCGGTGAGGAAACTTCTGGTAGTAGCACGATAGCACGAAGTGTTATCTAATTTTAAATTTAGCCAGGATATATCTCAAGTTATGATCCTACAGATAACCATCTTCATCGCATGTAAACAGTGAAATACTTTTATATACTTAAGTCTCACATACACCGAAGTTATCCAGCATATCGGGAGAAATGTGACCATAGGCAGAAAATATTTGCCAGTTATGGGCATTTCATTCCTGATGGCACAGCAATGCAGAAGACACCTAACTGTTCATTTTATAAGATTGTTTTATAACAATAAGGATAAGTCTAAGCTTCTAAGTAAATCAGTTATTTGCATGAAACTAACTCCTCCTTTGTTTTAAATTTTTTGGCAACAAAACTAAAAATACAATTAGAGTTCAGCCAGATTCATCGCATAACACAGAAAACAAAAAAATGGCACCTTAGAGCTGTGACTTTGTTAAATAATCTCAAATGGTTATCGAGGTGTGAATACGTAACCCTAAAAGGCAAACATCTAAAAATTTAAACAAGATATTTTTTATTACGCCTGCCTTAACAGAAAGTGCATAAAATTAAAATCTTTATTTACAGAAGACGTGATTGTAACACATATTGCTAAATCTTTTGAACGATACTTGATATTTACACTGCGGAATTGTGTTACTAATTCCGCTCAATTACTGGTCCAAGATACAGTACGTGGCCAACAAGGCAGCAAGGATGACGGGTATGCTGAGCAGACTGATGGCGAATATTGGCGGCCCCACGCATAGTAAAAGAAAGCTGATCATGGCGTCAACAAACTCCATACTGTTGTATGGCAGTGAAATCTGGAGAGATGCGCTAAGATCGAAGGGCAAGCGCAAGGCACTAGAAGCAGTACAACGCACAGCCGCACTCAGGGTTGCATCGGCCTACCGCACTGTCTCCGGAGCGGCAGTCTTCGTACTTAGTGGAGAACTACCCGTTGACCTCTTGGCCCGTGAGCGGAAGGAGGCATGGGACACAAGGGGGCACAGTGCTAGAAGTAGCGGACGAAGACTGCGGACAATCCAGCAATGGCAGGACAGATGGACTGCGGAGACGGTCGGAAGATGGACGGCGACCCTCATCTCGGACGTAGGAAGATTGAGTCAGAGGAATTTTGGGGAAGTTAACTACTTCCTAACCCAGTTCCTCTCGGGTCACGGATACTTTCGAAAATATCTACACCGAATGGGAAAGGTAGATGACCCTGGTTGCATTTACTGCGAAGCGCCGAACGATGACGCTGAGCACACTTTCTTCAGCTGCAACAGAGGGCAAGCTGAGAGGGACACCTTAGAAGGGCAGATTGTGGAATTTACCCCCACCAACGTAGTTGACAAAATGCTAGAGTGTGAGAACGGATGGAACGCTGTGAAGAGGTACTGCGAGTGCATCCTTCGGAGGAAGAAGAGAGACCTCGACGCGTCGCAAATTGAGGCCCCCCCACCAGAGACATAAAAAGACGAGCCAATAGCATGATGCTGGCTACAAATATGGTGGTCCCAGACGTGGTTGAGTAGAAAAGTGATCCATTTGTAGGATGTCGTTCTGGGCCCTTACCGAAGTAATGCAGAAAGCGGTTCCGGGAAGGGAGTTTCCCCAGGAGAGGAAGAGGGATTGTTTTAGTGGAGTGAACACCACATGACGCAGCTGACGACGGTCGCTGTATATGCGAAGGCATTTTAAACCCTACCTCGCCCACCAAAAAAAAATAAATAATAATAATAATAATAATAATAATAATGATAGTAATAATAATAATAATAACAATAATGGTGTTTCAGGCGATGGAAGGATTTTATCGACTTTATCAAGCAGAATACTTGTAATTCGTTCATTCTAATTTTTATGCCGATGACACAAGGCTATGTCTTACGATATACCTTTATTAGCAAATCTTTGTTTTTCATTTATGCCAATTGTATAAGCGTGTAATTTACATTCACAATCGTGTCAACCTTTGGCGAATTCTGTGTGTCACTTTGCATCAAAATGATTATAATAGAAAAGAAGTTACTTAAGTATTGTTTGTCATATAATTTTAGATAAAATATGTATGAAAAAATATTTATGAAATTATTAACAAGCATTTTATTGATACCATCCATCCATTTCTGGTTGTTAATTTGCAGGAGTAGCACGCAATTAAATTTCTTCAATAATGTAAAAATTCTAACATTTCGAAAATTTAATTCTCACAAGTTTTAGCCAAGATCACAACACTGTGAGTTGTTGTTTTGCAAACATGCATGAAAGCATAAAGTGTTGCATGAATAAAAGATTTATTAAATGTTCATAAAGAGTTGAAAAGATTTAATATTAAGTTGTTGTCGGTATAATTCAATTCAGTTTAATAGTGTGTTTTTCGCCTTCGTCTGTTTTGACTTTATAGTTTTTCATATCAAAAAAGGATGCCGAAACAAAAATTTTATGTTTTTTAAATATAAGAAACGGATTTTATGCGTTTTTCGGCAATATGTTCGTTTGTATGTATGGATGCACTTATACATAAATATATTAACACTTTAACACAATGAATGCGAATGAGTCAAACAAAAAATATATTAAATACGAACATTAAATAAATTGATGCTTTCATATTCTTATATATATATATTTATATATATCTGTTCATATGTATTCGTATGTCAGTGCAATTAGTTATGTTTAAACGTATTAAATGCATTAGGGTAATCCCAATTACAATAAAAGAAAATGTTAACTTGTTTTCCCGTATAAAAAAATTATAGATAAGCGTTATTTTCTTAGTTTTTTAAATCATAAATGATATTTTGTAAATTATTTATAAATAAACATATTTCCTCAAGGTACATGAAAAAATTTATTTTTGAACAAGTTTTAAATATTATATACATACGCTTGTTTCTTATAATAAAAATGACATTCGACATTATTCAGCAGCAAAACAAAAATCCTCCTGTCTTTTTTCTTCGCCAAAAATGTAAAAAACTAAAAATAATTAATTTCTTGCAAAGCTAACCTAAATATCACTGTAGGTATCACAGTATCGTGATTACGGCTTAAAAAATAATATCGATAAAGTAAAACTTTACATGGGAAATAAATATTTTTAAAGCTTTAGATATTAGCTGTTATTTTCAATTTCAGCTTTTACCTGTGTCTTACGTGATTAAGGCTCAGCCTAAATAATTTTTTCGTCTCACTATTTACCACATTTCGCAGACTTTATCAATTCCATAAAAAAAAGGTTGAACATGATCCACTGATCCCAGTTAGTGGGAGGAACATTAAGAACCAGTGCAGCTTTTGCGGATGAGTTGTGCTGACGCCCTTCAACTGACTCATCCACAAATTTCTAAATAAATTTGATCGCGTTAACTCAACACATTATCCTTTCGGAATTTTACGACTAGAATATTGAAGATGTGTGGCCAGTAATCTCACCAAAATTCTGCAGCATAAAAAGAGAGAAAGGGAGAGCCGAATCGGGATATCAGTTTTCCCCTTCCGGTGAGGACACTTCTGGTAGTAGCACGATAGCACGAAGTGTTATCTAATTTTGAATTTAACCAGGATATATCTCAAGTTATGATCCTACAGATAACCATCTTCATCGCATGTAAACAGTGAAATACTTTTATATACTTAAGTCTCACATACACCGAAGTTATCCAGCATATCGGGAGAAATGTGACCATAGGCAGAAAATATTTGCCAGTTATGGGCATTTCATTCCTGATGGCACAGCAATGCAGAAGACACCTAACTGTTCATTTTATAAGATTGTTTTATAACAATAAGGATAAGTCTAAGCTTCTAAGTAAATCAGTTATTTGCATGAAACTAACTCCTCCTTTGTTTTAAATTTTTTGGCAACAAAACTAAAAATACAATTAGAGTTAACCAGATTCATCGCATTACACAGAAAACAAAAAAATGGCACCTTAGAGCTGTGACTTTGTTAAATAATCTCAAATGGTTATCGAGGTGTGAATACGTAACCCTAAAAGGCAAACATCTAAAAATTTAAACAAGATATTTTTTATTACGCCTGCCTTAACAGAAAGTGCATAAAATTAAAATCTTTATTTACAGAAGACGTGATTGTAACATATATTGCTAAATCTTTTGAACGATACTTGATATTTACACTGCGGAATTGTGTTACTAATTCCGCTATAGAAAAAGTACCAAAGAATATAAAAGGGTGGTCTTTTACACTTATAAACAACGCTTTGGAACGCCGAGATGCAAACTTTTTAAATTTCTAGCAAGTGTATTTTTCCTGTGGGAATTTTGGGTCGATCACTCTTAACGTACTTGTCCAAAGACAAATGAAAAGGGGAAAGTTTTGACTTTCAAATATTATAATTCTGTACACCCAGTACAGAATAAGCTCGTTAAGCTTTTATCTCAGATTTTAGAGATTCCTAAAATGTCTTCAATTGACTTCCTCCTAGTACAACGCGTGAAAAATTCTTATCATATTAAGCAACCAGTCATTAGGGTTACTGTTATCTGTTTTTGAAAACTTATTTTTGCAAAAACTTCCAATTAAATTTTATTTAGTCTCGATATAGTCTACTTGGCCTATCTGTTTAAAGTTTTTTTTTGCATAATTTGCTATTGTTTTTAAAAACATTATGTAATACGTTTATCAATGCAAAAGAAAGCTTATTCATGTCATATTTTATTCTTATAGAGTTTAGTTTTACTAATTGAGAATTTGGAATACTTTGAAGACATTAGTGCATCACATATGTAGTAGCTGTGCTATACTTTAAAACTTTGTCACGTGTTCCTCGATTGTCGCTGGTTAGTTTTTTAATGGATAGTAAGTTATTATCAATATAAAATATGCAAGCTATACAAGAGTAAATATGCAAACTTAATTTTATCATATGTGCATTCTCGTTGTCAAGCTACTAATTTGCAGATTTTATTTACCTCAAAAATTTATAGAAACAAATATAATTTTCTATTTCTTTAATTGAAATTGAAGAATGCAAATTTGGTATAATATAATATACATAATTTGGTATGTAAAATTTGTTTTATGGCGATCCTGCTAATTTCTTAATAAGGGAAAATACAGCATATATTGCCTACCTTATTTCGAATAAAAAGGATAATAGAATCCAACACAAGAGCTAAAACTTAGTTGCATCCAAGGACATTATAACACACGACATCACGAAACTGAAACCATACAAATGGTTGATGATAATGACGACGGCGATGAAGAAGAAAGATTGCTGCAATATCATCAAGATCCCTACAATCGCTATGATGCAGGAACAACACACAAAATCACCTGCAAATTTAGCTCATACTGATAAGCGAAAACAACAGCAACTTGAACAGCAGCTGGCTCGGTGCCTCTAACTTTTTTTGTGGCGTCGGACACAGCTGGGTTTGAGGCTGCCCTCGTACTGCGTGCCGTCGGAGGCATTTCTTCCATCTGTTTCTGATTTTCGGCTGTTACCACTTTATTTCTTTCACGTTATTTCTGCATTTTGTTTAAGATGCGCCTGCAGCTTTTTACTGTATATTCCTGCAGCTCTCTCAACCTTAAGATAGAATCTAGACGAGGAGAGTAACTTGTCCTTGTTGTTGTTTGCAGTTGGCTGCGTACGGTAAGAGCTAGAGAAGCGGTGGACTTTTCCTGCAGTCCTGTATCGATGTGTGCCTTTCTTAAGATCACTTTTACTGTGGTCATCCGGTTTGTAACTCAATTCGTTTGTCTCGTTTGGTCTGCGTTGAGATGTATCTTCTTTTTTCGCAGCTTTCCTCGTTTTCTAACATCTTTCTTATGATGTTGTCAGCATTGCATTGTCTGATTTGAATTTCGAGTCTGGATCTCTCTACGTACCACTGTTAACATAAGAAAAACGCCTTCTACTTCCTCTGCGCTGCAAAATATACAGCTTGGAGCTCTTGCTTTGGTCATTCTGTTGAGGTATTTACTGAAATACCCGTAAACAGAGAGCATCTGTGTGAGGTAGTAGTTCACTTCGCCGAACTTTCGGTTTATCCACGTGTCGATGTTTGGTATCAGTCTCCTTGTCCACCTGCCACGCCTTTCCGCGCACCAGCATTCTTGCTAGCATTGTAGGGCTTCTGCTCGGGTGCATGTCACTGGAGTACTGCTTCCGATGGGTATGCTTACACTAATCTCGAGGACTGCTGCTTCGGACACTGTGCGCTACGCTGAGGTTATTCTAAGTGCCGCAGTTCGTCGAGCCGATGCGTAGAGTTAATTGCGGTGTGTGGACTTTAATGCGTCTGCCCATATTTCGCTTCTGTAAAGTAGGACCGAATTAATGGTTGTCATCAGAAGCTTCCTCTTGCTGTGCGTTGGTTCGCCGATGTTCGCTATACGCCGGCTTAGCGATGCTGTTCTTTTCCGGCTTTGTTAACTGCATGCTGGATTTGCGCCCAGTATGTCAGCTCATAGTCTAGTCTGACACCTAGGTACTTCACTGCTTTTTGTGTGCAGAGAGTATTCACACAGACCTGCATTGGAACTTCTAACTGTAAATGCCGTTTCCTTAGTAAAAGTCGCTCAGTTTTTTCCGTAGCGAGGTTGAATCCGTGAGAGTCGAGCCATGTTTTTGTTCGCATCATCACTGTTCTTCATGCAATGATCATCGCGGCAATATCATCGGCCTTGGACTGCTCCTAACGTTATATTTTTCGTCTTTTTACCCTCGTCCGTGTGGTAGATAAGTTTGCGGCCTCTTAAATAGCTGCGGAGCATTTCCGTCAGATAGGTCGGGACTTTATATTTGCGCTCTGAGGCGTCGATGATGTCGCATGAGCGCACACTGTTGAAGGCATTCCGAACACTTTCTATGACGCTCGAGGAGCTTTCCGCCGGTATGCGGCATGCAAAGTGGGCGGTACGCCTCTGCTGTTACGAAGTCTTTTCTTCCTTTGCTTATCAGAGGTAGGTGTTGTTTTTTTAGATGTCGTTGATAATAATAATAATTACGTGCGGAGTTTTCCCAGTCTCCCATCGGACGCGTCCCCAGGTGGCGGATAGGGGAACTCTCGGCTGGTCATTCTGGAACGGCGGAGAAGGTGGTAAATACCACCCGTGGACCAAAATTCTGGGCAGCTGATCACCATGCCTGGTGGAGCTGTCGGTAATGGACATGGAGCAGTTATGGCATAAGGCACTGATTCATGGATTTTGACTTGATGCCACGAGCTGACGACTGCAGTATTCCATCACCTTAGTAGGCAAGAGTAACATCTTGCTAAAACGGCTGATGGGCTAAGGCTGCAGCCGCCTCCGTCCTGTTAAAACTTTGGCAAGCCTTCAGGTACGTTCCCCATACGTCACCATTAGGTTGGTGATGCAGGTTCAGTTGAGGAATCCTGATTAGTTCCCGTCCTGGCTCCGAACTCCGTTGCACATGAAGCGCGGAGTCAACCCTCGCATGGCCTCCCTGATTTCATAGATAACCATGGGGACTTATAGGGAAACTGTACTTCCGTATGGGGATAGCGGCCTGAAGTCGGAACCCAATAAAATCGAAATGGAGACAATTTTTAAAAAACCTGAGAGGAATATCAGAGATGATGATAGAGCGAAGTGAGATGAGGATGACGCAGCTGCTCAAAGAGGGGCCTTTAGAAGGAGCAGCTTTCTGCAAAGGTCGCCACCGGCGCGGATGGAAGTGGACCGGCTCATGGTGGGAGCATGAATGCCGTGGCATTTCCCCAAACCCCCACAGATGGTGGGCTGCGAACGGATGACGAAAGTCGGAGGACAGGTGCATCCAGTACCGGAACTGGAACCACACCGACCGTTCAGCGCACTCCCACTGACACCAGCGCGACGAGGGAACAGCTTGCCACTCCCACCTCTGCAAGCAGTAACGCGGCCTGTCTAGTAACGGCTCCCAATGCGGATGGCGAGTAAGGCATGGAAACAGGGTGTTCTCCTCGGCTCGAGCTGATCCGGAAAATGAGAATGGAGGAGGATGCGATATCCTAATGCAGATTGGTGATAGCATACAGCGGGCGTTCAACCTCCAAAAGAAAATCAGCAGCGATGTTAAGACTGGTGTATCCAAAATAGCCGAGCTGCTGGATGTCACGCTGAAATACAGGCGTGCGTGGAAGACGGCAGAAGAGGAAAAGATCCTCATGGACTTAAGAAGGAAGGCTGCTGCACTGCTTGGTTCGGATACTCCGACTACGGTGACCGAAAACCCGAAACGAGCGGCCACTAGCTCGGCTGTGCCCGAGAGCTCTAAAAAAGCCAGGGCAAAAGAGCCCAAAGGGAGCGTAACTGGGCCTCCAAAAAATAGCGAAGGAACCTTGCGGACTGTCACCAAGAAGGGCAGTAGGAAAAAGCCATCAGAAAGGCCATCAGAGCCTAAAAAGAGGAATAATCCCCGCCCGCTGAGGTTAAAACCAGAGGCGGTGATGATCAGACCTACAGAGGGTCATAGTTACGCAGAGGTGCTTAAAGACCTGCGTAGCAAATTGGCGATCGATGAATCGGTCAGGGTGAATTCCGTGAGAAAGACCAAAACGGGAACCATCCTCGTGGAACTTGGGAAAGGGGAGAAAGTTAGACCGGAGTTCGTCCAACAGTTGAGGAGTACTGTCTGGGAAACTGCCTCAATTGCGGAGCTTAGGCCAAGTGCTACAGTAGAGATACGGGACCTTGATTCCCTGACACTTAGAGAGGAAGTGGAGGCGGCAATCCTAAAGCTGCTCCCTGACCCAGAGGAGGAAATGCGAACAAGAATTACGATGACGAACGCACGGGAGTAGGAACGGGCTTTTGTCACGCTATCCGCGGAAGGTGCCGCGAGGCTCAAGAAAGTTGGTCAAATAAAAATCGGATGGATCCGAGCCAAGAAACGAGCTTGCGAGGACATCAGAGGTGCTATCGCTGCCTTGGAGTAGGACACACAAGGCAAACTGCACTGGCCCTGACAGAAAGGATACGTGCATTAGATGTGGCGAATCGGGGCACAAAAAGAAGGACTGCAAGGCAGCCGCTAGGTGCATTCACTGCCACGACGAGGGAGCAGATGTTATCATTATCAGCGAATAGTACGGGCGATGAAACAGGTACAGTGGCACTTTGACTGCCTGGCAACAGTAGGCTCGTGGTCACGCAGTACGGAGTCGGTTGTTACCACACGTACGTGCGCACCAAGAATTTTACGCTGATAGGCTGCTACCTCACCCCTAGTGACAGTATAGAACAGTTTAAAACGAAGCTGGACTTTATTGAGGATAGGGTACATGAAATGGGCGGACCCTTTATTATGGCTGGGGACTTCATCGCCAAGGCGGTTGAATGGGGTTCCCCAACAACTAACACACAGGGAAGGTACATCCTGGACGTGTCCGCCAGGCTTGGTCTGGTGGTAGCGAACACTGGGAACGTCACTACTTTCAGAAGACCGGGGTGTCAACACACCACGCCGGATATCACTCTGGTGTCCGAAAGCCTGGCCGGGGCAATTGTTGGATGGAAGGTACTGGAGGACTATAGTGGGAGTGATTACCAGTATATTAACTTCCAGATCGCAGCGAGGGCCAATCCTGCCCTGACATTGAGAATGGGAGGTACACGCAAGTGAAACGTGTCTAGACTGGATCCTGGAGCATTTCTGTCTGGTTCCGACTCTGGTGGGCGGTCTCGATTTGCGATGCGTCGAGGTCTCTCTTCTTTTTCCGAAGGATGCATTCGCAGTACCTTTTCATAGCGTTCCATCCGTTCTCACACTCTAGCATTTTGCCAACTTCGTTGGTGGGGGTAAATTTCCCAATCTGCTCTTCCAAATTCTCCCTCTCAGAGTGCCATCTGAAGCAGCTGAAAAAAAGTCTGCTCAGCGTCATCGTTCGGCGCTTCGCAGTAGATGCAACCAGGGTCATCTACCTTTCCCATGCGTAGTAGATACTTTCGAAAGTATCCGTGACCCGAGAGGAACTGGGTTAGGAAGTACTTAACTTCCCCAAAATTCCTCTGACTCCATCTCCCTACGTCCGGGATGAGGGTCGCCGTCCATCTTCCAACCGTCTCCGCAGTCCATCTGTCCTGCCATCGCTGGATTGACCGCAATCTTCGCCCGCTTCCAGCACTTTCCCCGCTTGTGTCCCATGCCTCCTTCCGCTCACGGGCTGGGAGGGCGACGGGTATTTCCTCACTAATTATGAAGACTGCCGCTCCCGAGACAGTGCGGTAGGCCGATGCAACCCTGAGTGCGGCTGTGCACTGTACTGCTTTCAGTGTCTTGCGCTTGCCCTTCGATCTTAGCGCATCTCCCCAAATTTCACTGCCATACAACAGTATGAAGTTTGTTGTAGCCATGATCAATTTTTTTTACTCTGCGTGGGACCGCCAATATTCGCCATCAGTCTGCTCAGCATACCCGTCACCCTTGCTGGCCATGTAATTGAGCCTACACTCTAGTCTCAAGCCCAAGTATTTCACCACCTTCTGCGTTACCTGGAAAACATCGCCCATCCGCATGCCAACCGCAAGTGGCATGTGGCCTCGTGTCATCAGTATAACCTCGGTCTTGTTCGTGGCAAGCTCCAGACCGTGGTCATCATGCCACATTCGAGTCCTTATCATGACTTGGTTTAACTTTCTCCTGGCATCGTCCATGTCCCGTGCTGAGATGACCGCCGCTATGTCATCTGCGTACCCCACGAGGTGTGTATCCTCCGGCATATCTATACCCAGGATCTTGTCGTAACTCAGATTCCATAAATCTGGACCCAAGATAGATCCCTGCGCTGCTCCAGACGTGATCGCCCTAGCCCGTTGTCCCTCTGGTTTGTCGTAAAGGAGCACACGGTCGTTCAGATAACTCCTTATCGGCACCGGACACCTCTTACGGTTGACAAAATTCGTAGACACCGTATAAGAGCATCCCCCGACAGGTCCCTTGTTGACAAGCAGGTAAAAAGAGCAACCCATCTTTTTTCTTGGCGTCTTCCTATCGAAACTAAGAAAGGACCTATATAGTATATTCCGGTGTAAGAAAATGATCAGACATACGGAGTAAGCCTATCTTCAGGATGTTAGTCCATTAATGGAGGTTTTGGCATAACATAAGCGTTTTTGCATATTTGGCAATTCCTTTTTGTGGACATAACTATTTGTCTCAGACAAGGTATCCAATATATTATTCTAATTGCCGCCCATAAGGATTCTTGATTTTGGTGCTGAAACTTCTCGTGATAGTGTTTGACTAAAAGCCTTGTCAATATATATTGTTTTGGCAATATAATTTGCTCTTTAGTACAATGATCAACAGAGGTGGCGTTATAAATTCGGCCAGACAAGCGTATTACACCATCCTTGCATAAAAATGGAGTCAGGTTAAAAATTTGGCGGGATATAGATACAGGCTTATTTACATTCAGTCTTTTATATTTGTCGCATAAAAAAATTAACTATTTTTAAATTAATTATTAAAACGCGAGACAGAATTTTTATGCTTGGTTCTTTATTCAATTCAACTTTTAGACTAAAACCAAAATTACAATAAGTAATTGAGCTCCAAAAATATCAAAATATAAAATTAACTGTTAATATAAGGCAACAAAATCATCAAAAATAAGAGACAAATGAATTTAAAATAGTAATATTCAAATTTAACAACAATAACAATGTAACGAGTAAACAAACAAAGGGATTAACAACAGTGCTGGCACTTTCATCAGTGATGGGCACGTGAGTAAAAGTGATCTCCTCCGACATTCAGTGCAAAAATGGGTTTTCGATACAAAATTAGTCATTTTTGATTTTATTTTCTCCCACGTTTTACTAAGCAGAACAGCGGCACACAGTTCAAGTCGGGGTAGTGATTGTGCCTTAATAGGAGCTACTTTGGACTTGACAATCAGCAGAGTTGTTTTGTATATGCCTTCGACCAAAACTCGAAAATAAATGCAACACCCATAAGCACGTTGGGAGGCATCTGCAAAACCATGGATTTCACCAAGTGTTTCAGGCGATGTAAGCACCTCGATATTTTTTATATACTGCAAATCATCTCTTATTTTGAGCCATAAAGATTTGAGATCATCATTCAGCTTGTCATCCCAGTCGTAATTCTGAACCCATATTTCTTGAAGAAGGATTTTAAAGCGAACCACGATCGGGCTCAAAATTCCCAGTAAGTCATAAATTTTTGCCACAAGAGACAAAACTGACCTTTTTGTTGGCTCGATGAATTCAGGCAATTCAAAACGATAGCAAAAAATATCTTGTTGTGGTTTCCAGGACATGCCTAACGTTTTTCTAAATTCGTCTTCTGGACCTTTTATTGGTACTTCATTATTCGAGGTAACTTCAAAACTATTACTGCTCCATTTTGCCAATTCGAGCCCATGTAGTTTAAGTACGTGAACCAACTCTGCCTTTTTTTTAAACAACGTTTCGACGTTATTGGAACCAGTAAGGATGTCGTCTACATAAATGTCTTCTCGCAGGGTCTTAGAACCAAGAGGAAACGATGAGCTATATTTATCTACAATGAAAAACAAACTACGAATTGCTAAAAATGGGGCTGAAGACAAACCATATGTAACAGTGTTAAGTTGAAACACTTGCAGTTTTTCCTCCCTGCTGTTGCGCCATAAAATGAGCTGGTATTTGCGGTCCCGTTCGTCGACTTCAAATTGTCGATACATTTTAGAGATGTCAGCTGTGAGTGCAAATTTGTTCAAACGAAACAAAAAAAGTGCGGTGATTAGGTCCTGCTGAATTGTAGGGCCAACCATAAGAATATCGTTCAACGACATGTTTGAGGAGCTGCGAGCTGAGCCATCAAATACGACACGGAGTTTTGTTGTAGTACTCTCTGGACGAAGTACAGAATGGTGTGGAATGACGAAATTTGGACTATCTACCGAATGAGTATACAGCGACATGTGTCCAAGCGACAAATATTCATCCATGAACTTAATGTACATAGATTTAAGTGTCGAATTGCGATCTAAGCGTCTTTCGAGCGACAAAAAACGCTTGTAGGCCATATCAAATGAGTTACCAAGTACCTCTGGTGGTGTTTTAAATGGTAAACGAACTTGGATCTTACCATTTTCTATAACTCTGACATTTTTAGTGTAATGTTGTTCACAGGCTTCCTCTTCCTCTGTAAACTTTGATGGAGTGTTTACATAGTCCTCAATCTCCCAAAACCTTTTTAATGTTGTATCAATAGATTCTTCGGCAGTTTCAATAGCTAAATTGCAAATCATTGGAGCTACGGGGAATTTAGTTGTAAATTTACCACCGGCAATCCATCCGAACAATGTATTCTTCAATGTTGGGCCACTGTCTTCCAATGAGATTTGACCGTCTACCAACAAGTTAAAAAAACTTCTGTACCTATTAACAATTCTATCCGCTGGGGCTTGTAAAATAATGGATCGGCTGGCTGAAGAGTGTTGAGTATCTCCCAATAAGATGCTTCGATGTATTCGCCGGGCTGACGAGATGATAGCGATTTAGTTACCGCAAAAGTTGAGGACCACTCGAACGAATTAAGACGAGATTTTAATGTAGCATCAATGTAAGATTTGATTTTTGTGCGCACTTCACCAATGCCGGAGATTTCTTGTGTGTATGGATGAAAACCCAATTTAAGCCTCTTTGCAGTTTCCTCTAGAATGAAATTTATTTCAGAACAGGAATCAAGAAGAGCTCTTACCAGTTGAAATATGCCACAAGAATCATTGATGAGGACCACAGCTGTTGGGATGAGTGATCTTTTCAGAGCCCGAGTGACGAAAGTAGTTGAACGATTATTTTCAACTTGAACTGGATTGCTTACCGAAGAACTATTAGGTTGATTTTGGATGATATCATGAGTTACTGGAGGGTTTAAATTTTCAGGAACCTTTAGAAATGAAGCACTGTGTGATGAGCTGATTTGCATACCTTACAGCGAGATTTAGATGGGCTATTCGAAACCATATGACCTTTGTTCAAACAATTGTTGCAATGGCCATTGCGCTTTACGAAATTAAAGCGTTCCGAAACAGGTTGGAATGAAAAGGATGCACAAGAATTTAAACTATGCTCCGATGCACTACAATACGAGCACTTAGAGTTTGACTGAACAAAAGTGTGAGATGGACGTTTAAAATTAGGCTTTGCCTTTGCAGAATTAAATTTTTTAGAAATTTCAACCTTTTTTCCATGGCTTTCTAAAAATTGACAACGATTGCTTAAAACGTCATAAAATGCATCCCAAGTCGGCAATGATTTGAAGTCTTGTTTCTCATCGTAATCAAATTTTTGTTTCAGAGTCGGTTTTCGATAATACAATGTGAACCAAAATACCATTTAGCACCTCCATTTCTGAACCGAGAGACAACAAAGAACAACGAATAGCCGAAATAGTATCAATAATTTTTCGTAACGAAGCACTGTCACCTTTTATCATATTAGGAACACTAAATAAATCATTAACATGTTCCAGAAACATTCAAATCGACACCAAACACACAAGAGTAAAATTACTAATAGACACAGGAGCAGACATATCGCTTATATAAACAAATTTGAAAATTTCTGTATACCGCATAATTTTCAAGTTTTAATTCGAGAAAAATTTTTCCTATTGACTTAATTTTTCCCTGTCCTATTCCGCTTAGTGTTGTTGTGTTATTAGTGTTAATATTACTAGCAATAACATAATTTGTTTATATAAGCGATATGTCTGCTCCTGTGTCTATTAGTAATTTTACGCTTGTGTGTTTGGTGTCGATTTGAATGTTAATGAAGAAACATAAGTTAAGGTTTAGATTGTATATTTTGTTAACTATGGAATTGACCTTAGGGGAGGATTCGAGTTTTCCGAATCATTGTCATTTGTGTCTGTTGCGTGAACGTAGTTCCTATTTCTTTGGTTATAATAGCTTTGTCTATTACGATTGTTGCAACGATTCTTTCTATTATTATTATTATTTGCATTGCCTCTATTAAATCTATGGAAATTACTTCTGTTTCCAAATCTTGTGTTCTTATGGAAATTACTAAAGTTTGGTCTTTGCCCTAAGTGTAGTATTGCATTTTGCTGACCAGTTGCTTCAGTGCAACTATTAACAAATTTACTAACAGCTTCATTCATGCTGTTGAATTGTCCTGCTTCCATTATAAGTTTTACCTTATCTATGGTACAGTTTTTGGTAAGCGCCTTTACTGCTGTTTGAGTTGAATATTTCGTAGCAATTTCTAAGGGCAATTTATCCGCAATATATGCGTTTTTTAGTTGTTTTGCTAAATTTTCTATTTCATTGCAATAGGCATTTGCAGTTTTATTGTTTTGTTTTATATTCATTATTTTCGCCGTAAGCACTTCAACTGATTCTCCTTTTACACTGTTGTTTAATTTAGTAATAATTTCTGCAATAGTGTTTTCAGTGTCTATTAAGTTTCTAGCGATCCCTTTCAGCTTAGTTTTTATAAGGGATACCGCTACCGATTCATGCGTTCCCTTTATAGAGTCAACCAGTGTTAACAAGTCTATAAAAGAACGTAGATTTTCGGATTTCCCGTCAAAATCAGAGATAAGTTTTGAGGCTGTGCCTAGAAAGTCAACTATTGTTTGTGCCATATTATTTGTTTGTACGTCTGGACTGGGTAATGTGAATTTGTATTCTATTGCTTCATGTATAGAAGTTGGTAAATCTATTTCTATTCCTTTCCTCGTGGCTAGCTTTAGTGTTCTATTTGTTAAGTCTTGGAAAAATGATTCAGCTGCTGTTTTATGAGCTTTTGTGAGCCTATCAAAATGTACGTTGAATAATACTCTTATCTCTTCTAGACATTGACACAAATTTTCAAAGTGAGTCTTTGTAGTTTCTTCCTTAATTGGTCTATCTATGTTTAGACATTTGTACGCTCGGTCAAAATTTTCTTTTTTTATCCTTGCCTTGTTAATTATATCTTGCCATTCCATTTGCCTTTTGTAATATACTACTTTTTTTTCTTTAGATTTTGTCCAGACCGTTTGCTCTACTCAAATATCGTTTTTTCAATCTTCTACTATGTATTGCGTAAATTTTCAAAGAAAAGTTGAGGCCTAATAATATAGTTATTATTATAAAACAAATTTCAATAGTTAGTAAATTTGGTTTTTCCTGTACTACCTCCACCTCATTGACCACGTTAGCATTTGGGTGTTCTATTTTTGATTGCTCTTTTCCCATTGTTCAGACCATCTAATCATTCTAACTATTTCTTCTTCTATTCTTGGTTTTTCTATTACGTCGGTCACCGTAGGTGTTTCTTTAATACCAATTATCGTCCATAGCTCTGTTAACATTTCAATTTTATTTTCTAATGAAGATTCTTTTAGTTTTTCTTCCTTAAAATTAATTGGATTTTTGCTCTTGACCATTTTATGTACTTAAATATTTTATTTATTGGAACATAATATGTATATAACTTAAATATTCTTAAATTATCTATGCATGTTAAAAAAAATTAGTGTTTTTTATTTAATAATGCTTTTAGTAAAACATGTATTTCATTAATGCACTCCCAAATTTTGGTAGCGCGTTCCCAACTTGGTGAGTTTGATTTTACTTCTCTCAGAAGTAGCGCTTTTTCCCTTTTTAACTTATTAGTGTAACCCCCTTGTCGTTTGGGTTTTGACACTTTTGGGATTGCCGTTTTATTAGCCGATTCCCTCTTTTGTTGTCTTATTTTATATTGCTCTATGGTTAACGGCTGTGGACCAATTTTAGACATAATATTTTTAATTAGATTTTAAAACTCCTCAAAAAAAAATATTGTTTTGCCTCGAGCGGTTAACGCTTACAGGTCCTTGGAGTGCACCGTTATTAGTGCACTTCGTTTAAGTTAAAATTAAAATATTACACATTTATTATTTTATTTTATATCCTTTTGTTTTTGTTGCGCCTTTTGGCTAGGATGGACTCTCCATCTGGCGGCTATTGGGCTGTGCTATGCCTTTTGGCCAGGCAGGACTCTTCTCTGGCGGCTGTTGGCTAATCCTTTTTCTTCCTATGCCTCTTGGCCAGGCAGGACTCTTCTCTGGCGGCTATTGGCTTGTCCGCCAGCACCGATATAATTTCTTTTGTTGGGTGCTTTGTTAAAATGAGCACTTCCAAACTGGCAGGATCGCCATGTAGTGTTTAAACAAAATGTTTATTTTATTTTTAGCTTTAGTGCTCCGCGATTAGAGCTACTTAGCGATGTTTATTTAATTCTTAACTATTCTAACAAATTGTTCTTCTTATATACTATTTGGTTGAGTATTTTTACAAATTACACTCAACCTCTTATTTCTATACTTAACCTAATTTATCCATATCTTAACTTCAGTAAAATACCAGGCAATCATGAATTTTGAGTAATTTACAAAATTCAGGTTTGAGTGGAATTATTTAATTCTTTTTATTTCTATTTTTACAAATTTACTTAAATAGAACAAATGCAATGAGAAAATGCTGATCGTTGCATTATTTTGCAAACCACTTGTCTGTTGGTTTACTCAACTGCATGTGTACAGTGTAACAT
This sequence comes from Gymnosoma rotundatum, assembly GCA_916610165.2. Classification (NCBI taxonomy): domain Eukaryota; kingdom Metazoa; phylum Arthropoda; class Insecta; order Diptera; family Tachinidae; genus Gymnosoma; species Gymnosoma rotundatum. Next base: position 61,698,118 of record OU744339.1, read on the forward strand.
GAGCTTATTGTTGTGAATGCCAGTGTGTCGGCAATTTAGACTGTTTATTACAGTACTTATGTGATAGTAACATTGACCGATCAGTCAAACTACTACGTTGTGGAAAACCAAAACCAATTGGGATTTAACGACTCCAGATAAAACTTATGCTAAATGAATGGTACAAAATTTGTATGAAAAAAGGCATGATAGAATAAAAAGATTTTGTGCCGGGTCTCTGTTTTCATCAAAGATAAGGGTAGAGCTTCACATTTTCGTGGACGCAAGTGAGCTGGCTTTCGCGACAGTTACTGGAAAAGATGCCATTTTGATAAAATGTGCATTGAAACCAGCTTTAAGTGCTACCTCCTTTTTGAAGATAAAAAATATCGGTTCGTGGTTTGAACACTTATACAAACTTAAAAATTTAAAATAAAATGGCAACCAACGATGAAGTAGTTCCTGAGCCACAAAACACCAGTGGCCCAGAATTAGCAGCATTAAAACATCAAAGAAGCACAATGAAGCGCAACATCTCATACATGCAGAAAAAGATAGAAAAAGATGGCGTAAATGTCGATGACGCCATTTTGGAATGCAGACTCGAAATTTTAGAATCGTATTTCAAGCAACTGAGCCACGTGCAAGGCAAAATTGAACAGCTTTGTTCTTCTGCAATGCAAATAATAATAATAATAGAAAGAATCGTTGCAACAATCGTAATAGACAAAGCTATTATAACCAAAGAAATAGGAACTACGTTCACGCAACAGACACAAATGACAATGATTCGGAAAACTCGAATCCTCCCCTAAGGTCAATTCCATAGTTAACAAAATATACAATCTAAACCTTAACTTATGTTTCTTCATTAACATTCAAATCGACACCAAACACACAAGCGTAAAATTACTAATAGACACAGGAGCAGACATATCGCTTATATAAACAAATTATGTTATTGCTAGTAATATTAACACTAATAACACAACAACACTAAGCGGAATAGGACAGGGAAAAATTAAGTCAATAGGAAAAATTTTTCACGAATTAAAATTTGAAAATTTCTGTATACCGCATAATTTTCAAGTAGTGCAAAATAACTTTCCCATACCTTGTGATGGAATCATCGGTATGGATTTTATCAAAAGGTATAACTGTGTATTAGATTTTAATAAATACTGCGATTACCTTGTCCTACGCCCTTTTAACATTCCGAAACCTATAGAAATTCCGATTACGAATACATGCAATGAAATAATATTACCAGCTAGATCAGAAGTTGTACGTCAAAGTAAATTAAATTCTCCAGAAAGCAAACTTCTAATACCAAATCAAGAGCCTTCGCCAGGCATTTTTATTGCAAATACTCTGGTAAAAACAAAATACGCATTTATTCGTATCATGAATACTACTAATAATGTAATCACAATTTCATAAAACAATATCAAAACTGAAAATATCACTGATTATGAAATAATTAAAAATCAAAGAAACAAAAATAAAAATAGAAAAACAGAAGTCTTAAATATTCTGAAGAAAAATTTTCCATACCAATTTAAGGAAACGTTAATTAAACTTTGCTTGAAATACAGTGATATCTTTGGTCTAGAAACAGAAACAGTTACAACTAACAATTTTTATGAACAAAAGTTAAGAGTAAAAGATAGACAACCTACTTACATTAAAAATTATCGTATTCCGCATTCACACAAAGAAGAAGTTGACAGACAGGTTAAAAAACTTATAGATGATAAAATAGTAGAACCGTCACAGTCCGAATATAATAGTCCGATTTTACTAGTCCCAAAGAAATCCATTCCGGGTTCTGAACAAAAAAGATGGAGACTAGTTATAGATTACAGACAAATAAACAAAAAACTGATAGCAGACAAATTCCCGTTACCACGGATAGATGATATTCTCGACCAATTAGGTAGAGCTAAACACTTTTCATGTTTAGACTTAATGTCAGGATTCCACCAGATTAGCTTAGAGAAAAACTCAAGAGACTACACGTCCTTTTCAACAAACAATGGATCTTTCCGATTTACTAGACTTCCTTACGGTCTAAAAATAGCACCTAATTCTTTTCAAAGAATGATGACTCTTGCATTCAGCGGTCTTAAGCCAGACCAAGCCTTCCTTTACATGGATGATTTAGTCGTTTTTGGATGTTCAGAGAAGCACATGCTTTCCAATTTAACTGACGTCTTTGAATTATGCCGAAAACATAATCTAAAATTACATCCAGAAAAATGTTAATTTTTCAGGAAAGAAGTAACTTACCTTGGTCATAAATGCTCGGACAGCGGAATTCTTCCAGACGATAGTAAATATGCGATAATCGAAAACTATCCAACTCCAAAAGATGCGGATAGCGCGAAAAGATTTGTAGCTTTCTGCAATTACTATCGCAGATTCATTAAAAACTTCTCAGAATATTCCAGACATCTGACAAAACTATCAAAGAAAGGTATATCATTCAACTGGACTAAAGAGTGCGATTATGCATTTAAATATCTTAAAAAGGCATAAATGAGTCCAACACTGCTACAATATCCAGACTTCACAAAAGAATTTTGTATAACAACAGAGCAGTGTGGAGCAGTCCTTACACAAGAATTTGAAGGCAAACATTTACCAATTTCTTACGCTTCAAAAACTTTCACTCAAGGCGAAAGCAATAAGTCAACCATCGAACAAGAGTTAACTGCTATACACTGGGCTATTACTTATTTCAGACCATACATCTATGGCAAACATTTCACTGTCCGTACAGACCATAGACCACTGTCATACTTGTTTTCAATGAAAAACCCAAGTTCTAAACTAACAAGAATGCGTCTAGATCTTGAAGAATATGACTTTACTGTAGAATATCTTAGGGGAAAAGACAATTACGTAGCAGACGCACTGTCACGCATAACCATAAAAGATTTCAAAGACATGACAGAAAAATTCAATTCAATTTTAAGGATCACAACACGATCCATGGCAAATAATACCTCCAATAAACCGCAGAATAATATTAATGATAAAAATGAAAAGCCCAATATGTGCGTACCTATTAAAAATTCTGACGTCAGAAAATATTATAAATTAAAGATTACGCCTACAAGAAGTTACATTAAAATAGGAAAAACTGTAATCACATATATAAATATTGATGATATATTTACTAATGGGAAATTTGACTTAGGACAATTTTTCCCTAGGCTAGAAAAAGTGGCCGGTAAAATGAAAATTGAGAAATTACAAGTGGCACCTACCGAGAAAATTTTCGAATTTATCTCAATAAATAATTTTAAAGAAATGGGCAATAAAATGTTAAATAAATTAAAAATAGCGTTATTAAATGAGGTGAGCCAAATAAATAACAAGAATGACAAGGCAATTCTAGATATTATGCGGAAATATCACGATGATCCCGTAGCAGGAGGACATTGTGGAGTGTACAGAACAATAGAAAAGATAAAGAGGTATTACTATTGGAAAAATATGTCAAAAGACATAACGAAATATGTAAAATCATGTCAAAAATGTCAAACATCTAAAACTACCAAACATGTCAAGAGTCCAATGATTCTTACACCAACACCTGTACAAGCATTTGATACGGTGTTTGTAGACACAATAGGACCATTTCCACGTTCAATCCATGGAAACGAATACGCTATTACAATAATATGCGATTTAACAAAATATCTAGTAACCATACCTATACAAGACAAAAACGCCAAAACAATTGCTAAGGCAATATTTGAAAATTTCATTCTTACCTACGGTCCAATGAAGACGTTCATATCGGACATGGGTACTGAATACAAAAATGCTATGTTGATGGAACTATGTAATCTACTTAAAATTGAAAAACTAACCTCAACAGCACATCATCACCAAACCTTAGGTACGATAGAAAGAAGTCACAGAACTTTTAACGAATACGTACGGTCTTACATATCTGTAGATAAAACCGACTGGGATGAGTGGCTCAAATATTTTACATATGGTTTCAATACAACACCATCGACAGTACACAATTACTTTCCTTATGAATTAGTTTTTGCAAAACTACTCAATATGTTTCAACAATTCAATGAGGTAGATAGGATAAGTCCATTATACAATGTAGATAACTATGCAAAGGAGGCAAAATTTAAATTAGAAATAGCCTTTAAAAGAGACAGAATATTATTAGATAGAAATAAGATATTACAAAAAGAAAATTATGATAAGGAAACGTCAGCATATAACTTTAAAATAGGAGATTTAGTTTTACTTAGAAATGAAGTAGGTCATAAATTGGATAATCAATATAAAGGACCATTTAAAATTAAGAGAATAGGTTTAAGAGATAATGTAACCATAGTTGATAAGACAACCAATAAAGAACAAACTGTTTATAAAAATAGACTTAAGATATACAACAAAAACAATAAATAATAGTACATGTAAGAAAACTATCCGGATAGTTTAAGAAAAATTAATAATACTAACATAAGAACAGCTTTAGAAAGCCAATAAATAAATTAAAAACAAATAATTATTTTTTCATATTTTGTAAAAGAATGTCCATAAAACTACCGTTGTATGAACATTCTTATGAAAAGCGGAGGTGTAGTGCGACTGATCGGTCAATGTTACTATCACATAAGTACTGTTGTTAAGGCCAAATGCCTTAACGCCTAACTTTAAAAGTCATAATGTTCAAAATGTCTTTAATACTGTTTCCTTTCTTTGGATTACTATTAAAAAATTTATAAGCACGAGAAGAGGTAAATGTATCCTTTCATTATAAATAAAATTTAAAACCTACAAAATTCCTAATTCCATTGTTTTATTTCAATTTCTTCCACTTTCTACTGGGATTCAATTTTTGTATCTGAGTAAATAAAATAAAAAGCTTTTTATTTTGTTTCATCGGCTCAGATAACGAACCTTATTTTTTCCATTCCTCTCCAGCACTCCAATCATAAAAGTTTTGTTTTTGGAAAAAACATTTGGTCCAATCGAGCCGGATAGGAAAAGGGAAAACAAAAACGTTCGCTTGGATTTATTTTAAATTGAGTCAGCTGGAATTTACATAGATTTGACATACATACATTCATCTATAAATATATATATAAAGTTACATACTGCAAGGTACGTTTTTTTATTTTGCTTTTGTTCAGCCTTTGTTAGTATGTAAGTGCATTTCACGCGGCCGGTAATCGTTGCTAAAAAGAAAAAGTGTTTGATAAAAAATATATATTAAAGAATTAAAAATAACAAATTAATAGTAAATTTTCGTCGAAACTTTTAACTTTTAACGATTAACGATTTTAAATATACTAATAATAATAATAAATAACAAATAAGAGTGAAAAGAATAATATAAAGAATTATATAACGGAGACTTGGTAAAATAAAAAAGATTATAAGGGAATAAATAAGTGCATGACACCAGTTTTTGAGCTGCTGAACCCTGTCAGTCGACCCTAGAAAGGAGGTTTATCCAGAAAAAATGTGAGTAAATTTGTCCACAAACTTCATATTCCATAGTGTCCAAAGTGAAGATAAGGAGGAATTCGATTGATTTTCGACACGTACGTGGTGTAGGGTACCAATCACATTTTTCGCGCGCTTATTTCAGGTTCTCTGTAAACAGGAATGTCAACATAAGAGCATATTACAATATCTTTATATTTTAGCGCTTCCCCTTAAACATTTTTTCCATATACATACATACTTTTTTCCCCTTTCGATTTGGTTCCCCTGCTAATTATTACATGCTGATATTTACACATATATAAATACATATCTACACATATTAATATCCCTTCACTACATTAAACAATTAAAGAAATGTAACTCAGTGTACTCGGAGTATTTTATTTACCATATATTAATACGTATATTTCCCCTCATATTGATCGTTTTTTCTCTTCATGCATACATAGTTATGGTAGTTGGTTTGCGCTCTTGTGATTTACTTTCCAAATAATAATATTACTTTATTTCTGCATTCCATTGTCAAGAGAGACCAACCACCGTTTTACATGTAAACGGAATAGGTCTGTTCGCGACCACATATACGTACATTAATTCTTTGCACATAATATAAAATGTTCATTTTTAATCCTTTTCAGTAAATACTTATACTGAGAATAAATGCATCCGTTGTGGCCTGCTTTTGGCGATTCATTGTTTTAAATACATATAATTCAACTCTACTCGAAATTGGTTACCTTGATCTCAGATATCTTGAAATTTTACGGTCATTTTTTATATTTATAATTTCTCGCTCCCTTTTTTTACTCTTAGGGACATACGTAGTCTACTTTGTTGCTGATTAGTTTCGTTGCGTAGAATTTTTATTCCACATATTTAATATTCTATTTTGCTGTTTGGTATAAATATAAGGAAGTGACCTATTATTGCAGAATAATTGTGCTGGACATACTGATATTTCCAGCGTTGCTGAGTTCAATGACCATTTCCAAATGTTCGTATTGGTGACAGCTGTTTTTTAAAGCCAGAGCACCGAATAAGTTCAATCATTTTTTTTTTAAAGAAGTACAGATATTTTAACTTATTGTAATTTTTAAGGTTTTTGGGTTTTACATTTCTTATTTTTTACTTTTGCTTTATTCCCCTTACATAGTTTCTGATATTGTCTGTCATAAGATATTTATTCCATAAAATAACATAAAATTATATTAAATAAATTAAAATAAAATAACAGTTTCGATAAAATATATAATTAAATTTAAAGTGTTTTGTTTAAAAGAATAATTATTTTCCTCGGTACATAAATAGAGGCAGTTTTATTGATTTAATCGCTCATTTTGTTGGCCATTTCAAGTTTAAATTTCAGCGAAATTAATTTCCCCCCGTTTTTATTTTTTTTTTGCCTTTTTGTCTTAACTTAAATTGAAGAGGCAATCATGTCTTTGGATCGGTTTATCCGTCTAGCGGACGATATGGTTGAATTCGAGGCTGATCTAAACGATCGCAAGCTGCCAGTGTCTTCTCTCCATGCACTGGATATACACAGACTAGAGCTCAAGTCCAATTGGAATCGAATTAAGGAGGCTTATGAGAAGTTTCTACGAGATGCCGAGACGGAAGCTGATGCAAAAGAGGAGCCATTAGATATTGAATCTTTTAAGACAAAATATGGAAATACTTATACAACATATTGCAATTGCTTAGTATCTTTAGCAGAGTTGTCGGACTGCCTTCGAAAACCTACAGTTTCAGATACTGAATATTTGCTCCAGCCGAGCACTAGTCTAGCACCTCAGTCTGCTAAAGCTATAGAGTCACATGGCCTCCATCTTCCGCCAGTTGAAATTGAACCTTTTCACGGGGATTATGTATCCTGGCCAACATTTCGCGACTTATTCACAGCGGTTATTGCTAACTCTAATGCTAGTAAGGTAGAAAAATTGTTTTACCTAACGCAAAAGACAAAGGGTGAAGCAAGGGAAATCGTTAAGAAAAGTCCACTAACGAATCAAGGTTTTGATTTAGCCTGGCAGGACCTTTGCTTAAGATATGAAAATCGAAGAGTATTAGTAAATGGTCAGCTAAAAATTCTTTTTAGTCTTCAGATAATAACATCCGAGACTAGCAAAGCCTTAAAACAAATCCAAAGAGATATTAATTCCTGTATATCGACACTAAATCTGTATAATATTAACGTTGAAAGTTGGGATCCAATTTTCGTTTTCATTTGTACTAATCATTTACCAGAAATTACTTTAACTTTATGGGAACAAGAATTAAAGGACAAAACGGTTGTTCCGAAATGGTCAGAGCTAGATGAGTTTCTCACAAATCGTTATAGGACTCTAGAATCTGTTTCTGAAATACGTAAATCCATTGGCTCGAAAGAAGGTATCTCGAAATTAAAACATAATACAAATTCTACCAAAAGATTGAATAGCTTTCAGGCTAATATTGCTGGTCCAAAATGCCAAATTTGTCCCAAGGAAAATCATGCCATTAGAAAATGTCCAAAATTTTTGGGTATGAGCTATAACCAGAGATTAGCCGAGGTCAAAAGAGAAGGGTTATGCTTAAATTGTTTTTCCAAAACACATGGTGTCAGGAACTGTAGCAGTAAACATAATTGCTACAAATGTGGAAAGCGACATAATACTCTTCTGCATAGAGAAGTGCAGAATACGAGTGATTTTAATCAGGGCGGAAAACCAAGTCTTAACCCACATTCTGCACCTTTTACTCGGTCTAGTCATAACGTTCAACAGTCCACTTATCCTTTAACCGCTGGTGTAGTTCAATCTTGTTTCGCGACAAACTCTAACAAAATTCTGTTAGGGACGGCAATGGTAAATATTATCCATGCTGGCATGAAATATAGAGCACGTGCTCTTATCGATTCGGGATCTGAGGGTACCTTTATTTCGGAGCGTTTGTTTAACTTACTAAAACTTCCATTTGAACGAATAAATGCTCACATTTCGGGCTTAAACAACTCAGTTTCTGCCAGAGTTCAGCGTAAGTGTTCATTTGTGCTTGGTACTGAATTAAAAGACAGCGTCGCAATACATGTCACGGCTCTAGTGGTTCCACATCTTTCCACAAACCTTCCATCCAAAACTATCTCCAGTACTTCTTTTACTGACCTTCCTGATATCCAACTCGCCGATCCTAATTTTCATTACAGTTCTAAAATTGATGTTTTGATTGGTGGTGATATTTTCCCTTCTATCATAGGTCCAGGTGTCAAACAAAAGGTTTGTAATACGTTGATTGCACAAGAAACCATCTTCAGCTGGATTCTCACTGGTCCTATAACCCGGAGCTCCCTTTCCACTTCCAATATAATTTCTTACTTTTGTGAGATTTCTTTGGACAAAGAAATTTCACGCTTTTGGGAGGTGGAGAATCTTCCGAAGAAGAACATCATGTCTTCATCCGACCAGGCATGTGAGGACCTTTACGTTCGAACCACAAAAAGAAATGTAGATGGTCGATATATAGTTTCGCTTCCATTTAAAGAAGGTTTTCCTCGCTGCTTGAAGATAGGGAATTCCAGGTATAGCGCAATGGCGCAGTTTTTCCGTAATGAGGCTAGGCTGATGCGAAATTTAAATTTAAAACATGAATATGACAAAGTGTTGCAAGAATATGAGGAGTATGGCCATATGGTCAGAGTGACAACAAAAGGTTCTTATCAAAATCCTGAATTTTATTACCTACCACACCATGCGGTTATCAAGCCTGATAGTATGACGACTAAAGTCCGTGTTGTATTCAATGCTTCTTCTCCGTCTTCAAATGGTTTGAGCTTAAATTCTTTGTTGCATACAGGGCCGACTCTTCAGAACGATCTAATTTTGCTAATTCTAAGGTGGCGTTTTTTCCGATTTGTTTTCAACGCAGATATTCAAAAAATGTATAGGCAAATCTTAGTAGATACAAAACATACTCCATACCAAAGAATTCTATTTAGGGATAATCCAAAGAGTCCTATTTTTGATTACGAGCTGAAAACAGTTACTTTCGGTGTCAACTGCGCTCCATATTTGGCTATTCGCACCTTGCTACAACTTGCAGACGACGTTAGAGATACTTTTCCAGCAGCTAGCTCGATAATTCGTAAATCAATGTACGTCGATGATGTCTTGGCAGGAGCCCACTCTAAATCCGAGTCAATTAGTATGAAAAATGAGCTTATTCTCGCTCTTCAGTCAGCTGGTTTTTTGCTCAGGAAGTGGACCTCTAATTGTCAAGAAATTTTGGCTGATATTCCACCTCATCATCATTCATCATTTGTTACATGAGAACTTCCTAAAATTAGAAGATAGCAGTTCTGCAAAAACTTTAGGAATTCGGTGGAATGCGTGCACTGACGAATTTTATTTTGCAGCTAGTCAGTTTCAAAGTAAGACAAAGTACACAAAGAGAGAAATCCTTTCACGAATCGCAAAACTTTTCGATCCAGCAGGCTGGCTAGCTCCATGCATTATAGTAGCAAAAATTTTGATGCAAAGGATATGGATGGATAAAACGGGTTGGGATGAAATCCTATCTCCCGACATTCTTGAACAGTGGCAATCATTCGAAGCAAATTATTCTGAAATCAATTCCATACGTATTCCACGATGGATTAGATATAGTCCTAGTACTACGGTCCAATTCCATGGATTTTGCGATGCTTCTGAAAAGGCATACGCAGCTGCACTATATGCCCGAATATCTACTAAAGATTCAATTCATACTTATTTAATATCGTCTAAAACCAAAGTGGCGCCAATTAAAACGATATCTATTCCCAGATTAGAACTTTGTGGAGCAGTGCTCTTAGCAGATATGATCGAAAGCTTATTACCCAGGTTTGATGTAGAAAATTATGGCATTTACTGTTGGACGGATTCTACGATTGTTCTTTCATGGCTTGCAAAACCAGCCTGTAACTGGATGACCTTCGTGGCCAACAGAATTTCTAAAATAACACAAACCGTAGATTTTTCACAGTGGAATCACGTGAAATCCGAAGATAAACCAGCAGATTTGGCTAGCAGAGGTCTTCGTCCGAAGGACCTATTAGATTATGATTTGTGGTGGTTCGGGCCATGGTGGTTAAGAAATGAATCAGATAAATGGCCAAATGTAAACTTCTCCAGTCTTTTACAAACCAACTTAGAAGTTAAATCTCTTCGAGTGCATTTTTCGTACTTTTCAGATTTTGAGGATGTGCTTGAAAGATTTTCCTCTTTTTCAAAGGCATTGCGTGTAATGGCATATGTCTACAGATTTTTCCACAGAACTCACCCAGGTAAGCAGGCAAATTTCCGCAAGGACTCTATGCTACTTTCTAACTCTGAGGTCGTTTCGGTTCGCAATGTCCTTATTTCAATTTCTCAGAAAGCTGCATTTCCGAACGAGTACAAAGCTCTCTTTTCCAAACAAGAGATTCCTAAGTCGAGTGGTATTTTAAACTTGAATCCATTTCTTGATTCTGACGGTATAATTCGTTCGTGTGGCAGGCTCGAAGTATCACCTGGGCTTTCTTTTGACGAACGACATCCCATAATTCTCCCTCACAGTTGTCAGTTTTCACGGCTTTTAGTAAGATTTATCCATGACGTAAGCTTACATGGTGGAAATCAACTTGTGTTCAGGCTTTTGCGGATGCAGTATTGGATTCCAAGGGCTAAGAACCTTATTAGAACCATGAGTAGTAGATGCAAAACCTGTACTATATACAAGAAGAAATGCCAGAAACAAATAATGGCCGCCCTGCCTCCTGAGAGAAGTAACATTTCACGGCCATTTATGCATACAGGCCTTTTATTTTTTCTATTTTTGTTTGTCTTTTAGATCAATATGCCAAAAGTATCCTCTAGCGCTTCGAAGTCACGAAATTCCGCAAAAGGGTTTCTTGATAACTACAACGCATTCCCATGTCGTATTTGCAATCGTCCACACCCGTTGCGAACGTGTAGGAAATTCTTGGCAATGAACATGAACGATCGCATTCGTGCAGTCCGGAAACACAACTACTGTTTAAATTGTCTTGCCCACGACCATTCTCGAGGCGCCTGCTTCTCCAAGCATGGGTGTAAGCATTGCCAAAAGTACCACCACACGTTGCTCCACGTCCATCCCCGGTTAGCCAAGGACTTATTATCCAATGGATCTCGTTCTCGTTCTCCAACTCCAGAACGATCCAATTCTTACGCAGAAAGAAGCAGAAAAAGTTCAAGTAAGCCTACCTCTACGGAAACAAAAATTCATAGAGCTCATTCTCCACCATCGACTTCCAAAGCGTCTTTGACAGCAATTCTGCGTCAAAACACATTAATTCTCTTACCAACAATCTTAGTAAAAATTGCATCCAAAACAGCTCACGCTCGTTGCCTTCTCGACTCTGGATCCCCTGTTAGCCGAGTTTCCAAGAAACTGGTTGACAAGCTTAACTTAACGGCGTATACGTTGCATGAGGAAACCGTGTGTCCAATCACTCTAAGATCGAGATATGACTCAGCATCAAAGATAGAAGGAACGTTCCGTGTAGATAGTCATATCAACCTCTGTACTCCATCCGAAGCTCTACCAGAATCCTATAAAAAGAATTTCCGCGACATATTTCTTGCAGACTCAAAATTCTACGAATCTGCTGGTATAGACATCGTGATTGGAGTCGATATCTACCCAAAGGTCATACAAGATGGAGTTATTTCAAAACCGGGTTTTCCTACTGCCCAAAGTACCCTTTTCGGGTGGGTTATTTACGGTCCATGCGCCTTATAAATACGAAATGCACTTAAGTGTGAGGCAATGCAAAATAATGAACGTACATTTATGTTAACATTTTTTTTTTCCTAAACTATACCCATATTAGTTATTCTGCTGACTAGCAAAATTCTGAATTGTGTTTTTATAAAGTTTAAATAAGGAAAATATAGTAATTATTTTATATACTTAATTCTACGCTTACATAACATGAATTAATTGTATTTGTAGTTCTTAGTTCAATTAGATTGTAATTTCTTTTTTTTTAAACAGTATTTTTGACATGGCTAATATGACTTGTTTACTTTGCTTACTGCATCCATTGCATATATCCTGCAAAGTGGGCGGTAATGTTAAGGCCAAATGCCTTAACAAACATTTGTTTTAAGTTCCGCAACTACAGAGAGTTTGCTTCATATTAATATACATATGAGCTGATTTCTGCGGTTTCAGTTTGGTAGTTGCAGCTATCTCTTTTACGTTTAACGCCTAACTTTAAAAGTCATAATGTTCAAAATGTCTTTAATACTGTTTCCTTTCTTTGGATTACTATTAAAAAATTTATAAGTACGAGAAGAGGTAAATGTATCCTTTCATTATAAATAAATTTTAAAACCTACAGAATTCCTAATTCCATTGTTTTATTTCAATTTCTTCCACTTTCTACTGGGATTCAATTTTTGTATCTGAGTAAATAAAATTAAGAGCTTTTTATTTTGTTTCATCGGCTCAGATAACGAACCTTATTTTTTCCATTCCTCTCCAGCACTCCAATCATAAAAGTTTTGTTTTTGGAAAAAACAACTGTAATAAACAGTCTAAATTGCCGACACACTGGCATTCACAACAATAAGCTCATGTTACACTGTATACATGCAGTTGAGTAAACCAACAGACAAGTGGTTTGCAAAATAATGCAACGATCAGCATTTTCTCATTGCATTTGTTCTATTTAAGTAAATTTGTAAAAATAGAAATAATAAGAATTTAATAATTCCACTCAAACCTGAATTTTGTAAATTACTCAAAATTCATGATTGCCTGGTATTTTACTGAAGTTAAGATATGGATAAATTAGGTTAAGTATAGAAATAAGAGGTTGAGTGTAATTTGTAAAAATACTCAACCAAATAGTATATAAGAAGAACAATTTGTTAGAATAGTTAAGAATTAAATAAACATCGCTAAGTAGCTCTAATCGCGGAGCACTAAAGCTAAAAATAAAATAAACATTTTGTTTAAACACTACATTAAGCTTAACTTTTTTTGCTTTTAAGACAGCTTCTGGAACTCTTGCAAATTTCAAATCGTAACAAAAACTATCGTCAGATAGATTCCAACGCATCCCCAAAATCTTCTCAAAACTGTTTTTGTTGTCCAAATTTGCTAACTCTATGCTTTGATTTCCCATATTTTCGTTATCCATTATAGCCGAAAATTCTCGAGAGTTCGACACAAATCCTCTAAGTTCAAAGCCAGCCTGCTGATGAATTTTAACCACATCCCTCGAAACAGTAACGGCGTCGATTACATCGTCGAAACAGTCAACGTAATCATCGACATACTGACTTTCAACTATCGCCCCTATAAGCTTTGGGATGTGTATCCTTATACATCTGAGCATTCAAGTTTTTAATATATTGGGCTGATCAAGGTGAACTTACAGAATCAAATATCACTACTTGCATCATATATTTTTCTGGCGGCCTACTAGAATCCCAGTTTCACCACAAGAAGCAGTTTGGTCTTGGTGTTTTCTGATATTTTATTTTTCATCCTCTTTCACCTGTATAAAAAAGCCGAAAAAAATTTAGCCGTATACAGCGGAGAAAGAAAAATAGAATTACTGTTGGTTATTGTTGTTTTTGCTTAAACTTTGATCTTTGTCTTTGGTTTACTGTTTGGACAAAGATCTTTAGTTTATTTAAAATGTTTGTCAGAAGTTTCCTGAAGAGTTAAGTAAGCGGCAACGAAATGGCCATCGAGACGTGCTTTGACCCTCAATAATCAATATCGGTGATTTAAATAATTAATCGGGAAAAAAGCACGAAAAAAAGATTTTTTTGAAAATTAATTAAAAAAATAATTAATTATAAAACAATGCTTACTTTATCCCTTTCGTTGCTAAAATTATTTTAAAATAAAAAATGGCGAGCCCCAAATAGTGCATCCAAGCGATTATCGCAGTAAATTAAGGTACCGAATAGTTGCTAGGTTAACAAAACAGAAATATCAACTCTAGTTTACAATAAAAATAACGGATTAAAATAAATTCAAATGTCATTAATTAATTTACAAGAAGTAGTGTTATAAAAAGTAAGGATTAAGTGTAGTAATATCCTTATCTTTAACATTGCAATAATGTATGTTATACCTTGAAAAGAAATTTTTATTTTCATTTGGGTTTTTTGTTTGTCCAATTGTTTTCCTGCTTTAAATTGGCATGTGTTATTTGTTGCTGTGGCTTTTCAAAACAGTAGATGTGCTTTGCTTACAATTTAGATATGGGATGTTTAGTACTGCATTTGTTACTGTTTTATTACTATGGTCATTACAGCTTGTGTTATTTATTGTTGTTAAACGGTAGATGTGCTTTGCTTATGTTTTAGGTAGGGGATGTTTACTGGTGTATTTGTTATTGTTTTATTACTTCTTAATTGATGGTAAAACACCAAATTATTGGTAAAAAAAAACTATAGAATTCGTGGTATTGTTGTAAAAATAAAATTTTTTTGTTAACATTGATGCAAAAAATTTGTCCGTGTCTACCTTTTCCTCATACGTATGTATGTAAAATAAATGTAAATGTTTAATATACCAGAACCACAAATATTACATAGGTATAAGAATATAAATAAAAAACCAAATTTTCATTACTTATTAAATGCAAATGAAAACAATTGTTTTATTAATACATATACAATAATTTATTTATTTTATATTGCGGTTCTGGTATATTAAACACTTACATTGATTTTACATACATACGTATGAGGAAAAGATAGAAACGATCAAATTTTCAATGTTTCAATGTTAACAAGAAAATTTAATTTTTACCAACAATACCTCGAATTCTATAGTTTTATTTCCCCCCTTTTTTTTGGAAAGGTCGTACAACATTTATGGTGAGTAAATTATTCCATAATAACTAAAAGGATTTCATGTTGGCGACACAGCTGCTGCCTTTTCAATGGCGACTTCCTGCCTCTACGCCTCACATTAACAGTAAGGAAATGAGGAAAAAAGATAAATTTGAATAGAATTTTTCCTAAACGTGTAGCTTATATGTGTGATTTTGATTCTTTTCTAGGTAAAGCCTTGACGTGGGAATGAAAGAAAAACAACCTCACAGACTCCGGATAAAAGGGAAGTGAAATTTGTTAAACAGAATAGTGGTTTTGAAAAATATTTAAAAAAATGAAAACGTGACGTGTTAAGTTAAATTACGCAAACGTAATGTGCCATAGAAATAAATTTACTCTCCCAACCGAGTTCCAAATCTAGCGAGTTCGCTAGATTTGGTACCTCATCCAGCAAGCCACCCTTCTAATGGCTGATTATATCAAATAAAGTAGTGGACATTCTGTCTAAAATTAAGGTGTTTGTATACAACTGTTCAAAAAAAACGGCCATACAGAACAATTACATTAATTTTGGGAACACCCTTTAGTTTCTAAATTCAAATTATAAGCTTCATGTTACAGCGGACTTAGCAAAACTATCCCTTGTAAATTTGATCTATCTGTCTATAACGATTCAAAAGTCTGGCTACATACACCATATTATATCAACTATTGGTACACCCGTTTATTTCCAAATCCAAAATTTTTACTTGTTATAGAGGAGTTAGTAATACAAGTTCTAAGTAAATTCCAATCATCTATCTACAACTGTTGAAAAGTATGGCCATATACCTAATTAAATAAACTGTTGGTGCACCCTTTAATTTATAATTTTAAATATTATCAGCTGTTACTATAACGGCCATAGCAATCGACATTGCGTCAAATTTACAAGCGTTTGTCTGTAACGGTTCAAAAGATAAGCCCATATAGGTAAATCTACAGTAATTATGGGACAACCTTTCATTTCTAAATTCAAATTAAAAACTCGCTGATATAGCGGACTTAGAAATGCAGGTCCCTTTTAAGTTTCAGCACTCTGTCTATAACGGCTAAAAAGTACGGACACACACTTGAAATTACATCAACTATCGGAACACCCTTTAACTTCCAAATCCATATTTCATACTTGTTGTTAGGTTCGTTGTAAATTTCAAGCATCTGTCTATAATTGTTAAAAAGTATGGCAATATACATCAAACTAAATAAACTATTGTCGCCCCTTTAATTCATAATTTTATTTATTAATACTTGTTACTATAATGGCCATAGAAATCGACATTCTGTCCAATTTTCAAGCTTTTGTCTGTAACGGTTCAAAAGATATGCCCATATAAGTAAATTTACATCAATTAAGGGGACATCCTTTAATTTTTAGATTTATTTTTGCATACCTTTTTGTTATTGGGAGCTATAGTAATACGCAGTCATTTTAAATATTACAGAAGTGCCCTTTGCAGTTCATAATACACTTTAAAAATATGTATGTTGTATGGGGACACCCTTTAATTTTTAATATTATGAACTGTTTTTAAAATGGGACCAATCTGTAAGCATAATCTATCATATTACCAAACATTTTCAAAATCGGTTCAGAAATGACTGAGTTCTGCAGGCACAAATATAAAAAAAGTAACATTCAGCCGAATAGTATAACCTCCTTCTTTTTTTTAAATCGGTTAAAAATTACATACTAAGATCATATTTTATCTTACAGGTATATATTTGACCAATTGCCAAAGAAGACTCATCACTGACCAGCATCAAAGGAGGAAAAAATTTGCTCACGTAACTTCTAGCGTTTAAGTTATAAAAAAAATTTAGTTGCAAACTTTAATCTATTTTCTATATACAATGACTTCAGAAATTGTTCAAAAAACAACTGATTAAAGATTTTTTGGAATAATTTTTTATTAACACAACATTTCTTGATTCTTCTTTTAAAAATTAAATTATTACGAGTATATACTAATACATAAAAAATTTAAAACAAAACAAACTTTCAGTTTTTAATTTTGGCCAAAATTAACACTTCATTACTCAACTTATATGAACATTTTTGTAACCTTGCGGATATTTTGTAGAATCCGATTTCTTAAAAGTGTATATCAGTATTTAATGTGGCCGCCTTTAGCTCAAATGACAAGCTGAAGCCTGTTTTTCATGGTATTGATTAAATTTCGCAAAATAAGTGGGTCAATTTTAGACCATTCTTCATTTACTATAGCTCAAAGGCTTTTATGGTTTTTAGACTTTCCCTTTTAGTTATAATTCTTTTTTTTTTTTTTTCAATACATTCCTTAGGTTCTCAATTGGATTGAGATCCGATGATTGTGGTGGCCAATCCATACATCTGATATTGTGGTCTTCTAGCCATTTCATACTTACCCTAGCCTTATGCTTAGGGTCGTGTCTTGCATAAACAACGTATCACCCGGTTCACGTCCAAAAATTTCCGGCTGTGAGCAGCGAAACTGCGAACCAGATTTTTGGTTCCAATGTCTCATCTCCCCCCGCCGGCTTCAAGCTGCTATATATGAATGGTCCAGGTAAGATCAGATAATGCATAGTGGCTAAAATCAATTTGAATATCTTCATTTTCTCTGATTACAGTGATAAAGATACGGTAGCAGCTGCCTGGGAGACAAACAAGAGCACGGTTATAATTGACTCCTGCTACATGGCACATGAGTGCGAATCAACATCATCTATGTTTCGCAGAGTACCACTCTTTAATGAAGTGAAGCTTTGGTTACCTAACAGGGCGAAATACCTAGATATAATCCTGGACTCCAAACTGTCGTAGACCCCCAATGCCCGATTTCGAGCGGACAGGGCCTCAGTGGCTCTTTATGTATGTAGAAAGGCTATAGGAAGATACTAAGGTAGCAACCCCGGCACGTCGTACTAGCTTTTTAACACGGTGATTAAACTCATACTTCCGTACGGGGTTCTCATATGGTGGCCTGTGTTTGTCTGATTTTCTATTCCAGCTATTCTGGATGTGTTTTCTTGATTTCAAAACCACAAGTTTTATTACCCTAAATAATAACGTGTGCTTTTATTCAATTCTGACTTATAACTCACTATAACTTATATATTTATAAAAGTATATAAGTACATATATAAATACATAAAAATAAACCGCTACTCAAAGCGAATTGGTGCGCTCAGAAGGCACAGTTTTAAATACAAGAAAAAATGAAAGTATTAAATTAATGTCTACAAAAGAGAAATATATGAGCATAATTCATTTATATAAAAATAAGTAATAATAAAATTTTGTTGAACACAGTTTAACATACTACCGCCACAAGTTCATGGAAATTACAACCTGAACATGGACGCAACCAAACAGCGAAAGCTGAGCCCTTGGAAGACGTTTATCCGGACGAATTGTTTCCTCTCTCAAAATTGCAGATAATGTTTTTCACCTGGTTACACCGTCAATTTCACGACATACTGCAAATGAAGGGTGTGCTTGACGTGCAAGATGGTGGAATTGTTCTGGTAGTTGCTGGTCTTTGATTGGCGATGGTACCTTTACCTCAGCCTCAGCTAATTGTAGCCTCCAGCTAGCTATAGGACAATCAATACTAAACAAAATTTGAATGTGTGGACACGAATTTTATAAGAGAATAAAAAAATTACAGAAACAAAAATTGCATGTCTGGACGGGGAGTTACTTGATTTTTTTTTTTCTAATCTGACAACCGTATAGAAAATAATTTCTTTTTTTCCAACTGTTCGTTCACTAGTCTTGTTTTTTAATTTATAGTTTCTTTTTTAAATTAATAGAAAATGATTTTAAATAAAGAAAAACTAATGACAATTTTGGTGATGGAAATAAATGGAGGTTTAAATGTTAAAAATCTTAAGTATTATCAAAAGTTAGTTAAGTTAAGTTAATTTTATTGAGACTTGAAAATTAAGGTTACAAACTGGTCTTATAAAATTTCATAGGTTAGAATTAAAAACTTAGAACTATGTGTATGATTCTAATCATGTAAAAAAGTAACCGCGACGTGCTATAAGAGAAAAATTGGATATTCAATGCTGACAACATAAAGACGAAAAATGTGCTTGCTCCCGGCACTACATTAACAGGAAAGTTAAAAAACAAACAAAAAATAATTACTATAATAACAACGTTAATTTTAACAGAAACAACAATACGGAAAACGAGAAAGAAAACAAAAGCTAAAGATATGAGATTGAAAGAGTCAACAATAATGCATGGTCAGGTTCACAGGCATAACTAAAGCTCTTTCAACAACTTATCACATGTAATCTTAAACTACTTATTACTAAATAAAACAATATTTACAAGGAGTGAATTTAAAATGCACAAGAACAAGACAGTTTTAAACCAAATTCACAACTAACCACGTTGGCAAACATGGTTGCTCTGTCTATAAAATTCAGGTAAGAGTGAAAGATTCGACATATTAATATCCTCATTAAGGACTCCAATTGGTGATAAATATAAACAATCTGACCAGCTTAAACAAATTTCCCGATCAAAATAATTCTGTTTATACAAAAATATTCTCCGATTACAACAAAGACAAGCCGTTATGTTATCAACTAGCAAATAATTAAAAAAATCGGAAAATGATTTTTAAAAGGGTATGACGATCGCAATAAAAAATAAGTACGAAAATGAATGATAATTGCTCGATTACAGATTCGGTAATTGCTTGCTAACTCTAAAGGATACGGTTATAGTTTTCATAACGTTGAAAAAAAACAAGGTTTGTTGCAATTATATAATTCAAATGAAGATATACTATGTATGTATATACATACTATAATTTTTATGGCAGAAATATGATGTTGATAATAAAATAAATAACATTACCGAAGAGTTTTCGAATAATGTAAGTGGTAGAAATCTGACCGAACTTGAGAAATGTGCATTAGAAGCCCTTATTTGCCTAAAAGAAGGCAAACACGCATGTACATTTACTATCTTTTACAGCATTCCTCTTAGAATAAGTTTTTTTAGGATCCACTTAAAAATTTAAATATTAATGAAGACTTTCCGAATGAAGTAGGTGAGAAAAATCTCACGGAACTAGAGATATGTGCATTAGATGCCCTTGTTTGCCTAAAAGAAGGCAAACGCGTATGTATATTTAACATTTTTTACAGCATTCCCCTTAGAACAAGTTTATTTAAGATCTACTTCAAAATTTAAATATTACTGAAGACTTTCCAAATGAAGTATGAGGTAAAAATTTGACCGAGCATGAGAAATATGCATTAGATGCCTTTATTTGCCTAAAGGAACACAAAAATGTATGTATATTTAAATTTTCCCCAACTTTCTTCTGAAAACAATTATTTCTAGATTCCGCTCCACCACATCAAAAAAATAACGAAATATGAACGAAGTGTTTTTAAAGAGAAGACTACTCAAGAAATGTCAGCAAATTTTGATAATGAAATAGTAAGGAATTATAATTTACTACTCTGTACAATTTCGCTAATATTAATAATAATACATTTTTTTCTTTTTAAAATAAAAGAGTCTCAAAGGAAATATAATATATTTTAAAAGGCTTTCTCGAAGAAGTAAAACTAATGTTAAGTCGTGCTTTAGATAAGTTTTCTTATTGTTATAAAATAAATGAAAACTGTATAAATCTCAATAAAGACACCAATAATAAAAAAGTAAAAGAAAGCAGTACCGATATCAAATGTACCGAAAAAGTATTAGAAAAATGTAATAAGACTTTAGGTCCCTTTGAAACCGAAGAGTGTAGCTTAGATATATCGCAATTTGAAGCTTATAGGAAAAGTGCTAATCCGAAAGAAAAAATTAATAAGCGTGTTTCTCGCGTACCGGGAAAAGCAGTGAAATAAATCCGTCGTTTTAAACCAAAAGTGGCAGATTGCAATTTTAAAATAAACCCCGATTTGCTTTTGGAAGCAAAAGATTTTCAGAATCTCAAGTTAACTAAAAAGAAACTAATAATTGATGTGCTAAGACAGGAGTACTTGAAAATAAATAACGCATGCATCATTTCGTTTTTTAACATAAAGTACTTAGTTTCGGGGTTGTTGGCATATGGTTACTGTACTTTTGCCGACTGTAGCAAATACCGTTTTAAAGTAAATATAGACGGAACTGTTTTTGTTTATAGAACAGGTGAAATTGTTCATGCAATTGGAGAAAAACGTGTTGCACAAATTCGTGGTGTAACACGAGCTATTGCGAAGAAAAATCTCCAAAATAAAAGCGCTTATCTATACCGTAAAGAAAAGATTCTCGAAGCCTCTGATGAAATAGCGCAAAGTGGAAACTTTCAAAATATTCAAAAACTACCAACGCTGCGTAAATGCAAATCTGAATATAATTTTGATAATTTTTGTGATCCCAACCCGTTTATTGACGTTTATCGTATGCAACAGGGATATTATCTAGAATATATACAATATATAGCGTCACCATTAGCAATACATTGCTGGGCAGGCAAAACCTTTGAAACTTTTTGTCAAAACCCACAAATATTAAAAGACGCAAATTATACAATACATTTTGATGCAACAGGGCAAAGTGTACGACAAATTGAGTGCGCAGAAAAGCGAATTTTAATATATAAAATGGTCATTAGGATAAAGAAACTAAAAATGATTATTCCAGTTTTAACAGCCATATTGTCTCGCCACACAATTGTTGATATATGTTTAATATTTGAAAGATTGCAGATATATTGCAAAGAGCACAAATATAAATGGCCATTTTTCGAAAGAGTTTGTACAGATGTAAGCTACGCTCTATTTGGAGGTATATTAAAATGTTTCCGAATATCTTAATGATTGTTTTAAATACCTAGAAAACAAAAGTTTAAGTTCAAGACCTAGAGTTATTGTGCAGTGGTGCAAAGCTCACTACATTCATATAATTTGTAAGGACTTAAATATGAAAATCGGGAAAAAACATAAACTAAGGCATTTATTAAAAAGTGTTTTAACTTTAGCTTTTGATCTTAAAACAATGGATGAATGTAAATTCTGGTTTAACCATATTTTCGTTGTTCTTTTAAGCCCACAGAAAAACCATGATTTTAAGAACAGTTTTGCAATTTAAAAAAAAAAAATTTATAGATATAAACGAAAATGATTACGAAAATATGATTTCTTTTGATGACGAGCAATTAAATAATTTGGAATCTATTGCTTCTCGTAGTCCTTTTAAAAAAGTTTTTGAAAATATATGTAATAATATATGCGACAGTTTTAACGATCAAATAATAAAATATGACGTAAATGAATATCAAAATGAAGATTTGTGCAGATTTATTGTCAAAAAATATTGCCCATTTCTACCTATGTGGACAAACATAATGGGGATCGTGATAGATCCATCGGGCGATCACATAAGTAACGCTCCAGTGGAATTTAATTTTTATTTGCAAAAGCATATCCTTCTAAACAATAGATCTGTTCGGCCAGGTGACTTCATAAAAATTGACAGAAAAGACAGTATGAGTTCCTTAAAAGAACTCCGATATCAATACGAAATGTTCGATGTAGAGGAAAATAACAAAAAGGAGCCAATTGCTAAAAACGAAAAACATGATTTATTACAAATTGCTAAAGAGCACGACTATGAGTTAATAGAACTGTTAGAGCCAGAAGAAACATGGAAAAAGAAAAGTCTAAAAAAACAAAAAGCTATTAGGCCTAAACATCTGTTGAATGCAAAAAAAGTAAAGAAGTTGTTTTCAACTCCTAAAAGCATTGAAAATATCATATCACTTGATACTATAAATGAGGTGACAAGAATTAAAAAAGAGCACACATACTATGATCCAATGAAATTTGAGAAATTAAGCCATACAAAGCAAATAAACGTCAATTTATATCTCTTTAGATACAATAGTTTATTTAAAAAAATATATCCAAATTTAAAGCAATCTGATATTAGTTTCTTTAACATATTAGATATTGAAGACTGGAAGTCGTTAAAAATAGGAAAGCAATTAACCAATTTTGTTGTAGATTGTGCTATTCTCAGCATAATAAAAGAAAATTTCAAAAATGTCTTGAGTCTACCTTGTCAACTTGATACAATTTCTTTTACAAAACTTAATAAACTAATATCATATAAGCCAAATTATATAATTATACCAATATTAAAAAGTTATCATTTCAACCTTTGTATTTTAAATTTCTTACGTCGAGAATTTATTTTTATAGATTCTTTTAGTGACTTCAGCGGTCAAGAACATTAGGAAAGTTTTTCTAAACATTTTTGTAAAGACAAAGAATGGAAATTTCTTAAAATCTCTGAAAGAAGTAAACAAAGCGATGGTGTTAGCTGTGGGGTATTTTTAATAATGTATGTTTCACATTATTTGAGTGGAAAATCCCTTTTAAAAGTACCAAATCCTAACAACTTTAGAGAAACTATAAGATCAGTTTTAACTAGAAATGCAGATAATTGCTCTCAATTTTGCTGTCATTGTGGAAATGTTAAAAAACTTAAAACTAAATGTAAATCCTGCCAATATACAGTTTGTAAAGAATGTATTATAAAAATATACAACAACTCTTTTAAGACATGCAGGATATGCACTGATAACATTTTTATATAAACCTTTTAAAAACTTTAAAATTGATAAAATTTGCAAAAAGTCAATATGCATATATGTATGTACATATATATTACACATATATTACAACATAAAGCAAATTTTACTAAATTTAAAAGAATGAATATAATAAAGTAATTTTTACTTGCATGAAAATTTTATACAATTATACAAAAATATTGACCGACATATGTATGTGTTCAAAACTTTTAATGCCAATTCCATACAAATGAAAAAGAAATATTTTGTAATTAGTTAGTAGTTTAGCATTAACATAATAGTTAAAATATTAAGTAGTAGCAAACCACATCACAAAATATATTTTCAAAAGAAACGAACTGAATTTTACGAGTTCGTGCTTGTATTTTGTAATACAACAACAAAAATCGAATGCATAGCATTTTGTATGTAATACAAAAAATATTTATTACATGAATAAAAAAAATCGAATTGTGGCATTAAGTATATCTAACAATTTCTGAACACAAACACAAATTTTAAAAGTTACGCATGCTCAAAAATAAATAAGTAGATATGTACTAGTACTAACAGTTAATTAAAATCAAGGCCAATCAATAAGCAGGTAAAATTCATTAATTTTTACCATTGCCCAAAAAATCAAACTTCATGATTTTTTTTTATATCACCTTCTTATTGACTCGCCTTGACAAAAATGGTGTAGGCCTATAGGGGAAGCCAACCATTTAAAATAACTGGCAACGCGCCCTGTGTAGTACCTCAACGGTGGTGTGGAAATCTACACACAGCAATATATTAAATGAATTACAGTATTAAAATTGGCCAGTCGCAGGGATTTTTTCCTCTATGGTATAGCCAAAATTGGCTTCGCTTACATTATAAGTCACAAGTTATACCACCACAAAAGACATCAGTAGCCAAAAATCGAAAAGGCAAAACAACTCAAATCTATGGAAATTAAAAAAGCTGAGTTACTACCAACATAAAAAAATGACTGATGACAGACACAAAATAAATAAAAATATTTGTTGACAAATTTTAAGAACTGTTAATAATTATTCCAACTAATGAACACACATTATTTACTTACAGGTACTTTTAAACAAAAGGAAAATCCTTTTTAGGACTCTTAAGTATGTTAAAAAGGTGATATAAATAAAACTTTTTAAAAGCCCTTTTCAGGGCTCAAAATGTTTTAAAAAGAGGTAAAAATATAACTTTTAAAAACACTTTAAGAACTTCAGAATGGGTACTTTTTAATTAATTTGTAATTATATAATATATAATTACATATTATTGCTATATTGTAAATAAGTTTACTTTTAAGTTTTATTATCTTGTACATTTTTTTCCCTGTATGTAAATAAATAAATAAAAAAATAAATTAATAAATAATAAACAATGCAAAAATATTTAATACTAAAAAACATGTATGTGTACGTTATTTATGCAGTTAATTCTACAATTATATAAAGCTTATAAAAATATTGAGAGAAATAATCTTTTCTATACCAAAATTAATCAAATATTGTTTCTGTAAGCTTATTCTACAATTACAAAGATAAGATAAGAATGCAATGAATATTTTTTATAATTATCAACGCATGCACATATTAGTTCCATTCACAATTTTTACAAATTAATGAATTACATTTTCTAATTAATAGATAGTTAAATAAAACCCAAATGTTATTATTCCTATGAACAATTTGTCATGAAACACATTTCAAAGTTATTTTATTTATATTTTTATTTAAATGTTGATAATTTATAAATTTCCTACCAATTGTTGTAATGAAATTGAATACACATTTTATTACTCAAATATGCCAAAAATATAAATTGAAGGGTTTTCCGACTAACACCACTAAGCAACAATGCATGTACATATTTTTCTTGAATTTGTTAAACATAAAATTCTATAGGAACGCTTATTTTTCACATTATACAGTCACATTTCCAGTTTTGTTACGATACTAAAATAGTTCTTGCAAAAACAAACCGACTTCAAAACAGATTTCATCTGTCTGCCTATAACAGTTCAAGAGTATGGCATCATAAAATAAATACCCTTATATCTCCAAACTTTATACTTGTTCGACTGTTCAATACTTTGGCAATATACATCAAAATACAGCAACTATAGAACACCCTTTAATTTCTAAATTCAAATTATAAACTCCATGATAAATTATAAACTCCATGATTTAAAGACAGCAGTACCGATAGCAAATGTACCGAAAAACTATTAGAAAAATGTAATAAGAGGGTCCCTTTGAAACCAAAGAGTGTAGCTTAGATATATCGCAATTTGAAAGTTATAGGAAAAGTGCTAATCCGAAAGAAAAAATTAATAAGCGTGTTTTTCCGGGAAAAGGAGTGAAACAAATCCGTCGTTTTAAACCAAAAGTGGCAGATTGCAATTTTAAAATAAACCCCGATTTGCTTTTCGAAGCAAACGATTGTCAGAATCTCAAGTTAACTTAAAAGACTCTAATAATTGATGTGCTTACACAGGAGTACTTGAAAATAAATAACGCATGCATTACTTGGTTTTTAAACATAAAGTTCTTAGTTTCGGCATATGGTTACTGTATTTTTGCCGACTGTAGGAAATATCGTTTTAAAGTAAATATAGAAACTGTTTTTGTTTATAGAACAGGTGAAATTGCTCATGCAATTGGAGAAAAACGTGTCGCACAAATTCGTGCTGTAACACAAGCTATTGCGACGAAAAATCTTCAAAATAAAAGATTTTCGAAGCCTCTGATGAAAAAGCGCAAAGTGGAAACTTTCAAAATATTCAAAAACTACCAACGCTGCGTTTATGCAAATCTGAATATAATTTTGATAATTTTTGTGATCCCAACCCTTTTATTGACGTTTATCGTATGCAACAAGGATATTATCTAGAATATATACAATACGAGCATATAGCGTCATCATTGGCAATACATTGCTGGGCAGGTAAAACCTTCGAAACTTTTTGTCAAAACCCACAAATATTAAAAGAGGCAAATAATACAATACATTTTGATGCAACAGGGCAAAGTGTACGACAAACTGAGTGCGCAGAAAAGCGAGTTTTAATATATAAAATGGTCATAAGGATAAAGAAACTAAAAATTATTATTCCAGTTTTAACAGCCATATTGTCTCGCCTCACAATTGTGGATATATGCTTAATATTTGAAAGATTGCAGATATATTGCGAAGAGCACAAATATAAATGGCCGTTTTTTTAAAGAATTTGTACTGATATAAGCTACGCTCTATTTGGAGGTATACTCGTATTAAAATGTTGTAATGATCAAAATGTTTCCGAATATCTTATGATTGTTTTAAATACCAAGAAAACAAAAGTTTAAGTACAGCTCACTACATTCATATTATTTGTAAAGACTTAAATATGAAAATCGGGAAAAAACATAAACTTAGGCATTTATTAAAAAGTGTTTTAACTTTAGCTTTTGATCTAAAAACAATGGATGAATGCAAATTCTGGTTTAACCACATTTTAGTTGTTCTTTTAAGCTTACAGAAAAATCATGAATTTAAGAACAGTTTTGCAATTTTAAGAAAAATTTATAGATATAAACGAAAATGATTACGAAAATATGATTTCTTTTGATGACGAGCAATTAAATAATTTGGAATCTATTGCTTCTCGTAGTCCTTTTAAAAAAGTTTTTGAAAATATATGTAATAATATATGCGACAGTTTTAACGATCAAATAATAAAATATGACGTAAATGAATATCAAAATGAAGATTTGTGCAGATTTATTGTCAAAAAATATTGCCCATTTCTACCTATGTGGACAAACATAATGGGGATCGTGATAGATCCATCGGGCGATCACATAAGTAACGCTCCAGTGGAATTTAATTTTTATTTGCAAAAGCATATCCTTCTAAACAATAGATCTGTTCGGCCAGGTGACTTCATAAAAATTGACAGAAAAGACAGTATGAGTTCCTTAAAAGAACTTCGATATCAATACGAAATGTTCGATGTAGAGGAAAATAACAAAAAGGAGCCAATTGCTAAAAACGAAAAACATGATTTATTACAAATTGCTAAAGAGCACGACTATGAGTTAATAGAACTGTTAGAGCCAGAAGAAACATGGAAAAAGAAAAGTCTAAAAAAACAAAAAGCTATTAGGCCTAAACATCTGTTGAATGCAAAAAAAGTAAAGAAGTTGTTTTCAACTCCTAAAAGCATTGAAAATATCATATCACTTGATACTATAAATGAGGTGACAAGAATTAAAAAAGAGCACACATACTATGATCCAATGAAATTTGAGAAATTAAGCCATACAAAGCAAATAAACGTCAATTTATATCTCTTTAGATACAATAGTTTATTTAAAAAAATATATCCAAATTTAAAGCAATCTGATATTAGTTTCTTTAACATATTAGATATTGAAGACTGGAAGTCGTTAAAAATAGGAAAGCAATTAACCAATTTTGTTTTAGATTGTGCTATTCTCAGCATAATAAAAGAAAATTTCAAAAATGTCTTGAGTCTACCTTGTCAACTTGATACAATTTCTTTTACAAAACTTAATAAACTAATATCATATAAGCCAAATTATATAATTATACCAATATTAAAAAGTTATCATTTCAACCTTTGTATTTTAAATTTCTTACGTCGAGAATTTATTTTTATAGATTCTTTTAGTGACTTCAGCGGTCAAGAACATTGGGAAAGTTTTTCTAAACATTTTTGTAAAGACAAAGAATGGAAATTTCTTAAAATCTCTGAAAGAAGTAAACAAAGCGATGGTGTTAGCTGTGGGGTATTTGTAATAATGTATGTTTCACATTATTTGATTGGAAAATCCCTTTTAAAATTACCAAATTCTAACAACTTTAGAAAAACTATAAGATCAGTTTTAACTAGAAATGCAGATAATTGCTCTCAATTTTGCTGTCATTGTGGAAATGTTAAAAGACTTAAAACTAAATGCAAATCCTGCCAATATACAGTTTGTAAATAATGTACAACAACTCTTTTAACACATGTAGGATATGCACTGATAACATTTTTATATAAATCTTTTACAAACTTTAAAATTGATAAAATTTGCAAAAAGTCAATATGTATATATGTATATTGTGAGAACTCCCTTGTATTAAAATAAATAACTTTTATTCTTGTATTTAGCACCTTAAAAATTTGAAAAAAAAAACTGATTGTGCCATGACTTTTATGACTTTTAGCTTTTGTAGATTTTGCAAAGATTTTCCATTCTTAAAAGTGGAAGAAAAATATTTAAGAGTACTATACATTTCCTTTTGTTTTGTTCTCAAGATTTATTAATTTTGTTAAAATAATAATTTAAATAATATACTTTTATATGAAAATTTGGGGTGCTAAATACACGAAAAGGTAATTTGTTTTGTTTTAACAATAGATACAGAAAATAAAACAAAAAAAATAAATAAAAAAAATCATCTGTCCGACATCTTGATAAGTGTGTTTTATTCTTTTTTTGGTACAGACAGGAAAGGGATAAAATTTTAGAAAATTTCGATCAACAACCATTTACTCAAGCCCTTTCTTTGTGAGAATTTCCTGTTTTTTTGGATTCTCCGGTCTTTAAGCCTGGAGAAATTGCCAAGCTCGTGAAAAAGTGTATGATTTGAAAAATTGTGAATCTTTCATGAAATCAAGAATTTCATATTAACAACCCAGGCTGGTACAATATTTTAACATCAAAACGGAAAACATTTATAATTTATATAATGTAGTTCCAAATTCTTGACATATCAACTAATTTTATACACTCACACAAAATCGCACAAAATCACACACACCCACACACAAACACACATACATACTTTTTTAATATAAATATAACTCTTATAAATATATAATTCTTAATTTAATAATCTGTGAACTACATTGCATCCATTATCAAGCTCCTTTGACAACAGGCCTGCGGTCGCCGGAACGAGAATTTTGGTGAGTGCGGTATAAGTTTATTTTGTTTCTTTCGTATATATGTATATATTAATTTAAAACTAATGTAGTGAAAACTTTAAACTAATTCTAAAAATTTTAAATTTCTCTTTTCTTAATTAACATTAATTTTTATAATTCATTAAATTTAATTTAAATTCAAACAATATGAAACATTTTTACACTTTTTCTTTATTCTTAATTATCAAATAAATATATTTCTTTGTTAAAATGAAAATGTAAGATTTCTTCCTTAATTTCGCGAAACAATTAGTTAACCGAAAGTTAGATTTTGTGGGCTATTCAAATGTTCAAAAGAATAGCAAGGTCATGGGCAGTGTTGCCAAAACTATCGAACCAATTTCCGCTAGATATTAGTTTAAAAACCGCTAGAAACCGCTAAATAGTCGAATAAAAACGCTGACATAAACCGCTAAAAAATATCTTGAACAATTTATTTTTATACCCTTCACCGAGGCTAACTTGGTTTCACAACAACAACAACAAAAAAATATGTCAATCGAATTTTTTTTCATGTCATTTGGAACAATGAATTAACTCCAATCACAAAATTTAATATATGGGGTTATAGAGAATTAAAGGTATGAAAGAAACATTAAGTGATAAAATTGGCGCTCACCCATATTTTCCGAGTTACGGGACTCTGAAATTTCATATTTTTTTAAATATCAATATGGATATCATTTTAAAGCTTTTGAAGAGATCTTTAACTCATTAAGAGCCGATGGCATTTTTATGTAAAAAAATATATACGCATTTTTTATATTTTTTAATTCCCTGTAACCCCAATATTTGGTTTTTTATTGGAGTTACTTCACTAAGCTAAATTTACATGGTGAAGGGTATATAAGATTCGTCATAGCCGAAAATATCACTCTTACTTGTTTAATACTGTTTTTAAAACTAACTGCCGTATTCATAAAATTAACTTATATTATTAAGATTTTGACTATATATACGAGTACATATAAGTTTCGTTTTGAGAACTCAAATAAATATTAGAGGTTCCGATTAAGTTTAGAACCTTGTAATCCTACAGAGACCATATCTTAAGCAACAAAGTAATTATAAAGAGGCAAAAAAAATTGAGGAATTGACAGGAATTAACGGTTAAAATAGCATTAACTATATTGGTTTGCCATCGATTTCTGAGCTTTAATTTAGCTATATTAAGTTGTTTAAAACCTCCTTGCTATTCTGCATTAGACCACGGCATGCAAAATAATCGCAAGGCTAACTCAGCTAGCTCTTTGAAAATTTTATTTCCAGCCGAATTTCGATATTCAAAAACTTTGTAACAAAAATATGTACTATCCATTAGATTATTCCATTTTATAGCATTTATGTATATTAAGCTGATTTAAAATTGTTTCGATTATTTCTGAGCTATAATCCAGTTGTTCCAATATTGAGTCATTTGCTGATAATTTATCAGTTTTTTCTAAAATATCCCGATTTTCTGATAATCTAAAATGACAGTTTCCATTGGTTAGAAAAAGTTTTTGCGGAGAAAGTTCTGAATATTCTAACTGGAAATTAAATTTTCGCGGCCAAGATAACGAATTGACAGTCGATGAGTTCATTTATCGTGTGAACATTCTAGCCACCAATAATCTTCAAGGAGATTTTAAAATTTTGGGCAAACAGTTTATTTGAGGGCAAAGCACTAGTTTGGTTTTGGCGTTTTCACCGTCAACATGATCAGGACATTAACTGGGATATTTAAAAGAAAACAATTTAAAATTGATTATAAAGATTTAGATATGTTAGAAGACATACGACGAAGAAAACTAAAACCAAATGAAAATTTTGATGACTTTTTGGACGCAATATCTGTCATGACAGATAGACTGAAAATTTCTATCCCTGATTAAGATCTATGCGAAATTTTAATTCGGAATTTAAATATGAAGTAAAACATGAACTTCTTCATTTAGACATTATAAGTGTTTCTCAGCTACGTCGCAAGGAGAAAAAACATGAAAAATTCATGAAGGATATTCAGTAAGCGCAATCTCGTGAAACGACTAAGGGACACATATCGGAATTGATTGAACAGGATATAAAGAACTTATCGATTCAACATTTAAAATGTTGGAATTGTAACAAACCAGGACATACATATATTAACTGTATG
Source organism: Gymnosoma rotundatum (assembly GCA_916610165.2). Classification (NCBI taxonomy): domain Eukaryota; kingdom Metazoa; phylum Arthropoda; class Insecta; order Diptera; family Tachinidae; genus Gymnosoma; species Gymnosoma rotundatum. The sequence continues at coordinate 61,730,191 of OU744339.1, forward strand.
GACACCAGACGAGTGTTTTGTTACAGTTGTGGTGTGCAAGATGTGTATAAGCCAACCTGTCCTATCTGTAGTTTGAAACAGGGAAACGCCCAAAAGGATGTTCGAAGAAAGTAGTTCGAACATCCGAATCTATAACACATGTTGAGGAAAGAAAAACAATACCAGATTCTGACTTCGAAACAGAGACAAACAGGGCAATGCATCCACTTATGAGACCGTATCATATACGTGTTAGAGAATATGAAAAAGCGCGTAATCGTATTTTTGGACCTTCAAAATCTAGGTCATCGAAAAGATAAAAGAATTTTACCAGAAATTAAAATCGTATAATGGTTTTAAAATTTCATCAATTTTTAATAGGGATATGGACAGTAGACCTTATATAAATTTAAAAATACAACGTAAAGTGTATTGTGCTCTTTTGGATAGTGGTGCTAATAAGAGCGTGATTGGTGGCAACTTAGCAACTGTTGTCCAGGATAACGATAAATTTCGGCGCTGCAGAGGTAATGTACGTACTGCAGACGGACAAAGACAAATTGTTTGAGGAACTATTTTACTCGACATAACTTATAACGGACAGACTAAATCGATAGAATTTCTTGTAGTACCTACCATACAACAAGATTTAATATGCGGTTTTAATTTTTGGACTTTGTTTGGACTAAAAATTTTTGTTCCTAACATAAACGAGTTAGAGTATACTGAAACAGATCCGGACAAAATAGTTCTTAACCACGAACAACGACAACAGTTAAATAAAGTTGTTGCAGCGTTTCCTAATTCGGCGGTAGAAGGTCTAGGGTGTACCTTTCTTATTGAGCATTACATAGACACCGCTAATGCAAAGCCAATTAAACAACGTTACTATCCCATTTCGTCAGCTGTTGAAAAACAACTAAGCGGTGAAATTAATAGAATGTTAGCTTTAGGAGTTATAGAAGAAGAGCCAAATTCACCATGGTCTTCACCTACAGTTGTGATTGTAAAACCCGATAAAATTAGAATGTGCGTGGAAGCTAAATTCTGCAACAGTAAAAGACGCATACCCTATACCAAATATTGATGGACTTATTTCAAGACTTCCTTCAGTTTATTTTATATCGAAAATTGATTTGAAAGATGCATTTTGGCAAATCAAATTGGAAGAAAGTTCTAGACCGAAGACAGCTTTTATAGTCCCTAATCGGCCTTTGTATTAGTTTACAAGAATGCCGTTTGGACTGTGTAATGCACCGCAAACTTTGTGCCGACTGATGGACTTAACTATAACTATAACTTAAGATCACACGTTTTTGTTTGTTTAGATGACTTATTAATCTTATCTCAGAAATTTGACGAACATTTAAAACATTTGACGGAGGTAGCATCACAATTCCGAAAAGCAGGACTTACAATTAACGTCAATAAAAGTAGTTTTACTTTAAACAAAGTTAAATGTCTTGGGTATGTAGTAGGATATGGAGCGCTACAAGTAAATGATGACAAAGTTAAGGCCATACGAGATTTTCCAAAACCAAAATCAATTAAATATTTACGACGGTTTAATAATTATTAACTGTTCTATTAACTGAACTGTTGTGCAAGAAGAAGACATTTAACTGGACTGAAGAAACACAAAGAGCTTTTGACAAACTTAAGAACAAATTGACTACAGCACCTGTACTTGTACACCCAAATTATAATAAAGAATTTATTTTACAATGCGATGCTAGTACTTATGGTGTAGGAGCGGTCTTGGCACAGCAAGACGAAGACGGGACTGAACGACCAATTTCTTTCATGTCGCAGAAATTAAACAAGGCTCAACGAAATTATACAATTACTGTGTGCCGTTGTGTTAGCCATTAAAAAGTTTCGGCCATATATAGAGGGGCATGAGTTTAGAGTTGTGTCGGATCATGCAAGCTTAAAGTGGCTAATGAATCAAAGGGATCTGTCTGGTCGCTTAGCACGCTGATCCTTAAAGCTTCAGGGTTATACATTTAAAATTGAGCATCGCAGCGGAAGGCAGAACGTCGTTCCCGATACTTTATCACGGGCCCATGAGGATGAAAGTTTTGTCGAAGCTATCGAAATCGAAACACTACCAGCTATAAACCTTGATTCGGAAGCTTTTAATTCCGATGAATACTGTAAACTTCGACAAATGTTTTGTAAGTCTAGTTTGCCACACTTCAAAGTCATAGATAATTATATATATAAACGAACAGAGTTTTCTATAGGTCAAACAGAAGAATCAAGTTTATGGAAGTTGTTTGTACCAACGGAGCTTCGACAGCAGGTAATTTCTTCAGCACATAATATTCCAAATTCCTCCCATGGTGGCATTCTTAAAACATTGGAAAGGATTAGACGATATTTTTATTGGCCAAAACTAGTAAAGGACGTAAAGTATTACGTATTGAATTGTGATTTATGTAAATCTTCGAAAACGCCAAATTATACTCTAAGACCACCATTGGGGCAAATGGTAAAGACAGAACGACCTTTTCAGCGTATTTATATTGACCTAATAGGACCTTTACCTAGGACAAAGAATGGCAATTCAAACATTTAATTATTCTCGATCACTTCTCAAAATTCACATTCTTAGAACCTTTAAAGAAACCAACTTCAAAAATAATTAGAAACTACCTTAGAAAAAAATATTCGATTGTTATGGAGTGCCTGAAAATATTGTTTCCGACAACGGATCACAATTTAAGTGCAAGGACTTTAAACAGTTTTTGGAGAAAAATGGTGTACAATATGCTAACAGCCGTATATAGTCCCAAGCAAATGCGAGCGAGCGGGTAAACAGATCGATAAACGAAGCTCTACGCTCATATGTAAGAGACGACTAACGAAACTGGGATGTATACATAAGTTCCGTAAATTATGCACTTCGCAATAGTATCCACCAAAGTGTAGGCAAAACTCCATATCAAATTGTATTCGGACAAAGCATGATAACTAGTGGAAAGGACTACAAACTATTGGGTAAACTAAACCTTTTGGCTGAAACTGATGTACAACTTGAAAAACAGGACGAGTTTACGATAATACGTGAATCCATTAGAGATTTAATGAGGAAAGCGTATGAAAAAAATGCTCGTACGTATAATTTGAGGACTCGTCTCAAAGACTACACAGTTGGACAGGAAGTAATAAGACGTAATTTTACAAAGAGTTCTAAAGTCGACTATTTTAATTCAAAATTAGCGCCCATTTTCGTAAAGGCAAAAGTTATTCGGAAAATAGGACCAGTAAACTATGGGTTACAAGACTTGGACAGTAAAACTATTGGAATATATCACTCTAAGGACATCTGGAGTTAACTTTTACGTGACTGTAACGTCGTTCTTTACAGAACCAGTTGACGGTTAAAGGTTAAATTAAAGCAGTTTCTGTTTTGTGAGAACTCCCTTGTATTAAAATAAATAACTTTTATTCTTGTATTTAGCACCTTGAAAATTTGATAAAAAAAAAAACTGATTGTGCGATGAATTTTATGACTTTTAGCTTTTGTAGATTTTGCAAAAATTTTTCATTCTTAAAAGTTTGGTTGAAGTCTGAAGAAAAATATTTAAGAGTGCTATACATTTCCTTTTGTTTTGTTCGCAAGATTTATTAATCAAATAAATATGGGTTTTTGTTAAAATGAAAATGTAAGATTTCTTCCTTAATTTCGCAAAACAATTAGTTAATCGAAAGTTAGATTTTGTGGGCTATTTAAATGTTCAAAAGAATAGCAAGGTCATGGGCGGGTATTGAAAAGAGAGACAATTTACATCTCCGTTTCTCTATAAAAATAAAAACCTTTGCAGTTTCCTAATTTTTGTTTAATATTTTTATTTGTTATTATTTTGTATTGTTTTGTTTTTGTTTAATATTTGCACCCCGATATTTATATATGTATGTATTTAAATTTACAGCTACCTAATTTTAATTTTATTGTAACTAAAAGTCATGTTCTGAAGGATTAAAGAACCACCCCAATTTTGGACGAGTTTAGCTGGTATTATAGGTAGCATAAGTTCGGATGAATATGACATGGTAGAAGAATCGTTACAATATACATATATATTATACATATATTATGTTGTAAAGCAAATTTATACAATTCTGATATGTATGTAGTATATATTCATAAAAATATTGACCGACATATGTATGTGTTCAAAACTTTTAATGCCAATTCCATATAAATGAAAATAAAAATATTTTGTAATTAGTTACGTAGTTTAGCATTAACATAATAGTTAAAATATTAAGTAGTAGCAAACCACGTCACAAAATATATTTTTAAAAGAAACGAACTGAATTTTACGAGTTCGTGTTTGTATTTTGCATGTAATACAACAACAAAAATCGAATGCATATCATTTTGTATGTAATACAAAAAATATTTAGTACATGAATCATTTAATAAAAGAAAATTTCGTAAAAGATTAAACAAATCGAATTGTGGCATTAAGTATATCTTAAACAATTTCTGAACACAAGCACAAATTTTAAAAGCCACGCATGCTCAAAAATAAATAAGTAGATAAGTACTAGTACTATACAGTTAAGTAAAATTAAGGCCAATCAATAACCAGGTCAAATTCAAATTCTTTAATTTTTACCATTGCCCAAAAAATCAAGCTAAATACGAGTATAAAAAATTTACTGAATTTTTTATATGTCACCTTCTTATTGACTCGCCTTGACTAAAATGGTGTAGGCCTATAGGGGAAGCCAACCATTTAAAATAACTGGCAACGCGCCCTGTGTAGTACCTCAACGGTGATGTGGAAATCTACACACATCAATATTAAACGAAGTATAGTATTAAAATCCGGCAGTCGCAGGGATGTTTCCTCTATGGTATAGCCAAAATTGGCTTCGCTTACTAAAGATTACATACATTATAAGTCACAAGGTATGTCACAAGTTATACCACCACAATAGACATCAGTAGCCAAAAATCGAAAAGGCACAACAACTCAAATCTATGTTAATTAAAAAAGCTGAGTTACTACCAACATAAAAAAAAAATTACTGATGACAGTCACAAAATAAATAAAAATATTTGTTGACAAATTTTAAGAACTGTTAATTTTTATTTAAACTAATGAACACACATTATTTACTTACAGGTACTTTTAAACAAAAGGAAAGTCCTTTTAAGGACTCTAAAGTATGTTAAAAAGGTGATATAAATTAAAATTTTTTCAAAGCCCTTTTCAGGGCTCATAATGTTTTAAAAAGAGGTAAAAATAAAACTTTTAAAAACACTTTAAGAACTTCAGAATGAGTACTTTTTAATTAATTTGTAATTATATATGTAGTTTATTAATCGTAAAAAAATAAATATATTGCAAAAAAGAAAAAACAAAAATATTTAATACTAAAAAACATGTATGTGTACGTTATTTATGCAGTTAATTCTACAATTATGTAAAAAAGCTGTTGGATTATATTATTTTATGTTCAACTTAAATAATTTACTTTAAATATTTATACTTTGTATTTCTAAATCAATTTATCTTTTTAGAAATATGTTTTTTGTTTGTCATAATTTTTAACCAATTTGGTTCTTACTTTTTATTAAAACATCGAACAATAAACACCTATTATAAAAAGTCAAGCTTGTATTATTAACAGGTTATGGGCCGCATACGTATCCACATACGAAAGGATTTAAGTTGCAAAAACTAATAAAAATAGAATAAAATAAAATAAAAAAAAAATTTACTGCTGCAAGATATCTTCAATGAATGGACGAATTCCGTTGTTAAATGGTGATAATTATGGAACCTGGAAACCGCAAATGGAAGCAATTCTTCATAAAGCAAGATTATTACAATTTGTAATAGGAGATTTACAAAGACCGATAGAGCATGAAATAACACTTCAGACAACAGAAGAGCAAAAGCGTGTGCATCAAAAATCTTTAGAAGATCAATGTTCATTTGATGATTTGGAATTAGATGCTCGATCGGAGCTAATCATTGCAATAGAGCCAAATATTGTGAGAATGGTTAAAAATTTCAAGAAAGCCTCCGAAATATGGAATTATCTTCAAGAAACATACGATCGCAAATCAACTAGGCGCAAAGCTGAAAATTTCCGTAAATTACTCAGTTTAAAAATGCACTCAGACGAGAGCGTATCAGACTATTTAATAAAATTTGACATCTGTGTTTCATGTTTATCTGAAATGGATGTTAATCTGGATGAAAGTTTTCTTGTTGTAATTTTACTTGATGGTTTGAGTGATCAATACAAAGAAGTACGCGCAGCGTTTGATACATCTAGCGAATTTCCATCGTTATGTATTTTAAGATCAAGGTTACTTGAAATTGGAGATAAACCTGAAAGAAAGCAAGATGAACAAAATGCATTAAAGGTAAAGAAATGGAAACCGAAGCAATTTAAACACAAAGAAAAGCAAATAGATATGTCCGATGAAAAATTTTCCTACAAGTGTTATAAATGTGGTCGTAAAGGACATAAGGCAAAAGATTGCAGAGTCAGGACTGAACACAATCAGGTTGCAAAAGAAGTAGGTATTATAATTGATAATGCACAAGGTTGCGAAGAAGAGTTAATAGCTAATAATGTAACGAATGAAAAGTTTGACATCTGGTGTGTTGACAGTGGAGCTACCTCCCATATGTCTTATGATGATTCATTATTCATTCAAATTAATAGCAATTACGTAGGAAAAGTAAAACTGGCAGACAGTAAAGAGCTTGACGTTAAGGGAATTGGTACAGTTGAGCTAAATCTCAATTTAAATAATAGGAAAACCATATTCAAATTATTTAATACATTATACATTCCTGAGCTTAAAAGTAATCTAATATCAGCAACAAAGTTGACAGATGCAGGATTTCATATTTTGATGAAAAGTCATAATACCGAAATTTCAAAGAATAGAGTAATATATGCCGAAGCGAGAAAAGAAAACAACCTCTATATAGTAAAATCAGAAAGAAAATATAGCAACATTTGTAGAAAAGCAACAGAATTAAATTCAAATATAGAATTGTGGCATAAGAGATTAGGACATCTCAATTTAAGCGATTTATCATTTTTAAAACAAAAGGACATGGTATATGGTTTACCAAAAATTAATAATCATCCAAAGTTAAAATGTACTACATGTATTCAAGCAAAACAAACAAGAGAGCCCTTTTCAAGAAAAAATGATAAGTCTTCTACAGAAATTTTAGAATTAATTCATACTGATCTATGTGGACCGATGAAGGTCAAATCTGCCAGAAATAAGTTGTATTTCGCTACGTTTATAGATGACTACTCAAGAAAAGTTTGGGTATATTTTTTACAAAATAAAAGTGAATACTTAGAAGTATTTAAAGAATTCAAGAATAGCGTTGAATTAGCAAAAGACAAAAAGATTAAATGCATAAGAAGTGACAACGCACCTGAAATAGTTGGAAAAGATTTTTCAAAATATCTAAGTGAATCTGGAATTCAGCGTCAATTAACTGTAGAGTATACTCCTCAACAGAACGGAGTAGCTGAGAGGATGAATAGGACTCTAGTAGAAATGGTTAGGTGTTTTATGTTGGAATCAAATTTACCAGTTTTTTTATGGGCGGAATTAATACGTACAGCAGCTTACATTAGAAATCGTTGCCCAACAAATTTAAACAAAGAAAAAACATCAGAAGAGTTATGGTCTGGAAAAGTACCAACCATTCGTCATTTTCGCAAAATAGGTTGTAGAGCTTTTGCATTAAATAACAAACCCGGAAAATCTAAGTTTGAACCCCGTAGTTACGAAGGAGTCTTAGTAGGATATGATGAAAAATCTAAAGCATATATCTTGTGGAAAAAGTGAATATCTACAATATTGAAAAGTAGAGACGTTAAATTCATTGAAAATGAAGTAAATAGGGAAGAAAATCAAAATGAGAAGAATGAAACGAATTTTTATGAATTTAGTACTGATATTACATCAAAGAAAAGTAATTTAAGAATAGATAAAAATAACCAAACAAACGCTGGATTAGAAACAGAAGAAATAGATGAATTTTTTGATAGTTTAGAACAAATCGATATTACTGAAGGTGGTCAAGATGAAGATGAATTAGAACCAGTTGCAACTCCTATTAAACAGCGATTAAGATCGTGGAATAAAGGAACAAATGTAGCAAATACAATTATGGTAAACAATGAAAACGATCCAAGAACATATAAAGAAGCTATAAATTCGAATGACTCTAAAGAATGGATAGCAGCTATGAAACAAGAATACGATTCATTAATAAAAAATGAGACTTGGAATTTGGTCGACATACCGGATAACAGAAAACCTATTAATTGTAAATGGGTATATAAAACTAAACGTAAAACTGATGGAACAATTGAGAAACGAAAGGCAAGATTGGTAGCCAAAGGATACTCGCAAGAATACGGTATTGATTATATGGACACTTTTGCACCTGTTGTTCGTCAAAGTTCCATACGACTCATCTATGCACTTGCAGTTCAAAACGATTTAAAACTTCGTCAACTAGATGTTTCAACGGCATTTTTAAACGGTAACTTAGAAGAAGAGATTTACATGTGTCAGCCAGAAGGTTTTGTTCAATCAGAAAATAAAGTTTGCAGATTAAAAAAGGCAATATACGGATTAAAGCAAGCAGCTCGTCAATGGTTCAAAAGAATTGATGCAATATTTAAAAAGTTTGTTTTACTACACTCTAAATATGATCAATGTATATATTATAAAAACGGTAATAATAAAATCATAGTAAGTCTATATGTTGATGACATATTAATAGCATCAAATAATGACAATGATGTTGAGAAATTGATAAAAGTTTTAAAATGCAATTTCGAAATTAAAGACTTAGGAGAGCCTAAGCATTGCATCGGATTGGAAATAGAAATTGGAAGAAATGTTTTAGCAATATCACAGCCTGGATACACAGAAAACCTGATTAGAAAATATGGTCAAGAAAACTCAAAGCCAGCAAAAATTCCAATGCAGCCAAAATTGAATTTAGAAAAGAACCCAAAAACACCAGGGGAAGCAGAAACTGTTGATAAAACAAAATATCAAGAAATTATTGGTTCGCTTCTCCATCTCTCCGTTTTTAGTCTTCCTGATATATCATGTAGTGTAAATATGTTGTCGCAATTCTGCCAGGACCCAAGAAAACAACACTGGACGGCAGCAATACACATTATTAGATACTTGAATACGACAAAGAAATTTAAAATAATTTATCGCAAAAACAAGCTACCATTAGTTGGTTATGTTGACGTAAATTGGGCCACAGACGTTAATGACAGAAAATCTCAAACTGGTTTTTGTTTCTTTCTCGCAGGTGATGCAATTGCCTGGGAATCAAGAAAACAACGTGTTGTAGCAACTTCCCGCGCAGAATCGGAATATGTCGCTCTTGCAGAAGCAGCCAAAGAAGCATACTACTTAAGATATCTATTAAAGGAATTGGATTACTTAAATGATAATTCAATTTCACTGTACAGTGACTCACAAAGCGCACAAAAGATGGCCAAATTTGGAGGCCATCATTCAAGGACGAAACATATAGATTATAAATATCACTTCATACGTCAAGCAGCTGAAGACCAAATAATAGATATTCAATACAAGCCGACTACAGAGATGGTGGCAGATGTTTTAACAAAACCACTACCCAGTATCAAACATACGTTTTGTATTTCGTCAATGGGTATTCAAGAAACCATTTAAGTTGAGGAGGCGTGTTGGATTATATTATTTTATGTTCAACTTAAATAATTTACTTTAAATATTTATACTTTGTATTTCTAAATCAATTTATCTTTTTAGAAATATGTTTTTTGTTTGTCATAATTTTTAACCAATTTGGTTCTTACTTTTTATTAAAACATCGAACAATAAACACCTATTATAAAAAGTCAAGCTTGTATTATTAACAAAAGCTTATAAAAATATTGAGAGAAATAAGCTTTTCTATACCAAAATTAATCAAATTTTGTTTCTGTAAGCTTATTCTACAATTACAAAGATAAGCTTATATTAATCATGTACATATAATATTTTCATAAGGGTTTCGTTTCAAAACGAAACCTTTAAAATTCAGCACCACCAACAATTTTATTGACTGGCAACTGAACTGAAAATAGTTTCAGTTTTTATTTTCATCAATTTTTCTGCTTAAAATTGTTAAACTTAGCGCACACAAAACTGAAACTAAAATAAATGTGCACAAAACTAACAGAAACCTTTTAATTTTAGAATTTTTGTACAGCAGGTAGCTGTATTTAGTTTGTTTTATTGCTGTTGTTATATATTAATTATTTTTTAAAGGCCATACTTTTGAACAGTTGTAGACAGACGCTTGATAATTACAAAGAACCTGTATTACTAACTTCGCTACAACAACAAGTACAAAATTTGGTTTTGGAAGTAAAGGGTGTTCCCAAAATAATGTAATTTGTTCTATATGGCCGTATTTTTTGACCCGTTGTACACAAGCACCTGAATTTTAGACAGAATGTCCACTACATTGTTTGGTATAATAATAAGTATAAAAATTTTATATTATAAATTAAAGGGTTTAACAATAGTTGATATAATCTGATGTGTATGGACAAACTAATGATCCGTTATAAATAGACGACTGAAATTTACACAGAACTTGATTGCTTAATTTATTACAAGAGCAAGTATATAATTTGAATTTTGAAAATAAAGGGTGACCCTATAGTTGCTGTAATTTGATGTATATTGCGAAACTATTGAACAGTTGAACAAGTATAAAGTTTGGAGGTTTAAGAGTGTCCCAATAGTTCATGTAATCTAATTTATGTGGCCACACTCTTGAGCTGTTATAGGCAGACAGATGAAATCTGTTTTGAAGTCGGTTTTTTTTGCAAGAATTATTACAAATTCATTGGCTATAAAGTATATTAATAAACATATAAATTTGTACAATTCATTAACTCGTAAAGGAAATCGAAATATGATCGGCTGTAAGTCTGCAGTTAATTGCCGAGCAAGAACACGACTCAGGCGAAAATTTTTTATAAATTCTTCCTTTAATAACTGAAAAAGGATCGCTTGAGTCACGTAATCTTTGTAAGTCACACCTTCGCCTTTATTTTTCTTATATTCTTCGTCTTGACAAATCAGCGTTAACAAATTTATTTCTTCTTCCATTTTTCTAAAAGGTTACGCAAATTTATTCATGTATTTTAGAAAAGAATTCATTATGTTGATATTTGCATGAAGAGTGCACTATTTACCGAATTTGAATACACACACACACAATAAAATATATTTATCAATACCAAATGAGACAAGTTCGTTGTAAATTTCAAGCATCTGTCTAAAACTGTTGAAAAGTATGGCCATATACATCAAATTAAATGAACTATTGGTGCACCCTTTAATTTATAATTTTAAATATTATCAGCAGTTACTATATCGACATTGCGTCAAATTTACAAGCGTTTGTCTATAACGGTTCAAGAGGTAGGCCTATATAAGTAAATCTACAGTAATTATGAAACACCCTTTAATTTCTAAATTCAAATTATAAAGTCGTTGATATAGCGGACTTATAAATACAGGTCCCTTTTAAGTTTCAGCGTTCTGTCTATAACGGTTCAAAAGTACGGCCACATACTTGAAATTACATCAACTATATACCTTTTAACTTCCAAATCCAAATTTTATACTTGTTGTTATAGCGGACTTAGCAATGCAGGTTTGGTTGTAAATTTCAAGCGTATGTCTATAACTGTTCAAAAGTATGGCCATATACATCAAATTTAATGAACTAATGGCCTACCTTTTAATTTATAATTTGTAATATTAATACTTGTTACTATAATAATAGCAATCGACATATTGTCTAATTTTCAATCTTTTGTCTGTAACGATTCAAGAGATAGGCCCATAAAAGTAAATTTACATCAACTATGGGGGCACCGTTTAATTTTTAGATTCATTTTTATATAACTTTTTTTTTATTGGGAGCTATACTCATACGCAGTCATTTTAAATTTTACAGAATCGCCCTTTACAGTTCATAATACACGCAAAAAATATGTCTGTTGTATGGGGACACCCTTTAATTTTTTAACGAGACCAGTCTGTAAGCATAATCTATCACATTACCAAAAATTTTCAAAATCGGTTCAGAAATGTCTGAGTTCTGCAGGCGCAAACATAAGAAAAGCAACATTCAGTCGGATTTATTGGAGTTACTTCATTGTTTCAAATGATATGGAAAAATTAGAGGCAGGCGGCAGAGTTGTAAGTGAATCATTCTTTTTTTTAAGTCGGTTAAAAATTCACATATGTATGTACATATACAGGCATGTTCTGAATTCCACGTGAAATTTTCACTTCAAATTTATCAAAGCATTGTTGCTATAAAATTATTTTTTACAAAAACAATGCCTTGAAAAACACGAAAGTGAAAATTTCGTGTGGATTTCAAAACATGCCTGATAGTTAAGAAACATCGCTTTATTCGGCTATGTCGAATCTTATAAACCCATCACCATTAATATAACTCTAGTTTAGTAAAGTAAATCCAATAAAAAATAAGTACTATAAATAATTTTACATAAAAATGTAATCGGCTCTTAATGGGTTAAGCATTTTTTTAATTTAAGTATTACCTTTAAGAACTCTTCAAGAGCTTTTAAATGATACTCAAATTAATATTTTAAAAAATATGGTGCACAATCTTACTTCTCTGTGAAAAGTTCAGATGCCCATAACTCGGAAAATATGGATGAACGCCAATTTTTTGCCTTTAATTTCTTTCCTTATTTTTTTAATTCTCTATTGCCCGTTATATTTCTATTTTTTTATTGGAGTTACTTCATTGTTTCAAATGATATGGAAAAATTAGAGGCAGGCGGCAGAGTTGTAAGTGAATCATTCTTTTTTGATTTCAATTCATTACGAATTCAAATAAATTAGCAAAAATGAATTGGAATACATTTCCAATCCATTTGAATTGAATTGACTTTGAATTAATTCAAATGAGTCAAAAACAATGAATTGCAATTCATATCCAATTCATTTGAATTGATTACGAAATCACTCATTTGTTGTTTTTGCATAAAAACAGCTATTATATGTTGAAAATCAAAGTTACTTAAAACTTTCATGTTAAATTAATTTTGATTTATTCAAAATCAATTCAAATAAATTGGAACTGATTTCCAATTCATTTGAATTAAAAATTAATTGCAATTCATGTTTGCTAAATTCAAATGAATTGATTCAAATTTTATTCAATTCATTTTTTGATGAAAAGAATTAATTCAAAAATTAATTAAAAAATGAATGATTCGTTTACACCTCTGGCAGGCGAGGTGTTTTGCCCGCTTTCTCTTTCAATAGCAGAATTTTCGAAACTATGTCTGATCGAATGGGGTATTTAAATTTGGCAAAGTTGATTTCAATAATTCAATATATTATAAACACGGTGCTTTCTGCCGGACGCAAGTATTTTCTCCTCTATGGTATGACCAACAACGGTTTCGCTTACTTAAGATTTTGTGCGTATCCGGCCTTCGGCCGGGTGCAAGGATTTTCTCCTCTATGAACAACACCGGCTTCGCTTACTAAAGGATTTTCGCCTCAATGGTATGACCAACACCGGCTTTGCTTACTAAAGATTTTCAGCGTAGACGGCCTTCGGCCGGGCGCAATCATTTTTTCCTCTATGATATGACCAACAACGGTTTCGCTTACTTAAAATTTTGTGCGTATCCGGCCTTCGGCCGGGTGCAAGGATTTTCTCCTCTATGGTATGAACAACAGCGGCTTCGCTTAATAAAGATTTTCTGCGTAGCCGGCCTTCGGCCGGGCGCAAGGATATTCTCCTCTATGGTATGACCAACACCGGCTTCGATTACTACAGTTTTTTTTTTCTTTTTTCGTACAGTATTGTCACTAAGCTTATTTTTTTTTATATACATAGGTACTTATGTTCATATGAAAAAAGCTTTTTTTTTGGTTCCTACCTGTTTTTATTGTATTTTTTTTTGTTGCTATTTTCCTTTTCAATTGAAAAGATATTTAAATTACCTTTTCAATGATATCCATATTGCCCCATTCCACCACAAAATACTCGATATATATGAAATATAATTGTACATACAAACTTTGGAGGCCCGTAACTCAGAAACTAAGGGTCAGCCCTAAATTTGTCACTTAACATTTTTTGCTTAAAACTAAATTTTACATTTATTTACATTACATTATTTTAGGTAACTTTTTTTTTTAATTTTTAAGCTGCGTCCGTAAACTAGATTTAAGCCATTTGTAATTCCGTGTTTACTTTTAAGTTTGAAGCTTAAAAAATTGCTGACAGAACTAAAATGGCGCCAGATTATTCAACAAATTTTATACAATGGAAATAGCTATATATAACCTTTTTATTTATCAGATCAATCCGTATGTAATTCAACACTTATAAAAGCCAATATTTGAACATCATTTTTGCTGTAACACCTTTACTTCCTTATACTAATAGCTTATAATACACATGCTGTTTGACAATAATGAATTTTTATACTTTTATTTAAAAATTTAAGAATAAATAAAAAGTGACAGAAATCTTTATAAAAATCTTGAACTATACCAAAAAGTTTACACTGATATATTTTCATGATAAAATATTGTTTTAAGCAAATCTTACAGTTTTGCACTTATGCTCCCATTAATTTTATATTTCACCAAACCACTTATACATGTCGAACTGGTCTTGTGTTCGCAGCATTGTTTTGTCAGAGATATTGAAATTCAATTCTGTGCTATCCATTAGCATTGGCCATATAAGTACAAAAGTTTTAAGTAGCTATAATCTATTTTACACACTGTCTCTATAGCGGGCTAATAATAATAATTATTGCTATTTACCATAGGCATTTTATATGCATATATTTATTCTAACTGTAAAGCAAATAAAAAAACCTTAACTTTATTATTTAAAAAAAAGCTAAATGGGGCGGCTGGGGGAGTTATTAAAGTCAAGTTTTAAAAGAAACAGAAGGAAAGGCTCAGTTTTTTGTAAGCCACCAGTATTTTTTAAAGTTTTTATGAGAACTGTGAGTACTGAAGTTTTTATTAAACCTGGTATTTTCGTTTGTAATTCTGTTACTATACACAGCTTTATTATTAGCTCTTCTATATATGTGGTAGAATATGGGGATGCCGGTTTCGTTTTGAAAAAAATCATTACTATCGAGGTAATCAAATGCCTCAGGTGGTACAAGTCCGCTCACTAGCGTTTTTTTATATATTCTTCGTTTGTATAATATGGTGCCATAATCAACTTTTTTCAAAGCATGTCATACTTCTTTCCATATGATTTCTTACCAAATTAAGGACAAAAATATCGACTCTACAAATTTTTGCATAATTATATAGTTTTTTATTTGAAATTCATTGCCGTACAGACTCTCAAACACTTCCTTTCAAAAATTTTAATTTTGTCTATGTATGACGGTGAAATATTGAACCATATGTGGCAAACCATATGTTAGAATGGGGCGTACTAAACTTTGATACATAATTATTTTTACTTCTGTTTTTAAATATTTAGAGTAAAACAGTTTTTTTTTTTATTTAAATAGGGCCTTTCTAGCTTTGACTAGTTGAATATTTATGTGTTCGTTAAAGTATAAGAACTTATCTAGGTTTACTCCTAAATATTTAACAGCCTCTTTGTTCGGGATATTTATATTCTGACTTGAGTTAATACCAAACGATTTTCTATTTTTTCTTATGTCATTGTTACATTTTCCTACAGGAGGACGAAAGAGTATGGTTTCATATTTTTTTGTATTTATTTTTAATTGCCAATTAATAGCATATTTTTCAATGATATTAAAAGTTTTTTGTAATCCTTCGTTTGTTTGTTTTATCTTACTTCCCGAATGATGTATAACAATATCATCAGCAAACCCAATAATATTTTCCACCCTTGTTAGAAGATCGTGTAAAAATATGTTGAAAAGTATCGGGGAGTTAACTGTACCTTGTTGTAGGCCATTAACGATAAAAAATTTATTAGAACTTGTCTTGTTTGTTGTTTAACATATTGTGAATTAGAATAGTAAAATGGTAAGGAAGTTTATAATTTATCAGCTTAAATATTAACCCGGGAATCCATATTCTATCAAATGCCTTTTCAAAGTCAATAAGACATGCTCATGTGTATTGCGATTTATTTAAATGCCAAGAGATGTTTGAGACCAATAGATGGATAGCGTGTGCCATTGAATGTTTGTGTTTAAAACCGAACTGTTTGTTGTTTATAAGGCCATTTTTTTTACAAAATTCCATTAAGTTATTATTTATGCAAACTTCGAAGACTTTGCTTATATTTGGAAGAAGGCTTATCGCTCTTAGATTTTTAGGATAACTCTTATCCTTCTTTGGTATAACTACAACCTTTGCTGTTTTCCACGTTCATGGGAAATAAGAATTATTTAACATATTAATAAATAATGCACAATACTCACTGATCATTTTTACTGGGATGTTTTTAAAATAATGTTTGGAATACATCAACACCAACCGAAATGTTTTTACTAAGAAGACTAAAAATATAAACTAAAGTGTCTATCGTGACAAAAAAGGGATCATTAAGGTCATTAGCTTGTTTGAATGTGCTAAATGTTGTTATCGTTGAATAATTGCTTTCATACTCAGTTTTTTTTCTAAAAATCTAAGGAAGCTACTGTCAACTTCAACATTCAACCCGTTCTTACGGTCTATCTTCTTGAAAGAATGAACCGATTCTAAATAGCAACCAATAACATTTAATTTTTGTACTTCATCACTTACAATATAGTTATTACCCAAAAGATCTTTATCTAAACTATCAGCATTAATATCCGAATTTCTAAGCCAAGACTCGTTTTCTAAGGGAACTTTGATAACATCAACATTCTGAGGCTGTACAGAATTGAATTGTTTTTTAATTTCCGCAAACATGTTGGATGGATATTTTTGGTTAATATTTCTCAGCTTTTCACTAAACTGTTTATTGACTGAAATACAAAAATTTTCGTTAATGAGTTTTTTAATAAGTTTTAGTTTAGTTTTTAACAAGTTATGATCGTAGTCTAATAGATAGTATTCCAATCTGTTATATTTTTTTAATTTTGTGATAATGTTGGTTTTTTAGTTTGCAGTTTTTTAATTACTGTGTTTGTGAATTTATTGTAAAGCTCTGTACAGACGGTTGTCAGATCTTACAATATTGTCAGAAAAATATATAGAAAACACCTAACAATCGTGTGAACTTACAATTGTTGTCTGACAATATTGTCAGAAAAACCATTGTCAGAAAATTGTCAGACTTCTACCTGACAATAATATTGTTAGATATCTTACAACTGTGTGAACGCTTTTATTTGCATTGTCAGAAGATTTTCAGGCGTTGTCAGTATAAATTAAATTTTAATATGTTTGAAATTTTAAATATCTAAAAACGATATCATTGTCAGATAAAATTATATGAAAAAAAGTGAAAAAGTGCTTTAAAAACTTAAAATGGAAATAAAATTAAAATTAAAGCAAAAAAAAGAAAGTTAAAAAATGGACAGTATTTCACGGGATGATTTTGATGGTGGAAAAAAAACTTACTGATTTTCAAGCACTTTGAAAATGGCATATATGTAGTTATTCAGGAACAAAGCTCGCATAGTTGAAACTGGAATACGGAACAAGTATTGTAGTGACCGACATTTTTCATGTCGGAAAATTGGACAGAATGTAGATAACAATGACCGTTGTAACTACAAGTATAAATATTCAATATTTATGATGGTTGTAAAAAGACGATTGATATTTACAAAGAACCTGTATTGCTTAGTCCTCTATAATCGCAAGAATAAAATTTGAATTTGGAAATTTAAGGGTATTCCAATAGTTATTGGAATACCCTGTTCTGCACGAAAATCATAATTTAAACCAAAATATGCTTTCTTACTGTTTTCAAATGTGCTGAACACGAATTTGAAGTCAGATTCTGTATATCACGCACAGTTTTTTGAGAAATTCTAGTTTTTATCCAAAAATGTGAGTTTTTTTTTTTGTAAATTTGACGAATTTTTTTTGCATCAAAACATAGTGAAAAAAATTCAAGAGTCCGATGATTTTGAGCGCAATGAAGTTTATTTGAACAAAAAAAAGTTAATGTGAATATTACAAGTGGTTGAAGAAATATGGCTAAAAGTTTTTTTCCTGTATGTATAATCTTACAATTTTTTTTTATTTTTTTTTTATGGTGGTATCCTTTTCATTCAAATCCCTACCTGCCCCCCTTTCACCCTCCGGTTTTTTTGTAAGAATTATTCCTTTTGATCCTCGCTAAAAACGTAAGATGTTAGAATCGTTCCAGTTTCTTCGATTAGATTAATATCTTTTTGTTTTGATAAAAATTTATAATATTAATTTGTACCTTTTAAAATAATATACATTAAAAAATTTAAAAAAAAATTGTCTTTTGAATTTCTTAATTCTGACACTTGGCAATTCTTACTACCGTGTGAACTACCAATTTGTTTTCTTACAATGTTGTCAGATAAATTTATTGTCAGATAATTGTCTTACAATGGAATTGTCAGTTTTCTGACGTGTGAACTGACAATCTAATTTGTGTTTACAATTTTTATTTGCCTTGTTATTGTCAGTACATTGTTAGGTCTGACAATATTGTAAGACCTGACAACCGTCTGTACAGAGCTTAAGCGTTACATTCCTTAAATTTAGGAACTGATTTTTCTATACCGTTCGTTATAACATCATTCAATTTATGTTAATAATAATTTATTTCGGGAGTGGTCAAATTTCTGCTGTTTGGTATAGTTTCGTAACTTTTTAATTGAATTATTATTTCTTTTCTTAACTTGTAAAAATTAGTTTTCCTGTAATTAAATTTGAGATCGGGTATTTCTCTATATATTGTAAGAAAATTGCCATTATCAAGGCCTAATAAATTTATTTTTAGTGCATTGTGATCGCTATCATAATCTATTGTTTCAAGAATGAATGAAGAAGAATTAATGAATTATTCATTCTGCGAATTTTTAAACGAGCATCAGCAATACATAGATTTATGTAAGAGTTACTACGGGGATATGAAGGAGAAACAGAAGCATATAATACACATCTGTAGAGGATTTCGTTTGTGGAAAGCCATTCTTTTAGCTTGTTTTCCTTAGTATTTTGACAGCTGTTACCCATATCCCTATGTTTAGAATTCAAATCTCCTGCGAGAATATAGTAATTATTTGAATTTTGTATTTCAAGGTTTTGAAAAAGTTTAGATACATCATGTTTAAATTCTGCGTCATTGTTACCGGCAGGATAGTAGACTGCTATAACAAATAGCATTTGATTAGAATTCAACGGAATTTTCACCACGCAGGTTTCTAAATGTGAAAGAGAGTTAATATACATATTTGAGTAGTTAAAAAATTTTATACCATGTTTAATTAAAATTGCTGTGTGTAATTTTGGAAAACAACTTTATGTCTATCGTTAAGCTTACTTTCGTTTAGTACCACTTAGTCTGGGTTATGACTTTTTAACAACTCAATTAAGTCGTACCTTCTGCTTAATTTAATGGGAGAGTTTACATTTAATTTTATTATACTTAAATTCTTTACAATATTTCCCACCATCTTTTTAACTTAGTCTAACATTGAGTAAATAGTATCTATTCTATATATTTGCATTTGTAGTTGTTTGCTTAGACTTATAATTTTATTTGACAAGTTTTGTATAGTATTGCTAAGTTGTGTCAACGTATTCTGCATAGAATTGTTTGTATTTGGCAAGTTACCCATTTTAGCAATGTCAGCAAAACTAACGTTTGAGTTATTATTAATTTGAAAAGAAGTTTTATTTGCACGGTTTTCAGATAGATGTTTTATTCCCGCAACTTTTTGTGAAGCTCTTTATATTTCTCACATCCCTTATACGATGCTGGGTGACCGTATTTTTGGCATAATACGCAAAATAGAGTTTCTTTTTCCTCTTCAGGGACTTTCTGAAGTTGACATTTCCCGATTTCATGGCTGTCTTTACATTTAACACATCTGTGGGATAGAAAGAAATTAGCTGCACTGTGGAAAAAACTTTGGCAGTTTCTACACTGTGGAATTTTGGTTTTTTTAGAGCCTCCCAAAGTACACATCTATATAGAAGACCTATTATGAACTTAAATTGATTCACTTTGCTATCGTTGCGTATTTGTACCAAAAAAATTGGAAGTATATAACCTTCGTTCTCTGCTTTTTTTGTTGTAAAATGATTAACTTTGACAAACTTTAAATTTTAATTTTGAAATTTATTTAGTTCATCGAGAATATCATTAGGATTTGCTTCTGCTTGTAGACCCTTTAACAGTAAAGTTTTAGTTTTATGTGATTTTGGTGTGTATGTAAAAAAATTTGTTATACTTTTTCCTAAATAGGCTTTAACTCTAAAGTAGTCAGTCATAGAGGACATAAATAAAGTTTTTCTTTTATTTATTTCTTTTATTTTGAATCCACTTATTTTAAGACCATCTTTCCTGCGTTATCTTTTTCTCTTGCATTGCTGTTTTGCTTAGCAAATACAAAAGTTGTTGGTAGCTCATGATCTTTCACATGTTTTTCAAATTGTTTTATACATTCTTGATCACAATTTTTGTCATTATCAAGAATTGCTAAATTATTTTGCATTTCGGTTTTTCGTTTTCTATCATTAGCCCAATTCACAATCTTGTGCAAATGGTCTTGCATCATAGAATTTGCAAAATTGTGTAGCATATTTTTAGTCTACACCAACAGAACATACAGTAATGAGTAATATATGCTACACAATTTTGCAAATGCAAGATGCAAGACCATTTGCACAAGATTGTGAATTGGGCTATTATCTTTTATCAATTTAGATAATGTTTTTGTTTTTTCATTGTTTAAAAGAAGAGCTTTTAGAGTATTAAGCTCGCTCATAAATTTTTTTTTGTAGTTAAATTTATTTACTCTTTTTACTTCTTTTTTTACGAATAGGAAAAAAATACTTATACAACGTTATTTTTACAACAACTAATATTAAGCTTGCTTGCTTCACAGCCTATAAAGAATAAGTCTCCGATATACGTCTGTTCGCATTGACAGTCACGATCGAACTCTGTGTAATTATATGTATTGATACTTACAAATCCCCAACTGGGAATTTAGTGTAATGTGTTTGCAGGATGCTAACTTGCAGGTATCAAATAACAGATGGATAATAAAAGGGTCTTGGAGTAATGGATAAAGTTACAGCATCATTTTTAAATAATACTTACAAATACCAATGATAAAATAACCCAACATTTGTCGGCTGAGCTTAATATCAATTCTAACAAGTTGTATTTAATTTTTTTACCTCCAATTATAAATGAAGTAAATGCGGTCAACTTAATCTTAGAAATAAAAGGGTGTCCCCATACAGCATATACATTTTTTATGAACTGTTTTATAAACTGTAATGGGCACTTCTGTAAAATTTAAAATGACAGTGTAACAAAAAGTTTTACGAAAATAAATCTAAAAATTAAAGGGTGCCCCCAATAATTGATGTAAGTTTACTTATATGGGCCTAATATGAGCCGTTATAGACAAACGCTTGCAAATTGGACAGAATGTCGGTTGCTGTGGCCGTTATAGTAGCGAGTATTAATATTAAAAGTTACATATTAAAGGGTGTGCCAATAGATTATTTAATTTGATTTAATTTACAACGAACCTTTATATCGAAGTCCGCTATAACAAAAAGTATAAAATTTGGATTTGGAAGTTAAGGGGTGTCCCAATAGTTGTTATAATTCCAAGTATGTGACCAAACTTTTGAACTGTTATAGACAGATTGCTGAAACTTAAAACTGACCTGTATTGCTAAGCCCGCTATATCAACGAGTTCATAATTTAAATTTAGAAATTAAAGATAGTTCCATAATTGATATAGATTTACTTATATGCGCCTATCTTTTGACCCGTTATAGACAAATGCTTGCAAATTGGACAGAATGTCGATTGCTATGGCCGTTATAGTAACAAGTATAAATAATTAAAAATTAAAGGGTGCACCAATAGTTCTTTTAATTTGGTGTATATAGGCATACGTTTTAGCAGTTGTAGACAGATGCTAGACATTTACAACGAACCCGTGTTACTATGTCCACTATAACAGCAAGTATAAAATTAGGATTAGGAAGTCAAAGGGTGTCTTAATAGTTGTGTAACTTCAAGTATGTGGCAGATCTTTTGAACCATTAAACACAGAACGCTGAAACTGAAAAGGGACCTGTATTTCTAAGCTGGCTTCATCACCATCATTTGAATTTAGAAATTAAAGGGTGCCCAATAATTGTTGTAGATTTACTTATATGGGCCTATTTATGGAACCCTTATAAACAAACGCTTCCAAATAGTACACAATGTCGATTGCTATGGCCGTTATAGTAACAAGTATTAATATATAAAATTTTAAATAAAAGGGTGCCCTAACAGTTTATTTAATTTGATGTATATGGCCATACTTTTAAACCGTTGTAGACAGACGATTGAAATTTAAAAACGGACCTGTACTACTAACTCCGCTATACCAGCAAGTGAAAAATTTGGATTTAGAAGTACACGGGTGTCCCAATAGTGGTTGTCATTGGGTTTATGTAAAAAGGAACTGTATTTATAATTTAAATTTAGAAAGTAAAGGGTGTCCCATAATTGATGTAGATTTACTTATAACGGCCAGAATATCGATTGCTATGGCCGTTATAGTAACAAGTATTAACATTTAAAATTATAAATTAAAGGGTGCCCCAATAGTTTATTTAATTTGATGTATATGGCCATAATTTTAAATAGATGTAGAAAGACGAATGAAATTTCCGCTATAACAGCAAGTATAAAATTTGGAGTTGGAAATAAGCGGGTGTCCCAATTGCTGATGTAATTTGGTGTATAAGGCCAAACTTTAGAACCGTTACCGATAGACAGCTAAAATTTACAAGGGACCTGTTTTGCTAAGCCCGCTATAAAAAGAAGCTTATAATTTGAATTTAAAAACTAAAGGGTGTTCCCAAAATTAATGTAATTTGTTCTATATGGCCGTATTGAACCGCTATATACAAACACCTGAATTTTAGACAGAATGTCCACTTCTTTGTTTGGTTTATGTTTAACTCTTAGGGAATCAGTTTAATGAATGAAATATTAATCTCTGGAACAATTTTAAACCGATATAAATTTAATTTTTATATCGTTACGTAAAACGGAAAAGCGCATAGGCAAAGAAAAGGATAATAAAAAACACAGGATTAGAATTTAATTGAAATATAATTTTTACTGTGCGACTGACTACCTCTTGGTATCGCTGTAATGCGTGAGAAGAAGTTAAAAAAATTTTTTCTCAACGGAAACAGCATATTTGACAGTTTTGACAGTATTTACACATTTCTTTTATTAATCATTTGACGTATACATAAGCATTCAGCTTAGGTATAGGATGCTAAAAAAAGGGAGATTGTAATATTTAAAGGCCAACCTTGTTCATGCATCTTGGCATGAACATTGCCGCCCGTCTTGCAGGATATATGCAATAATAATACTGAAGAATTTCTTCTTCTGTAGTATTATTGGTAGCTTGGTAGCGTCAAATATGCCGCTTCGGGAAAATACAAGTAAGTATTAATGTAAAAACTTAGAAAATATGAATAAAGCCATATAATTCTTTTATTTGTTACATTATTCATTATTCAAAATTCAAAAAACAATTATTATAATTAGTATTAAGAAAAAGTGTATAATTCAATTAAAAGACAAATATTAATTTGGGAGAATATAATATATGGAAATCGTTGTGTAGTTTGCTTGAACCCTGCCTACAAGTGCATTTTAAAGGAAATTCATAATGAGCGTGGACCATTAATAGTCCAGCCAAACATTGTACTTTGAGCGGAAGGAAATCCTGTTCTTGAGAAAACTCCCTCGCACATCTGAGCTGGACTATGGAGACTCATTCGATTATCTACCCGGAATGTGCCCTCGATCGTTGACGATGAATCGTAGCGTGATTTTATAGTTATAGGGCATACGGTCTCTTCGTGAAGGGTAAACGTGGTCAAACTCAGTCTATCGATCAACCTTTTCGAAACAATTTATGCAATTTTAACCTGTACTGTGCGAAGAAATGGGATGGAGATGGCAAAAACGCATCGAGTAGTTTTGGATGGATGTGCAACAAAGTATGGTGGGACCTTTTGCAATGTTTGCATCCATGCTTTGTAAAGCATGTACCCTGGGAGTGATCATGGGCCAGGTTATTCGGACAATATTTATGTTTTCGGGCAGTACGAATGCGGTCAGTAATATTCGTTGCCAGGAAATTGCGGCAGGTTCGAAGCGGATGTGTGCGTTTGCATACACGACATTTGTAGGCCTTGTGTTTTTTGGTTAGCGTGGAATCAATGATTGAAATTTTTGGCATAATTATCTGAAAAAGAAAAATATATGATAAGAGAAACGACCAAGCGAAACCTAACGAATCCATGGGAAGAAGTATTAACTTAACTATCTGCCTGGTAATAAACCCTCTTTGAGTGGAAACAGCGACACGTACACGATTGTGTAAGCCTGAGTACGTCTTCTTCACTCTGCCTAATCGCCATTCATTCGGTGGGAGGTTTTCTTCTTTAATCACCACCAGCGCTTCCTCTTTTACATTTTCTTCTGCTTTTCCATTTTTCCATCGAATACAAAAGCTATGACTGATAATTTTTAACTTTTGCCATCTGTTTACCATGGAAATTGATAAATCATTTACATGTGGATCGACAGGAGCAGCAACGGAGAACCAATTTAAAAATGACCTGGAGACAATGCAGATAAATCTGTAGGATCGGTGGACATTGAAGACATCGGCCTGGAGTTTAAACAAGCTTCGATTTTTGTAAGCAATGTGGAGAATTCCTCGTAATAATATTTATGACAGCCGACCGTTTTTTGAAGTGTGCCTTAAAGCTCTGTACACCAGCTTCCCTAAGACCTGCCATATGGGGTGCTCCAGCTTGAATAAACCGCCAAGAAATATTTTAGTGCGCAAAATTGGAAAGCATCTGTTGTTGAGAGGAACGGAAAAATTCTCTGGCTAGTATTTTAGACGCACCAACAAAGTTCTTACCATTATCGGAATTCAAATGCATCGGACATCCCCGACGTGAAACAAAACGACTGAACGTCGCAAGGAATGATGGAGTGGACAAGTCGGACGTCGCTTCTAAATGGATTGCTTTTGTGGTAAAACATATGAATACACACACGTATCCTTTAGTCATTCGACAGCCTCGACCTGAAAGACTTTTTATATCGATTAGCCCAGCATAATCTAAGTCTGTGTGAGCAATTGGTCGTGTTAATTCTACACGCTCAGGGGATAAAGCTGCCATTATTTGCCTTTGGCATCGTTTTTTGTAGATAACACATATTTTACACCTATTTATATTGGTCTTTATAAGATTCTTTGCCTTTAGAATCCAATAGCGTGTGCGCAATAAACGAAGTACTAACTGATTTCCTCCATGAACGCTGATATCATGCATAAACTTTACCAGTAACCTTGAATACTGACAATTGTATAGGAGGATAATAGGATGCCTTTCGTCATATGTTAATCCTGCAGAAGTTTCCAGCCTGCCTCATGATCTAAGGATTCCCGCTGGATCAAGAAAAGGAATTAAGTTCAGAATGATACTCGATTTTGGAACCTGTTGATCACTAGAAAGCGCCTTGTTCTCCTTTGGAAAATGCGCTTTCTGAACGCTGAAGATCAACCGATCACAAGCAGAGTTTAATGCACCTGTAGTGGAATAATTTCTAACTTAGTTGCTGGAAGTTTGAAAGTGTTGGTATTTGGCCATGAAGTCCTTGAACCCTTGAGCCAGCCTGGACTGAACCACCATAAGTCGCAACCTAAAAGGCTCTTGGGGGAAAGACCATGGCTAGCTAAGTCAGTGAGATTAGTTTTAGAGTCAACATGATTCCACTGGGAGAAATTGGTTATCTGATTAATTTTAGATACTCTATTTGCCACGAACAGTGGTTTGGCCAACCAGGAAGGGACGATTGTTGAATCAGTCCAGTAATAGACAGAATAATCTTCAATATCAAATTTGTGTAATAAGTTATCCCCCATTTCCGCAAGGAGAACTGCTCCACAAAGTTTCAGTCTGGGAAAAGAAAGCGTTTTAATAGGAGCTACTTTCGTTTTCTAGGAAATCAGATGAGTAGATGCAGCATCTTTTCTGGCTATACGAACATATACCCCCGCTGCGTGCCTTTTCGGACGCATTGCAGAACACATGAAATTGGATTTCGGCGCTCGGATTATAATCAACCAATCGTGGAATCCGAATGGAACTGATGTAGGGATGTTCAGATTGAAAAATTTTCCACTGATGAAGTGTATTTTCAGCCACGACCTCGTCCCAACCAGTCCCATTTGAGACTTTTCGGATCATAATCCTTTGGTACGCCGCGTGGTCTAGATTTACCAAAATGTGTTTGTACATTTTTTTAATATAAGCGTTAAATACAAATTGGAAAAAACGCCATTTTAGAATCAGGAGAGTTAAATTGTTTTGAAGAATAGGACCTATATGAAGTAGGGAATTCAAACTTAAACCGTTGGACGATGGAGCTGGGGCATTAAAAACAATGCGGACTTTAGTGGAAAAACTCTCTGGCTTAGTTACCGCATGTTGTGGAAGATAATAAACGCCTGAAAGCTCGTTACTATCCGGAGACTTTACCCTAATCATGTTGCCTAATACTTCATATTCTTGAACTACTTTATCGTATTCAACTTTCAAATAAGGAATACGTATCAATCTCTCCTCATTACGAAAGTACTGAGCCATAGCTTCTGCTCTAGAATGCCCAATATTTACACGATCTGGAAAGCCAACCTTGAAGAGAAGTGAAACTATATATCTACCTTCTGAATTTCTTCTAATAGATTGTACATGTAAATCTTCGCAGAACTGATCGGAAAGAGAATTGAATTTCTTCTTTTGAAGATTCTCTACCTCTCAAAACTTTGAAATTTCTTTATCTAAAGAAACAGGGCCGGTGAGAACCCATCCGAAGACCGTCTCCTGTGCAATTGAGGATCCGCAAATATTGTGTTAAATACCCGAACGGATAATGAATGGATAAAGGTCCCCTCCGATCAGAATATCAATCTTTGAAATGCAATAGAATTTTGGAGCGGTTAAGGGAATTTTAGGAAGATTTCATTCCCAAATGTAATACATTCACCCAAGCAGTTCCTAACAACACCCGAAGTGTGGCGAAACAGAATTGAATTACGCCATGAGTAGATGTGGACTATAAATGCGCGGAGGTAGTAAATGGTTTAGAATTAGAATTAAGGTTCCTAGAGGTCGGGCTAGATGGGTTTGAACTGACAGTTTCCCTGTGAAGAAGTGCGTTATGTCTTTTACCACACTTAAAGCAACTCTGTTTGCTACTGCAATTTCTAATGGTATGAGTTTTTGCAAAACAATTCATGCATAAACCTTCCTTTTTAATTTCCTTTATTCTCAGGTCAATATCCAACTTCAAAAACTTGGGACATTTCCGAATTGTATGATTTTCATTTGTACATAACTTATACCTTGGACCCGAAACATGTGATTGAAAACTATGAACTCTTTGGGCGGAATTACCATTTTTAAACCTTATGTCGTTGTTCCTATACTTTATATTATTACTTTTGGTCTTAAGGTCAGCACTATTGGAATTTCGGATCTCGGACACAGACTCCAATGTTCGGTGTCTGTTTGTCAAAAAATATGAAGCTCTGACCATTTTGGAATTGCAGTCTTATTCTTAAGATCGTGTTCCCACAATGTTAGTGTGTTCGCAGGTAGCTTATTGGTACAAATGAAAACAAAAATGGAGTCCTAACTTTCCACGTCAATACCACAAAGCTTCAAAGTAAAGATACATGAATTTATATCTCGTTGGAGCTGATTTAATGCTTTACAGGACTCAGATGTAATAGGCTGGAGGATGAATAAAATTTTTAATTGCCCATTTACCAGAACTCTTCGGTTTTCATACCGTGAACAGAGATCTTTCCAAGCTAAATTAAACCCCTGATTAGTGAGTGGTATTTTTGTAACGAAAAGTTTTTCTACATGTTAAGCTGATGTCTAGCTCTTAGGGAATCAGTTTAATGAATGAAATATTAATCTCGAGAGCAATTTTAAAAAGATATAAATTTTTTTTTTATATCGTTACGTAAAATGGAAAAGCGCGTAGGCAAAGAAAAGGATATTAAAAAAATACAGGATTAGAATTTAATCGAAAGATAATTTTTATTGTGTGACTAATTACCTCTTGGTATCGCTGCTAGGCGTGAGAAGAAGTTAAAAACAATTTTCTCAACGGTAACAGCATATCTGACAGTATTTACACTTTTCTTTTGTTATTCATTTAACGCATACATAAGCATTCACCCATTTTAGTTATTTTTTGTTCCTTACTATTTCTTTACTTTTACAATTTTAATTTTATGATAAAACTCTGTAATATCATTTTTTTTCTTTAATTACCAAATACAACTTGTATACAATAAAGAATAGTTTATTATTAGTAATTTAGTTTCTATTTTTGTGACAATTTTTCTTCAACTTTTCTTCTTTTAAATAGTTTTATCAAAAATTTTATACTTTTTGTTTACTTATTTTTATTCGTTTACTCTTTTAATCATATGTTTAACTTTTTTACTGATTTTTATTGGCATTTGTCCAGTAAAAACTTGTAAATACTTAGTCAACAACTGACAGCTTACTCTCTCAATCTGTGTTCTCATTTACTGGATTTTGGGTAAACGAACGCGATTCAGTAAAAATAGTAAAAACTTTTGGGTACGCGAACGCAGCTAGTTTCGCTGTACAATTCCATTAAACAAATATTTCTTTTGAAAGTGGTATACGTCGTTTTCTAATAAGCGTGATCATTAATTTCTTCCAAAAGACAGATATTTTGCAGTTGTGGAAATAGCAGTCAATTACGAGTAGATCTCACTATACGCAAACGTGCTTTGCTTTTAGCAGCGTACAAGTAAGTGTTTTGTGTGTGTTGGTCCGTCGAAACGACTAACTTTTTTTTTTGTTTCGTAAGAATTTTAACACCTCAAATTTTTTAAAGTATGTACTTTTTTTAAGAATACTAATTGCTAGAAAAAATCTCAATAACAAAGAAATAGACAATTTTTTGAACGAGGATGGTGAGAAAAGTTCTATGTAGTGGACTGATAAAGAAAGTTGTTGACAGGGTTTAACCCCTTCAGCAATCAAAAACTAAAAATGATATATATACAAATTCAAAATTATCATTACAACATGCAGCCTCATTCGTCGGTATTTCTACATAGCATATTCACCGGCGAAGTAAAATTAATCATAAAATTGCTTAATCTTTCTTCCTTCACAACCTGTCTTATCTCTCATTTATCCCTTTCCTAAAAAATGAAGCACGGCTACAAAGTAAATAGGTATTATTGCCTGAAGTGCTACATCTCTGAAAAAAATGATGAACGGGGTATTTACACACCTAATATGTTTGTTGTAAATAGTAAAGCGCTGTCTCGTAGTAAATTTCTTTAAAAAAAATATATACTGACAGACATACTTCAATCGCTATATAAATGCCAACACCAACATTTCTACTTAACTTTGCAACGATATCCATAATTTGCTGCAATCAGACGCCTCATAACGAAATATTTTTAGGTTTTTTTAGGGACTACAAAAAGCACAGAATGTCTAAAGGTACGGTCACATTTGCCTGTAATCGGCAAATATTTGTTTGCCGTAGTCTGACCACAAAATATTTATTAGGAGAAAACAACACCACAGCTGATTTTGGGCAAATAAGATTATTTGCCGGCAAACAAAAATGCTTCTCATGTGAACATAGTGTGACCACTAGACGGAAAATATTTGACTCATTTTTAGGCAAATAAATATTTGTCTTTATTATTTTAAGGCAAGAATTGAAAATGCCCGGAGCATTTGTATTAAGGTACAATTATAAATAATATAAATAAACTGTGATCGACATATAAAAAATTTGCAGAAATTTTGTGATTTGGTGAAAAATTTGTTTTTAAATTAGATTTGTTAAAATTGAACTTTACAAAAGATACTTCGTATGTGCGTTTAAAACTTTTGCCAAAAAAAAGTGTTTTTATTCATGCACCTAATTTACATAAAGTCAAGAATATGGAGCAAATCAAGAGTGTTTTAAACAAACTTTTTTATAATATAAAGTATATTAACTAAGATTAATAATAAAGACTTTTAGTTTTTTTTCAACGGTTTTTTACTTGTATTTTCAGTCATTTTTAAGAATAAAATTGCATTCGATTTACTTTCAATCAGGTTTGTTTACTCGATTTTAAAACGAGTAAAATTGTGCGAATTCGGCTTAGAGAACTCCAAGAAAATGTGAGTTCGTTTTAAAACGAGAAATTTACTCGGATTCGTTTTACAGAACAGGGCTGATTGTTTGTCTACACTTATGTCAAGTAAACAAATAAATAGCTGTCGTTTAAAAAATAAGTATATTGAATAAATTAAAAGTTTTTGGAAATTTTGGCAAAAAAAAACAAATGTAATGAATGAATACAAAAATTTAATTTTAAGAAGTGGAATCTAATTCCTATTTATCTTCATCCTCTTATTGTGCTCTTTTTTGAGAACACCTTTTACAGCTTCTTTATAGCATAGAATATAAAAAAATGTATATTCTTGCATGCAGTTTAGTCAAACTTATATAGTTTTTAGTTGTTATCACAAAAAATGTTAACAATTATTTCAATTTTGTGTCGCCACAAACAATTTTTTTGGTGTTTTTGAAATATACATAATTTAAGGTACGGTCACATTTGACAATCATTTGCCTATAATTTCCTTGCTCTTGTTTACCCTAAATTATTTCAAAACAATACAAAATTTGTTTTGTGGTCAAACTACGCACGTTAATTTTCCGATTTTTTTTTTTGTTCAAACAGCTATCATGTCTTATGTCCGGTCACACTTAATATAATATTTGCCTTAAAAATATATTTGACCAAAAAGATAATAAATTTATTTGCCTAGAAACTGCTGCGCATGGGATATCTTCATTGCCTATCAATTTCTTCAGCATTATTCCAAAGTAATTGCAAAAAAACGCTTAAAATATTGTTAAATGCTAATTACAAGCAATGAAAAATAGTTACCTCTATCAAATTCGTAATTTCAGTACAATATTCGTCAGTTCAAAACAAACAAATAATAACCATTTGTAGTCGGAACAAAAATATACAAATGAAGAAAAATGTTTCCCATCTAGGCAGACGCTGGACTCATATTTTTAAAAGTCCCAAATCAACTTTTTATTTTCTTGCGATAATTTACTCTTCCTTTACTTTGTACGAGGTTACTCCTCATAGTTTTTTATATAAAAAGAAAATATCCAGCACTGATGGCAATTAAATAAATAAAAGTTGATAAAGTAATAATGGCAATATTATATTTATGTACCCGCATGGATTATGTGTACAGATTACAATTAAAATAACTATTACACATAATCGCAATGTGGAAAGAAAATTTATAATGAATAACTGCCATGTGTGGAAGTTCCAAATAAACAAAGCCATGCAACAACATAAAATTTTTCACATTCTATGCTACAAAGAAGCTTAAAGGTACATTAAGCCGACCGTTGAAATCGTAAATATAAAGTAAATGTAGCTGTACAGTAAACGTAAATGTAGTTGTGCTTATAGAATGTGTAAAAACGTGTCATGCGTTTTTGACATAAGCAAGAAATAAAATAAAACTGTGTTGTGTTTTATCTTGTTTTGTATGTGCTTTTAAATTAGAAGAAGATTTGTTTATTAGCTTAAACTTCTTGCGTTTATGTAAACTTTCGTCTTTTTTTTCTGAATTCTAGAGAATGTTTATTGTAAAGGCTTTCATTCGCCTGAACTATTAATTATTAATTTTTCGTCGTCCATTATTTTTATATATTTTAACCGTGCTAAAAATGATAATATAACATTTGCATAAATTATACTCAGCCTAAAAATTTTATTAAACATTACATGTATAACATATTTAATTAGAATAGAAAACTACATAATTTATTTAAAATTATATTATGTGTCATAAAATTTAACAACTTAAAAGTTTAAGTAAAAAAGAACTAATAAGCACTTGTAAAGGGGTATTGTATTTTACTTCAATTTATGATAGTATTTACCATCACTGGCTACATCAGTCACGTAACTTTGTATTGAAATTCTATTTTAAGCAGGTTGAAACGTTACGACTAAGTGACATTTCAGTCGGATAAGCATTTTCATATCTCTTTGTATAACAAAAATGACCATTGACATTTACATTTCTACATTTACGGTCGTCTAAATGTACTATAAAAGGTGTTATTAAAAAGTTGTGTTCCTTTTTAGGGGGATGAAGCTTAATACAAATCCTAATCAACAAATTTTAATATTAATTCATTATAATTTTTTGGTCAAAATTTTTAATTTCTTTAATATAATTTTCAAATTACAGCTGTTTCGTTGTGTATTATATATACTTAATTGTAGACAAATATTACATTTAAACAAAAAGTCGTTTAAATTAAAAAGCCAATTTCACAAAGAATCAAACTGATAATATGCAAAATATTATTTAAGACAAAAATTCGTACATTTTTTAAGCAACTTAAATGTTTCAGATTTCGAAAAATAGAGGAAAAACACTTGTATGTAGTTTTTAAAAATTTTTACATTGTAACTTACCGTCAAACGAAATATAATAATCAAGTAAAAAAGTCAGCTTACATTAATTGCAAAAATAAACTTATAACGTAGGACTTATACAATATATCTCTTTTAATTGCAAATCGAAAGTTATGCAAGAAAATTTAGGTGCTTAAAAAGGATTGTCACTAAGGACTCTTAGCTTTATTACCACGCTTTTAGTGGAGCGGAAGAATAATTTTGTTTTTGTTCTGCATATATCCGACTTTTTTCGCCTCATTAAGCATTGTAAATGGGTGGGCACTTTGCAAATCTTAATTAAAGTTTAATTAATGTTGGTTAAACCTATGCGTGCTTATTTCCTGTTTAATATAAATTAATCGATATTAATTCTTGAGGTGAAAGCATGTTGCTTGATGTCATATATAAATTCATTGAAAAGTTATTTATAAGCATTTTAAAACAAAATGCATCTCAATTTGATCATAGGCTTATGTGCAGATGTACAACAGTATATAATTTACAGCATAAGAACCTCTATAAATAATAGCTTCCGGCAAGATTAGGCCCCTTTTAGATTAGGCAAGTTTATTCGCGCAAGTATAATTTTCACTTTTGTTTATTTTCTTTTGAACTTGCTTTTGTGTTCATATTCGGCAACTTTGTTGAGCCAGTTTAATTTTCTTATGCTGGAGTTTTCTTAATTTGTTGACGTTTTTTTTTTTGTGTATTCGTTGTAATTTCTAATTGTGAAAGTGATTTGAAATTTTGTGTTTAAAGTGGAAGTTCAAGAAAAAAATAATTTAATTAATTTACTATATTCGTGCTTGATTCCTTCAAATACAAATATTTCATGATATTCTTATGAAATATTTATTATTTTAAACTAAACTTCAAAATGAAATGTATTACTGCGGGGAAAGCATATCCATATGGCCATTTCACTATTGCTCAAATAGCTCATCACTGGATTTTACCCAAATTTTGTACAGAAAACTAGAAAGTCTTATATCAAAAGCCAAATTAATTAAATGAGAACTCCATTGAATCAATAAGATAAAAGACAATAACAACTCAAAAAAGTTCTATACAAAAACAGAGCAAACATTAAGTAACTATTTTTATTTTTTCTTTAATTTTTCTACATAAGGGATCACATTGGGAACCATTCATATGTATTTGAAAGATTCAATGAAAAAATAAAAATAAAAATTGAAAAAATTTTTATTAATAAGCAATGTGCACATGCAAATATATCAAAGTGAAAATTTATTATTCGGAATCTTTTAAAATTTAATTAATTTATTTTATTCGTGCTTGATTCCTTCAAATATAAATATTTCATGATATTCTCATGAAATATTTATTATTTTAAACTAAACTACAAAATGAAATGTATTACTGCGGAGAAAGCATATCCATATGGCCATTTCACTATTGCTCAAATAGCTCATCAGTGGATTTTACCCAAATTCTGTACAAAATTGCTTCCTACTAATAAAAATAAGAGACAGTGGATAAAAACTTGGAGAAAGCAGAGAAACGTTCGTTCTTTACAACAGAATTGATGCTGACCGATGAAGCTTCTTATAGGAATTATTTTCGGATGTCGAAGGAACAGTATATATAATATATTCTAAATTTAATAGAGGAAGATATAACTCGCTGTGATACGCGACTTAGGAATGCTATATCTCCAGCGGAAAAGTAAGCCGAAACAATGCGATTTCTTGCCACTGGTAAATGCAATAATTAAATACTTTTTTAATACATTTGTTAAATTTAAAATGCCTACTTTTTCTTTAGGAGAGTTTTTTGAAAGTCTGAATTACCAAACTCGAATGGGCACTTTAACTGTTTCAACAATTGTTCCAGAAGTTTGCAGGTTTATTGCAATGCAAATGCAAGAAGAGTATTTAAAGGTATTTAAAACATGTTAAACATCATTTTACCTATTACATCTATTAATTTAGTTTCCCAGCAACTGCCAAAGAATTTGCAGGAAAGTGGCACTTTCCTAATTGTTTGGGCGCCCTTGACGGAAAGCACATAGCCTTCCGGCCGCCACGCAAAGATGGTGCTTTCTACGATAATTATAAGGTTGGTAATAGCATAATTTTGATGGCTCTAGCTGATGCAAATTATAAATTTATTTTTGTTGATATTAACTGCAATGGACGAAGCAAAGATGCTGGTGTATTTTTACAGAGAAATTTAAAGACGGTCTTGGAAAAAGTGTGATGTACCCTTGAACAGGTTAAAAAGAGTTGCAATTAAAGGTAGAAGGAACGTGCGACAATACGCCAACTGCACTCAAGTGCAACCGTAGAAACAGCTGTTCTGGTAGTATGGTTATAGTTTTTGATAGAAAAAAAATGGCAGATGTCAGAAAAAATGGCGGGGAAAAACACGAAGATGATTAGGAAAAAAAGAGAAGAAGAAGAAAAAAACGGATGTCTGATGGTGGTGCGGTGAGCCTTTTTTTTGGAGATGGTTGAAATAAGAAGAACAAATTCGTGAAAAAAGGAAAATAAGGAAAATTGAAAAATAAAAGCATAAAAAAAGAAATTAACGAGTTGTGTCAAGAAAAATAGGAGCAAAATAAAGTTAAAGTGCAAATGTTCTTCCTTAAGGAGTTGTTGCTGGGAAGGGCGGCTAAGCCGCCAAAGTGTTGGATACATTACACCCGAGTGGAGGTTAACAGTAGCTTACCGAGCGGACCGTGGACGTCACTGATGGGACCTTACTTAAATAAGAAAAATTTATGTTCTGGAAAGTTTATTGCGGTTATAATCGGTATTTTTAACTCACCACATGCAGGCTTTTTGGGTTGACCTCAGGCTCGGGTCTGTTCCTGCAAGATTCATAATTTAATTGGTTTGCTTACTGTTATAAAATTTAAATTTTTCTTGGGGACGATTTAAACGACCACCGGACCATACGACCGACCATTTCCCCCGTCAATGATGGTGTGTAACTTTAGCACCTTCATGCAATAAGGAAAATGCACTAATAACAAAAAAGGTAAGTGAGTTAAAGTTTAAAAACCTGTAGGGATAAGTAAGGGTCAAAATCTGATATTTAGGCCATGAATTTGCCATGGAAGAGGGTGGGCTGGCCAAGCAGCAAAATATCCGCTTTGTTCCGAAGAAGTGAGCGGCGGCGATGACGGGGAGGCTTGCAGTTAGGATAGGTTCTGGCGCCATGACTTTCCTTTTGATGAGTGTTGTTGCTTTTTTTTAGTTTTTTCCAAGTTATATATTTTTTTTTTGTACAGCAGATCGTGGATGGGTTGATGGTGAACTTCACGCCTTCTCTACCGGCTCAGTCGGGTATTAACATCCTTTCT
This sequence comes from Gymnosoma rotundatum, assembly GCA_916610165.2. Classification (NCBI taxonomy): domain Eukaryota; kingdom Metazoa; phylum Arthropoda; class Insecta; order Diptera; family Tachinidae; genus Gymnosoma; species Gymnosoma rotundatum. The sequence goes on from OU744339.1 coordinate 61,766,394, forward strand.
TTTAAACCAAAGCGTTGCCATCACGTCATCCACCGGATTTTACCCATGAGTTTCTGACAAAAATGGCGCCCAACAATGGGGGCCCAAATTCGGCTTTTCTTTCCACTAGTTATGCATACCTTTTAGATTTTTGGCCGAATACAGGTCATCTTTTTCAGCGTAAGTCATGCTGATTCAGTTCAGTTAGGGTCGTTCAGTAGCTGCGACGCTGAGGATGGTGGTTTTGTTGGGTAAAAATCAGAAAGGCTTGCTGTTGGTCTTTTCTTAAGGGTATTTGTAAGTCACATTATGTTGGAATTTTTATCCTGGTAATGTTTGCTGCTACGAACTGGGGGGAAAGAATAAAATGCAAGATATCACGTTAGTAAAGTAGATGAAAATAAATGAAAGTCAAATATTTGCCGCGGTATGATTTTTGGGATGAGTAAGTCGAGGAAAATTATCCAATACGGTGATTCCTAATGCCGACTCACCAAAAGTAATAGTCCGGTAAATATTGGCTACCCGTTCTCTTTATAGCTCATCAGGGAGGTCTTGGCTTTGGAAAATGTTCTTTCTGTGGTATGCTGAATGTCGTCAATGGCTCATTTCTTGACCAGGCTATTCCTGCAGGTTTGGAAAAGACTCACTGCCGTTTTTTTTATCGAAGCATGATTCTCTGCAAAAGATCGTCAACAGGCAAACTGTTCATCGTTTTCAAATCTGGATTTAAATTAACGATCGAATAATTTTTTTTACTTTTTTATTTTTAATATATTTTTTTTTCTTTTTTGTTATTGTACCTTTTTATTATTTGCGATTTAATCAGTTTTTGTTTTTTATTTTTGGTATTTACATTATTTCTTATACTTTTTTTTTTGCTTTTTTGAATTTATTATATATTTATTATTTTGAATTTATTATTTTGAATTTATTATTATTTTCGTATTTTTAAACATTTTATTTGCTTCCCTCTGAATTGCCTTTTTATATACTTTTTTTCTGTTTTTCCCTTATTTTTTTAGGGTGGTTTTTCCTCGGGGTATTAATATTTTGATATTTCCCAAGTTTGGAATTAGCAGGAGTTGGGTAACTAGTTATTGTAAAGGTAGGGACTAGGTCATTCAGAATTCCCGGCTATACAGCTTCTAGTTCCTCTAGGCCAATCCTTGGGGGTAATAATGTTGGAGTTCAGCCAACAGTGACAACAACTACAACTCTCACCACCGCCACGATCAGCAATAATCCTAATATTCTAAAGTCCAAATTCAGCACAATTGAATCCACATTACAAAGCCGGCATTCCTTCAAGAGAAGAGGGAAGCCATATAACATCTCCCGACTACAGCAGCATTACGGCTCGAGACGTTAGGCAGGAATTTAGGGAAAATGGGCCACCAAAGCTACAGGTAATGCAGGCACAAAATCGAACCTCCGAACTGGACATTCAGAACATAGTAGAGTCCACGATTGGCTTGAGGCAAGTCCATAGAGGAACGCATACGCCAGGTCTTACCGCAAATAGTTGCGCAGAGTATTCATTCGATTTCTAACGCGTCTGGACATCCGCAGCCAGTTGGGCAGTCACCTGTAGCTGAAAGTAACGGACAGCCACCACCTGAACAATGGAAACAACAAATGAGAATTGGGCAGCAACCGCCCGTTGCGTGAAATAATTACATATCTAATACCACCTTCGACTCAACGCGAGGAGCCGCACAGTCGTTCACAACCGATGCGAAATGCATCTCACTTCCCAGTAATAGGCCAAAACGGTACTTTTCAACAGTCTGGCCACTAGTCAGCGTTTTACCAGCCGCCTTTATACGTTGGTACCCCTCGCCGACTTGGATTTGATAAGTGCGGCATGAGTTTTGACGGCACATCAAAGACCATGGGGGCCCAAGAGTTTGTGTTTCGCGTTGAAGAAATGCTAAGGACTACGCAAATAGTTGGGTTGATGTTTTGCGTCACTTTCACCAGCTATTGTCGGGAGATGCGCTGGAATGGTACTGGATGCAGCGGCGCCTACAACCCATTTATACTTGGGATAAGTTAAAAGCAGCAATCATCAGTCGGTTTCGGCGCTTCAACAGCGATATTGAGGTTCACAGGCAAATATTGGACCGCCGCCAAATGCCACAAGAGCTGTTTGAGGATTTTTATAATTCAGTCGTCAAATTGCGCAGCCAATAATCCAAGCCAATTAATGAGTCTGAGTTGACCGACATCATGAAGATGAACTTGCGTACACCAAGGGCGCAGCTGGTTTTCCCAATACGTATGTTTGGGTAAAGCCATTTTCGCACAGAATGCAAAAAAGCAGAATTACTACTGTTCAGCCAGCGGGAAGCATATAGTCTTGGGCAGCAGGTTCAGTGGGTTAATGAGCTGGAGTGTGACGAAAGCGTCCTTCTAGTAATGGAAGTGGATGCCGTTAATAGCACCAGATACCTGTGCTGGAATTGCCGACAATGAGGCTATTTTTTGTTTTAAGTGCGATATGGACAATACCGTAAACCGAGGTGTCCGAAATGTTCGGGCAACCGGACGTCGGACCAGTTTCCTAGGGACAAACTTCCGATTCCCCCCGCCCAGTGAGCCAACTAGAAGACTTAAATGGCCTAGGGTAGGTAAAAGATAACCGGGTCATTAAAGTCTTAGATAATAATAATGATAGGATAAGCAAAAAGGCAGGAGAGAGCAAAATTAAGGAAATTAAACCATTACATGTTAGGGCTAAAGAGTACGAAGAGGCTAGGAAAAGAATTTACGGGAAGACGAAAGTCGAAAAGGCTAGGGAACGTTACCGAGGACGATAAGCACTTAGGCGTGAGACCAACGTATGTCTATACGAAGGCGATGACACCCGGTTATATACTCGAATCTCTATCAACGGGGTGGAAATTGAGGGTCTTTTCGATAGTGGCGCGATGGTAGCGGTTCTTGCCAAAGGTGTGTTCAATGTCGCAACAAAGGCGGTGTCAAAATTTATGAGTTTCCGGCAACGGCGAGGACGGCAGATGGCAGGGCTCATAAAATTCAAGGACGGTTTATAGCGAGTGATAAATTCAATAAAATAGAGAGTAAAGTAACTTTCTACCTGGTACCAACCTTGAAAAGAGCATTATTTATAGGTGTAGACTTTATAAAAAAATTCCGTCTTGTTGTTAATTTGAATAGCGGCGAAAATCTGTTGAAACCTTCAATTCATGTTCCATGTGATCAAGACAGAAGGCTACTAGAAGCGACTATTGACAAGTTTTTTTCGTTTGTGGAAAGGGGACTTGGGAAAACCGATCTGGAGCTATACATAATCGATACACAGAACGCTGCGCCTGTAAAGCAGAGACATTACCCAGTGTCGCCAGCTGCACAAAAACTTATGTATGCGGAACTGGATAGGATGCTGGTAATGGGTGTAATTGAGATAAGTCAAGGCGCCTGGAATAATCCAGTGACGCTAGTGCGCAAAGGGTCGAAAAACAGGCTTTGTTTAGATGCGCGGAAGATCAATTCACTCGCAGTAAAAGACGCCTATCGACTTCCACATATCGAGGGATTGTTCAGCAGACTGGCTGACACGCACTTTATATCAAAGGTGGATTTAAAAGAGGCTTACTGGCAAATCCCACGTGATATACAGAGTCGTGAAAAAACTGCCCTTACAGTGCTGGGGAGACCACTTTATCAAGTCTCGGTCATGCCTTTTGGGTTGTGTAATGCAGCCCAAAGGTATGCCGTCTAATGGATAAAGTGATTCCTTCCGACTTGCGATATCGGGTGCTTGTATATCTAGACGATTTGCTTATAGTAACTCCTGACTACCACACGCACATAGAAATACTTGAGCGGGTTTCTGATAAGCTTTTGAATGTCAAATTTACAATAAACGTAGAGAAATCAAAGTTTTGTTTTAAGGAACTTCGGTACTTTGGATATGTGGTCGGCGAAGGCAAGTTAATGCCTGATACCGCTAAGATATCCGCGATACTCGCTTTTCCTTATCCGAAGACGCCTAGACAAGTGCACGGATTAACGGGAACTACCGGCTGGTACCGTCGTTAAGGACTACGCGACAATTGCTACACCAATTTTTGACACATCGAAAATGTCAAAATCGTTTGTTTTTACAGATGGGGCAAAACAGGCATTTAAATATTGAAAAAGGCGCTTACCTCAAGTCTCTTGCTACGGCATCCCGACTCTTCAAAACGCTTCTTTGTGCAGTGTTTTGCGTCGGACATCAGTATCGGTGCAGTCCTTTTTCAACAGGACGAAATTGAAGGGGAGCATCCAATCGCGTTTATGTAGCAAAAGTTAACACCGGCGCAGCGCAACTATTCCGTGACAGAGCGGGAGTATCTCCCAGTGGTAATGGCCATTAAAAAGTTTTGACCATACATAAAGCTCACGCCATTTACGGTCATTACCGACCACTCGAGCCTGAAATGGAGGAGTTTGTTGCTACAGTCCTATACGTTCAATATTGAACATCGCCAAGGGAGCAAGAATATTGTGCCAGATACTCTCTCGCGCTACGACCTGGATATAAGTACCGATCACGCACAGCTTATCGATCTAAATTCACCAGCCTTTATATCGGAGGAATATAGGGAATTGCTCAAAGGAATAAGGGACTTTGAACAGAACTTACCTGATTTGAAAGTAATAGATAATTTTATTTATAAACATACCTTACACTATGACGGCGTCCCAATTGCCGGAGATTTTTCATGGAAATAATGGGTACCGTCAGAACTCACCAGAGATATAATAGTAAAGGCGCATAACCCACCAACCTCGAGTCATCGTGGCTTCCATAAAACTTTGTGGCGCGTCAAGGAGTATTTTTACTGGCTACATATGACGGCTTAAATAAAGGAGTTTGTTAGGGAGTGTGAGATCTGTAAGGAGAATAAGCCAAGCAACCAAATACTTAGACCACCTATGAGCAAAGAAACAGTAGGGACAGCTCGTCCGTTTCAAAAAGTCTATATTGACTTTTTGGGCCCTTACGTACGCTCCGAAGCAGGTAATTGTTTTATCTTTATTGTGCTCGATCATTTTTCCAAATTTGTTTTACTGAAGGCCATGGCGAAAGCCAACGCCAAAAATGTAGTTCGATTTCTGGTGTCGGAAGTTTTTCATAAATTTGGCGTACCCGAGGTGATTTTATCCGATAATGGCCGTCAGTTTGGGTCTAAAGAGTTTGAAGAAATGACTGACGCCTTTGAGATACTACACATGAAAACTGCATAATATTCGCCCCAAGCAAATGCGTCGGAGAGAGTCAATCAATAAATTTTAGCCGCCATTCGGTCATACCTAGAGGATGACCAAAGGGACTGGGACAACCATCTCTCCGAAATAGAGTTTGCACTTCGGTCGTCAGTACTCACATCAATCGGCATGACTCCCTACTTCGCATTGTTTGGAACGAATATGATTACACATGGCAGTGTTTATAAATTGGCACGAAACTTGAGTTGCTGGAAGAGGCCGAGATAAATTTCTTACCGAAACCGTGTAAAGGCGACCTTATCTGCAACAGAATTCGGGAGAACTTCGCTAAAAGCTACTCTATTCCGCGGATAATTACAATAAACGCACGCGCAAGACTAAGTTTCGAATAGGTCAGGAAGCTTACCGACGCAATTTCACACTGAGCGTTTCCAGCAAACTCAATAACGCAAAAATGGGTCGGAAATATCTGAAGTGTCGCATCGTTCATCCGATTGGGAAACGCTACTACGAGCTAGAGGACCTGCAAAGAAAAACAATCGGGGTGTACCACGCAAAGGACATCAAGCAGTAAGTTCTCCGCTTTCTTCGCCAAAGATTTTTAAAAACAAGAGGATTTTTTTTTGTTTCTTGAACTTACCCTTGTATCCTGAAATTAACTTGTAGGAGTTTCTTTTTCAAAATTTCTTTGTTCCCTACGATATTTTGTTTTAAACATATTGTTTCGAATATAAGATCTGGCAACCCCTGTTGTTGTTATCCATATGAGCGTGGTGAATAAGCTAACTCAACTAATGGTGTGTATAGAATAATACCACAATTAGCCAACAAAAGCTGAGCAACCTCAACGGTTGCGTTGGTAGAGGTGCGTGCTGTAAAACATAGGATTGTGGGTTCGATCCCCGCCGTCGGACATAAGCACAACGAAAAATTGTTATAATGCAATTAAAATTAATAAATAGCAGTACAAACCTCCCGAGAGGCAAAGGACAATTATTGTGTAAAGCCATAGCAGATATTTAGTGGAGACGTCAAATTTAATATAAGAACAACAGATAATTGCCAAGAAGCCCTTTATAATAAAAAGTAAGAGCAATAGCGGTTAGCGCGGGGAAGCGTAACAGCATAACAACCGTGTATGGCAGACGTGTGTTGTGGCTACTGGATTAGAGGAGATGGCTGGCTTGGATAAAAGGAGTAGTAAATGTCTGTGGATAGTTAAGGTTACTAAGCAAGGCATAGAATAGTTCATGTCTCGCCGGAGTAACACAGTAGTGTAGCGTGAATGGCTGCGTTTGTAGTAATAACGCATGTTCAGTAACTGCGAGACCAAGGGTTCACAAGACCGGTAGGATCAAGAAGTATAACCAGAAAAAGCCATAAAGTTCAAAGACAGAGTTTAACCACAGTGGCATTTGCAATCAAAAGAGTCCGTACGTTTGTGTCTATAAAAGGGAAAAACGTAACAATATCTATATTGTATATATTTGTTTCTTCTTTAATTTCTTAAATATTTTTCTAAGTATAAACCATTTGAATTTTAGGGTTTTGTAGATTTTTTCTTTGTTTATAACACAGAACAGAATTATATATCTTATTTGCTATTAATTCTAATGCTATTGCTAATCTGTAATATTAGATTTTTTTAGTTACGTTTTTGTAGGACATGCATTTCTTTTTGTATTACGAGAGTGAGCTTCTGTGTCTTGGGAAACAAATTTTATAGTTTTTTTCAAGTCTAATTTTTAGTGTTCTTCTAGGAAAGCAAGGTGATTTTTTTAGTAATGACCTAGACCGGCAGTGGATTGATTTTCTAAGTGATAGTGTTTCTATAACGAAGCGTTATAAAAATGTTCTGATTGGAATAGAAAAAAACTTACATGTAGGATAAAGTAATATAAGAAATTTGCTTTGGTTTGTCAGAGGTCAATACATACATACATAAATGCCCTTAGTAAGAGTAAGATTTATTTTGATTAAGCAACTGGTCAGCGATGTCTTTATTAATCTGAATTGATCAACTTGTCAATAAATCCACTAGAAGCTAATGTTTCTAAAAGAAAAAATTGCTATAGTATGGAAAAATTATTAGAATCAGTTCAAAGGTTAGGTGCATATTTAAATTTAGATTTTTTTATGCAAAACCAAAGCAGACTATTATTGCCCACGTTCGGTATTTTACACAGCGCGTTTCTAAGATGTATTTTTAACAACCTCGCTGTTTCATACGCAAAGGTAGGTCATAGCAAGCGACTTGTTTAATTAAAATTGGCCCGTCCTATTGTTTTAAGTTTTGAAGTGGAATCTATACTTAAAAAGTTAAAAAAGTTGACATACAAAGTTAAGAAATGAAGAATAAGATATTTCACTCTATTTAAAAATACTCAACAGAATTAATGTGTAACGTTATTTTCTTTTGGTTTTTTATTAGTGCCACGGACAAATGAAATGAACAAAAAGGAATCATGTAGTGTACTTCAAGTTTAGTTTTAGGTAGATTACTCTGAACTGTTTACTACGTTGGTGTGTCATAGACAAAAGGCAATGGCCTGACAACGGAGGAGTTAGCTGAAAGCTATTTAATTTATAGTTAGTTATAGAGATAACTAAATTAGTCAACAAAATTTTTCGTTTAGAATATTTTCTATATATACAATTTTCTTTCAATTAGTAACTTTTCTTCATTACGGAAATCGTTTGTACCTAAAATGTAATTCGGTAGTCAGTGACCTATTTTTTTCAAGGAGGTGGGGGATCGTTTCTTTACCTGCGAATTAGGGACAAGTTGTCATCCGAAATGAATTGTCGACTGCCATCAGACAGAATATTATATTAATTAATATTTCCAGTGGATTTGCAAACCTAGACTATGGCCGCCGAAAGGTTGTCTGACACCACTACTTCAGGGGGATTGGGAAAAAAGTCCCGGCAGTCACAAAATTTCGGAAATAAATTTGTTTTAATTAGGAGAATGTTCTGTAGGACATAGTAGTAGCTCCCTTAAAGTGTACCATTGTCGTAGGCAACCACGGGACTGCCGGCTAAACTAGACTATTGTTCTAATTAATGCAAACTAAAGAACTGTAATAGTACTATTTTATGTTGGAGGCATGTGCGTAAATATTTCTAGTTTTCGAAAGGGCTCGGTCAACACAAAACTACACTCTGTCCAATCTGATGTCACTGAGCTAAAGTCTGATTTAAAAGATATAAAGAGGAATGTGCAGCAATTTGCTGAGAGCCTTGAGAAATCAAACTTGCAAATAAAAGAAGAAATAAAAAACTCACTCTTAACAATTACGACAGCCCTTTCAACACTAGGAGATCAAGTAAAAGAGCTTATTCAAAAAGACAAACAGCGCGAGATACAAATAAACACTATGGAAACACGCATAAATAAACTTGAACAACAAATGAAAGAAAACAACATAGAGATCAAAAACGTCACAAATCAAGAAATCTCTGTTGTTGACGTTGTTAAGAGAATTGCTACATCTGTAAGCATTGATATAGATGAGAAAGACATAAATAAAGCATACCGCCTAAAAAACAGCAACAAAGTAATCGTAGAATTTTCTACACAAACAAAAAAGTCTGAGCTTATGAGCAAAATCAACAGACATAGAATAGAAAGTAATATTGTCAACAACAATGAAACTAATACAAACAACACAGCAACTAGCTTCATATATGTCAACGATGAATTAACCTCAAATAATCGCCAACTATTATGGTTAGCCAAGAAAAAAGCAAAAGAAAATAACTGGAAGTTCGTATGGGTGCGCAATGGTAATATCTTTGCACGAAAAAATGAAAATTCCCCTTCTTGTGTCATAAACAACGCCTCTGATATTAAAAATATATGCAACACAATTTAGAAAAAAATTTATAATGATTGACAATATTCAAAAAGTCATTTTAAATAATTTTAATGAAATAAACCAAAATTTATTAAGTTATCCCACAACACTCATTTATATGAACATCCGATCACTGAGACTAAATTTCAATTCTTTTCTTGCTTCTATAAATAATATAATAAACAAAATAACATTTATTGTTTTAGTCGAGACAAACATAAACGACAACGAAAATAATTTGTACAATATAAATGGTTTTAATTCCACATTTCTAAATAGAGAAGGCAGAGGTGGAGGTATTGCTATTTATATTTCAGAAATAATGCACTTCAACCACGTATCAAACAACACAAACTCCTTTGAAATGATTCAAATAAATGTCAATGTAGAAAACAATAGAACTCTTTCTCTGCTCTCAATTTACCGTCCTCCACATCTAAATGTTCAAACGTTTGTCAGCGAACTTGATACGATAATAAATAATATCAGTAATAGAGATGAAATATTACTAGTGGGAGATGTAAATATTGATATTTTAAAAAATAATACAACAACCACAACATATTTAAACATGATAACTAGTAATGGTATGCAATGTTTGATTACTGAGAGTACTCGCGAAGACGTAAAGAGAAATACAGCATCATGCATAGATCATCTCTTATTAAAAACAAATACAACAACAACAAATGCATGCACTGCAATTATAAAGAAATATATAGAAATTCAACAACAAAAAAACAAAAATCAAGCAAAAAAGATCGAAAAATCCATGGATTAGTGAAGAGATAATTAAGTATTGTGACACTAGGGATAAACTTTACAAGAAGTGGCGAAATAATCGCAACAATATAACACATGAAAAAGAATTTAAAACTTTTAGGAATTTTGTAAATAAAAAAATTATATTCGAAAAAAATATGTATTTTAAAAATAAGTTTATAGAAAACCGATATAATATACGTGCTACGTGGCAAATAATTAACGAAATAATTGGCAAAAAGATTAATAGTGTTGACACCTTTATTATGAGAAGCTTTAACAATGAAAATCTAAATATAATATTAGATAAATTTGCATCGAACTTTAGTGCTAACATTAAAAAGCTTTTACATACCTGCAACATAAAAACAACTGAAACCTTTGAAAGTACCCTTCAAAATACGATATACGTTGAACCTATAAATGAGCACGAAATGTACGGTATCTTAAGATCTCTAAATGAAAAAAAAGGTGCAGGCGTAGATCAAATCCGCCCAAAAGATCTGAAAGTAAATGCTAGTTACTTAACACCCATTTTGACCAGACTCGTGAACTTAAGCATTGAACAAGCCACAGTTCCGGATATATTGAAAACTTCAATTGTTAGGCCAATTTATAAGAGCGGAACACAGTCAGATACGAATAATTATCGACCAATCGCCATTCTCTCTGTAATAGATAAGGTTCTTGAAGAAACTATTGTTAGAAGGCTAACAAGCTTTCTCCAAAAATACAACATAATCAGCAGAAATCAGTACGGGTTTCAAAAAGGAAAAAACATCAATCAGCTTTTAGGAAGCTTTGCAAACTATGTAAACGGATGTTTGAGCAATAATATGCATGTAATAGCACTGTTTATAGACTTCAGTAAAGCCTTCGACACACTCTCGCATGAAAATATTCTTCTAGTTTTAGAAAGAAATGGCATAAGAGGGAGAATTTTGAACTGGTTCAAAAGTTACCTGGAATACAGATCATATCACGTAAAAATAGGCAATAAGATCAGCAAAGAAGTCCAGTGTGATTGTGGAGTTCTACAAGGATCCAAACTGGGACCAATTCTTTTTATAATATATGCGAATGATATGCTGAAACAGTTAATGGGATGCGAAACTTTTGCATATGCTGATGACACTGCTATTATTGTCGCAGATAAAAACATTTCGATTGCAACAGCAAAAATGCAAGAAAAACTGGACGTAGCAACAAAGTGGTGCCATGACAACGGCCTCATAATAAATGCTCAAAAAACAAAGGTTATGCATATTAAACCTCGTCATCTTCAAACCACACAAATAAACTTAGTATTTCATAGTATAAATTGTTTACATACAAGGGTACTCAATAATAAAAACTTTATTGAAACATGCTCAACAATTATAGAAAAAGTTGAAATATACAAGTATCTTGGGGTATATGTAGACAGCAGTTTTAAATGGAAAACACACATAGAAAATCTGCAAAAAAAGCTTAGGAAAACATCCTACATTCTGTACCATTTAAGCAACTGTGCAACATATAGCGTACTACGACAAGCATATTTCTCTCTGACAGAGTCATATTTTCGTCATGGTATTACAGCGTGGGGAAGTGTAAAATATAGCACAACACTACAAAAAACACAAAACCAGATACTAAAAATTTTATGGAAAAAATACCAAACAACATATCGAACATACAACAGAAGTCTTAATACAAGAGCACAACAAAACAACAACACAATGGTACAACGTCTTAATACCACAGAAAACAACATTATTAGCAACAATATAAACAGCAGTAATAACATAAACAACATCATCAATAACAACAACAGAAATACTATTGTCAGCAATAGCAACTCTGACTATGGCAACATCAATGGTAACGGCAATATTATCATAATTAACAACACCAACCTTCTTAATAACAACATCAGTATCAACATCAGCATCAACAACAGTATATACAATAATAGTAATATCAACAACAACATCGACAACTACATAAGCAATGCCAACGTAATCAATAACAATAGCAATATCAGCAACAACATTATCAACATCAACGACAACAATATCACACATAACAATAATAACATAAACAACAATATCAACCTCAATGATAACATCAACCTTAACAACATTAGTAACATCAACAATAAAAACTTTAACACAAACAGTCTAGCCAAAAATCTGCATGTCCTAAATGTAAAAAATATTTATTACACAACTATTGCAAAAGAGTTCTTCAAAGCCAACAGATTCTTAGAGCCAATCGATCACTCCTACAACACCAGGAGACGTGCACAGGGTAGATTTAAAGTAAGCCTTTTTGTAAATGAATATGGTAGAAATACTCTCCCTGTTATTTTGCCCACAACTCTCAATCAGCTGCCAATCAGCGTAATTAATGTCACTGATGGAAACAAAAGAAACCAGCTAATCAAAAAACACTTTATAAGTCTACAATAATTAATCAAAAAATTTTCCATTCATTTATGTTTTTTTTTATTATCTTTTCTTTTTTAATTTTTACTTTTTATTAAATTATATTTTAAAACAATATTTTATGTTTATTTTATGTTAATTTTACGTTTGCAATACATATATATTAACGATTAGTACTCTCTGCAGACAAGCTATAAAGCTTTGCGGATCCTATTGTAATATAAATTGTTAAAATAATAAATAAATAAAATACAAAAAAAAAAAAAAAAAAAAAAAAATATGAGTAAATTTATTGGATGGGAACTGACCTCAATATTTAGGACTGGAGAATAGAACACAGATGCATACCCAAAACTAGTGGAATAAAATGGAGGAGATAAAAATAAAAGAATGTATATACAATCATCCTCAATATTCAAGCAAGTACTGTACTAAACTTTTCGAGTTATATCTGGGGTTGAACGTCCATGATAACAGCCAGTACCATTGTGGTTTGGCCCAAGATTACCCCAAAATGTAAAATAATGATATAGTTTTTATGATTTTCGGATACTTTCGAAATTTTAAACGTTTCTGTTACCAGGTTTTGAGACGACCAATATTTTGTTTAGCCGCTGCCTAGGGCTGTGTCCAGCCGCCGCTGTCAAATTTGTCTGACACTGATACCTAAGAGATGTGCTATCGTACAAACATTTATGCAACAATCCAACAAACTTAATAGTTTTATATTAAGTGGTACATTAAAAGTAGATTTGTCGTGTAATAGAGTAAAAACATAGGATTCTTCACTGTTTCGTTTTTTGTTTATTTTTTTTTTTTCTTTTGGGTTTTTTTACGCAGTCGACCGCGTACATCTGCCAAGCATTTTAGATAATTTCGTTACACCTTTAGAGGATTTATTAGCCCAAATATCAAGTATTTTACTTATCATTGGTTTTCGCCTGTCATCGTGACGACATAGATATATATGTAAATGCAAGGCGAAAAATAGTGAATTCGCTGCCACCTGGTAGTTGATTCACTTTGTCTGTACATGAAGAGTGGAACGGAATGATATTAAGGTTACCACAGAGTCAGGTTAACAACATTAAAGTGCGATTGATCTGAAATTCCCTTCCATTTTTTTATATAGGGTGTACGAAAAAGAAATGGTAGGGTTTGTAATGTACCACTGAACAGGTTAAAAAGAGGTTAAAAGGTAGAGGAAACGTGCAGGAACAATACGCCAACTGCACTCGAGTGCAACCTTAGAAACAGCTGTTCTGGTAGTATGGATATAGTTTTTGATAAAAAAAATATGGCAAATGTCAGAAAAAATGTCGGGGAAAAAACGAAGATGATTAGGAAAAAAAGAGAAGAAAAAGAAAAAAACGGAAGTCTGATGGTGGTGCGGTGAGCTTTTTTTTGGAGATGGTTGAAATAAGAAGAACAAATTCGTAAAAAAAGAAGGAAAATAAGGAAAGTTGCAAAATAAACGTATAAAAAAAGGAATTAATGAGTTGTGTCAAGAAAAAAAGGAGCAAGAATAAAGTTAAAGTGCAAGTGTTCTTCCTTAAGGAGTTGTTGTTGGGAAGGGCGGCTAAGCCGCGTAAGTGTTGGATACATTACACCTGGAAGTAGCCTACCAAGTGGACCGTGGACGTCACGGACGGGTAAGAATCGGTATTTTTAACTCACCACATGCAGGATTTTATCTATTTTTTTCAATGACAGTAAGACAATTAAATTGTTAATTTTGCTATTTGAAATTGCATCTCTTTTCAGAATTAAAGGGAGAAGTATACAGAGTGTCAACGAAACCAACAATATTTCTCCAATAATGGAAATGAATTACTCTTTTTGCGGCGGCTCAAAATTATTTACTTACACATTTTTACTTATTTTTCTTTAAAATATTAAAAAAAAACAGCTTGCAGTAAAACAAATATTTTTTATTTTTAAAATTAAAAATAAGTGAAAACAAGATAGTAAGTAAATAAAATAATAATACGGCATTTACACTATGCAATTTTTCATGAAACTAGCATGAAATTTTTGTTTGGCGGTGAAGCAAGAGGGATAAACAATACAGCATAGCTTCAGGTTGGAGAAGATATTTATGTTGGTTATGTTTTCTTTAAAATATCGAATATTGCATCAAAAAATTGCATAGTGTAAAAGTGGACTAAGTTAACAAAATATCAATTAATCAATTTGGCGTTAAGCATAAGACTCTGAGGTTTTGCTTACAAAATTTGGGTAGAATCCACTGATGAGCTATATATGAGCAGTAGCGAAATGGCCATTTGGATATGCTTTCCCCGCAGCAATACATTTCATTTATTAGTTTAGTTTAAAAAATAAATATTTCATGAGAACATCATGAAATATTTATATTTGAAGATTTCAAGCACAATTAAAGTAAATTATTATAAAAAAGATTCCAAATAATAAATTTTCTTATTAAAGTATTTGTGTGTGCACGTTGCTTATTTATAAAAATTGTTTACAATATTTATTTTTATTTTTTCATTAACCCTTTCGGGACGGAGTTTTATTTTGCAAACCAAATTATGTATGGTAAAATTTTTTCATATTCTAAAAGGTACGATAAAAGTATTATGTTCTCCATACTTAAAAATTTTAAATTCGTCCTTTTATCCTGGGACATATAATCCCAACAAGTATTTTCATGGGGCATAAAATCCCAATCAGTGTTCTCGAAGAGCGATTCGAAATTAAAAATATAACTAAAATGTAAATATTATTAGATTTAGATAAAAGTTTACATTTATTTTTAACATTTTAGGAATGCAATTAGGTATTTATTTGTGGAATGGCCCAAAACACTTTTAACATAAGGCGTTGTTACAACCTGAGCATATCATCTTTCTTCGCTTTTCTATGCCAAGTGAAGAACAGCGGACACAGCGACAACGCTTCTCTTGCTCTACTGGCAAGTGGTCTCCAATATTGATGCTATCCGTTTTTGGACGTTTGGCAGTTCTACCTCCCTGGCGATTGCGTTGAAAATAAAGAAAAAAGACAGTTTGAAAATTGCTGGGACGTATTATCCCAGTAGTCCCGAAAGGGTTAAATCTTTCAAATGCATATGAATGGCAACCCTTATGTAGAAAAATGAAAGAAAAAATAAAAATATTTACTCAATGGTTACTGTATTTTTTGTTTAAAATCAAAAGATTTTTTTATGGCTTTTTGCCTTATTGATTCAATGGCGTTCTCATTTAATCAATTTGGCTTCAAGTATAAGACTCTGAGGTTTTGCTTACAAAGTTTGGGTAAAATCCACTGATGTGTTATACATGAGCAGTAGCGAAATGGCCTTATGAATATGCTTTCCCCGAAGTAATACATTTCATTTATTAGTTTAGTTTAAAAAATAAATATTTCATGAGAATATCATGAAATATTTATATTTGAAGGAATCAAGCACAATTAAAGTAAATTATTATAAAAAAGATTCCAAATAATAAATTTTCTTATTAAAGAAAAACATTTAAATTAAAGAAATATTATTTCTCAAACTGTATTTGGTATTTTTTTTTTTAATAATTAAAATTAAAACCAGATCAAATAAACGTAAACAACTTAATTCATTGCAAAAGAAATATTTTTGTTAAAATTAAGACAACAACAAAAATCACTATTCAATCACAATTTTATATTTGTATGAGAAATTACTTACATATGCAACTTAAGGAAGATCATCTTCCTCTAAAATGCCTTTTAAAGACAATTCCAAAATGTCTTTGAGAGATGATGAAGAGGAACTCTGCTTTCTTTTTGACTCTTGTTTTATTTTCCTCATTAAGCACTCAATCTGCCAAGCGGCATCTTCCTGATCTTCAGGAATAATTGCTTCCATTGTTTCCACAACCAGAGCCCCTATTCAAGCGAATTTCTTTTCCGTCCTTCTCGCTGCTAAAACGTTTTTAAAAATATCTACATCTTTGCGGAATTCCTGCACTGCATATGATTTTAAATAATTACATATTACCTTTTATAAAAATAAATCATCTTTTTTTTTCTTTGGCGGAACCACCATAAAACTCTTACTCTTACTGCCGCTAGGAAGACAATTTTCATTTTCATCTGCAGTCAACTTAAACTATAAAGTGTAGAGGAAGAATGTAATTTAAGAAACAAGTAGATTTTAGAAACAAACATAAGTACATACTTCTTAAATTAAATTCACCTGTTCTATTTCATTGCTGCTGCAGGAGCGACATGATGCAATGTTATCAATTTTAAACTGAAAGTACAAAATAAATTTTAAAAAGATAATTTCCTAGATCACATAAGTGTATATGCATTAAAGACGTGCACATATATATCTTTTTGTGTCATTTTTTGTGTGTACTCTTATGATATTGTTACTTTTTCTCTTTGGATGGATACCAGCGTTGCCGCTTTGGTCCAATCGGACCAAACTTGGTAGTTTTTCGTTTTTAAAAAACAGTTTGGTAGTTTGGTTGGTTTGTTGTATTTTTTTAAATTTTTGGTAGGTTTTCCTCCTGTAGCAATTTTTTAGCATAGCAAATTTTTCATCTTAAAAGTTCAGAACATAAAATAAAAAAATGTAACTTTTAATAAAATAAACAATAACTTTGATAGTGTTACCACTATTTTCAAAAACTGTTTTGGGTGTACTAAAAAACATCTCTGCTTTTTTGCATAGAAATGATTAAAGCTATAACCATCTCTGGTTTAAGAAACGCGAACTATTTTATGAAATTGAAATTAACAATATTTTTAAGTGAAGGTTTATTTTCAAGTGTATGTATTAAAAAATTAAGAGACAAAATGGAAAAGTAATTAAACTTTATTAATTCTAAATATGTATCTATTAATTACATAAATATTTACTAATATTGCATGTATTTTTTTTCAGATTTTTATCAAAAACTCCAAAATTAAATGAAAATAATATAATAATATAATTGCAGAAACGACATTCCATCAACCAGGTAGAACCACTTTTAAAATTTTTGTTTTAAAACATTTTTAAATAATATAATCCTTTTAGTGAACATTGTAAAGAAACAGTCAAAAGAAAATTTAGAACCGAATGGTTGAGCGAATTTGATTGGCTCCAGGAAAGGGATGGGTGTTAATTCTGCATAGTATGCTCTAAAACTATTTTGAAACCAATGAATTATATGTGATATTTTTTGTATTTTAAATTCCTTTTGTTTTTTTCTGCATATACATTTTGTATACACATACATACATCCGTTATTTTAAATGAAATATTGCTGTTATTTTAGGTATATTTTTATGTTTTTTATAAAAACTGGAATTTTTTATTATATTACTATATAAGCCAAAATAAAAATTTTGATTTTATTGAAGAATTGCATTTTAAAATTTTTGGTAGGCTGTTAACGATTTTGGTAGGATTTTTGAAAATTATTGGTAGGAAGTAAATTTCTTGTGTGGCAACGCTGATGGATACGAATGAGTAAAGAGAGAATGAGAGTAACATATCTGTTCTCCTATGTTTTGAATGGATATTATTGCCAATTAATATCCATTCATACGTACGTATGCATTGGTTTATTAAAATTAAAAATTAAAATTATTGTTTCTAAACATGAACAATATTTTTAATTGTTTTACTGTGTTTTATTGAAGTTGAATATACAAAACTGAATTCTTTAACAAAAATTTATGAATCTAATGCGTATAATTGTATTTAAATTACTATTATGTTTTTTAACAACTTTTACCAACAATTACAACAGTTCTAAGGATACAATAACTAAATAAATATATGTATGCATATTTCTATATTTAGAGAGACGAAAAGCCTGATAATTTAAAATCAATAAAAAATATTTTTATGTTAAGTTTGCTTTAAAATACCTTTTGAATCCAAATTATTTTTAAAATTTTAAAATGAAGTATGAAATTTAAACATTTTTAGCAAAAATAAAAATAAATTTTTATTACCATTAAAATTGCATTGGAATTAGTTGAAATAATGAAATAGGAAAAAAATAACTACGATATCATGCTAATAATTTTATTTTAATTATAATTGTTTTAATAATGGTAATGAAATGGAATTACAATTGGAAAAAATAATTGTTTTTATGAAAAATAAAATTATAATAGCAAAACCTTAAAAGGATCTATGCATAAAAATAAACCTTAACCCTTTCGTTGATCATATCCATCAAAAATTTTAATAACTTATTAAATTTATACGAGATAGGAATAAAGCTTGACGTCTGATATCTATATTTAACTCAAACCCCAGCTAGCAAATCTTATTACTTACTCGAAAACTAAATATATTCTTATAGTGCCTAATGTTAAAGCGTACATATTTCACCAGAATTTTGTGATAAAAATGTCACTTTAAAATATTGTTTTAATATGCTTTATAGCGTTTACTTAGTGTACAAAGAAAAGAAAACGTATGTTTTAAAGCCATTTAACTAATTATCGATCAAACTTTTTCATAAAATTACCGCTAGTGAAAATAGTGAAAATATTAACAACATCATAAGCATTTATGAAATTGTCAACGAGTTAGTCCATCTAATTAATTGCTCCCATTTATAGCAAGAAACATGCATTTTTTAACAATTTATTTTCCAATCAATTCATTATATATTCTAATTAGTGGTTGACAGCCACTTATTTACGCACACTAGTTAGAGATATACTATACTGTTATATTTTATATTTACCGTTGTTAAGCTGACTATCCCTTGGTAAGCAGTTACAACGAGCTTGTCCATTTTACTCTTTTATTTTTTTCTTTAAAACTTTTCAATAATTTTTTAATTTCGAATAAATTTTTCTCTCTTTATTAAACTGTAGGACTTTTCTTTAATGCAGAAAAGAGGTTTTTTTTAGTAAATGTTAGAAATTTTAGAAATTTGTAATGCACAAATAACATAACTATAATATCCTTCTAAGTGCATAGAAAATAAAAATTGCGTTATTTAATACGTACATATATAAAAGGGACAATATTATTACTGGGTGTATTCTATTGAAATTTTTTCGGAACTTCTATTTTTATTAATTTAATTAATTAATTAATTAATTAATTCTATCCTTATAACTCAACCTGCAACTAGACAACAATTTAATAATTTTCCATTTGTTTTTATAAAATAAAATTATCATTAATATTATAAATATTGCTAATTCTACATTTAAAATCATATAAACTAATTACTAAAGCTAAACATTAATAATTACAATTCCGGTTATTACTACGAAGTTCAAATACTGCTTACTAGTTCTCGCCTCTATCATAAGCAGCACACAAGTATCAAAAATATCTGTTTCATAAACAGATATATCCAAATACTCATGGTACAACAGATATTTGAAAGTAAAAAACTGATAATTTTCTCACTCTATGCAAAACCATAAACAACTGTATGTGTTTATATCCATAGTGTGAGTACGCACAAGGGAAAGCATACAATATCAACTACACTCATTCGTTTTTTTGTATCTGTTTTACTTGTTATGTATATGATATATCTGTTTTTGCCATACTGTTGGATATACTAGTGCACGTCTTTAATATGCATTTACATAATTCTGATGGCTTTCCAGTTATATTCTTTTACTTGCATTTTATTTCTTTAATGGTTATAGTGCTGCCTGTCTATTTCATATCATTTAAAATTTCATTAAATGATTCCGCCTTTTTATTGAGGTCTAAATATAAGAATGAACGAAAATGGATTAGTTGTTCCGTTTCAATTCGAGTCCAATTTCTCATAATTTTTTAACATTTTTTTAACAAATATAAAAATTTTGTAATACAAAATTAGACAACACGCCAAAGAAGACAATAGTCCAATTCACAATCTTGTGCAAATGGTCTTGCATCATAGCATTTGCAAAATTGTGTAGCATATTTTACTCATTACTATAGCCCAATTCACAATCTTGTGCAAATGCTATGATGCAAGACCATTTGCACAAGATTGTGAATTGGACCTATATGTTTTGTTGATGTAGACTAAAAATATGCTACACAATTTTGCAAATGCTATGATGCAAGACCATTTGCACAAGATTGTGAATTGGGCTATTGTCAAAAACTAAAAAATATGCCAAGACAAAACCGACCTTTCCTCACACACCCACAAACACAAGACTTGCGCAAGTAAACTTGCCTAATCTGAAAGGGGCCTTACTTCACCTCGGTAAATGTAAAGATAGTTTTGCTTCAGGCTACTTTAGCATAGAATTTTAAAATGAAAACAAAACTTACTAACGTTGTATAAATGACTATTTCAAGAAAAAAATGTTAAGTAAATAACTTAGCGACAACATATATTTTTAGAGTTATATAATTCCTTGCGAATCTACTTTTATCCAATACTTAACTAAAAATTTTTAAAAGAACGTTTAATAATCCTCAATGCAAACCTTTTTTACATAAAATTTTGCCACTTTGCTCCGTTCTGAAGCGAAAATGTAGAAATATACCAAATTATACATTTAAAATACTTTGGATATATATTTCCTTCACTTCCAAATATTGCATTTAACCACTATTATCTTTAACTTCATTTTTAATTGAGTCCTGTATTTTATTTTCATTTAATACACATATATTATAAATCTAAAATGTTTATCGAATTTGTTTGAAACTTATTAATTTATTTATTTAGTTTAAATACTAGGCAGCATTGTTGATACAGCTGTTATTTGCTTGTGTTTATTCTTACAAAAACTTTGTAAGAACAAATATTTATTTGACTAAAAATGAGTCAAATATTTTCCGTCTAGTGGTCACACTGTGTTCACATTAGAAGCATCTTTTTTGTTGAAAAATAATTTTATTTGTCCAAAATCAGCTGTGTTGTTTGCTCCTAATAAATATTTTGTGGTCACACTGCGGCAAACAAACATTTGCCAATTTTAGGCAAATGTTTGTCAAATGTAACCGTACCTTAAGTGTTAAAACATGTCTTTAAAAACACTTAAAGATTTTATGTAAAACGTTTTGTTTTGCAAAAAATTTAGAACTTACTACAAACATTTTAAATGTTGTACGTTTCAACATTTTCTAAAACAAATGGTTTGCTTAAATTTCATGAGTAATAATGTTATTGGCTTAAATAAAAGAACATGTAACTAACAAAAAAAAATATAAAAATCTGTTATTTATGGAAATATATGAATAAAACGTAAACGTGTCTTCCTGCAATGAGGAAATCAATCAAAAATTTTTTTTGTTACTTACATAGTTTTAATTCAAGCTAACTATGTATATGAAAGAACAACGAGATAAGAAATTTAAAGTGTCTGTTATGCATGTAAAGGTAGGGTATGACCACAAAATATTTATTAGGAGCAAACAACACCACAGCTGATTTTGGGCATATAAAATTATTTGCCAGCAAACAAAAAAATGATTCTGATGTGAACATAGTGTGACCACTCGACGGCAAATGTTTAAATCATTTTAAGGCATATAAATATATGTTCTTACGAAGTTTTTGTAAGAACAAACAGAGGTAAATAACAGCTGCATCATCAATGTTGCCCAGTGTATAAACTAAATTCCAAGTTTCGGAAAAACTCACTAAACCTTTTAAGTTTTTAGTATATGCCATTTTTGGAATAGAAGGTAAATTAAAAAAGTTGTCGGGACACATATTTTGCGAGTTATATACCCAAAGTATTTTATATATATATATATATATATATATATATATATAATTTGGTATATTTCGACATATTCGCTTCAGAGTGGAGCAGAGTTTAAAAATTTTATAAAAAACAGCTGTTGCTTTGGCGATAGTTAAGTTATCTTTTATAAATTTTTAGTTAAGTGTTGGTTTAACCCTTTCGGGACTACTGGGATAATACGTCCCAGCAATTTTCAAACTGTCTTTTTTCTTTATTTTCAACGCAATCGCCAGGGAGGTAGAACTGCCAAACGTCCAAAAACGGATAGCATCAATATTGGAGACCACTTGCCAGTAGAGCAAGAGAAGCGTTGTCGCTGTGTCCGCTGTTCTTCACTTGGCATAGAAAAGCGAACAAAGATGATATGCTCAGATTGTAACAACGCCTTATGTTAAAAGTGTTTTGGGCCATTCCACAAATAAATACCTAATTACATTCCTAAAATGTTAAAAATAAATGTAAACTTTGCAAAGTGCTTAAAGAGACCAAAATAGTAGGCTATATGCAGAACAAAAACAAAATTATTCTTCCGCCCCACTCGAAACGTGGAAATAGAGCTAAGAGTGACAATCCTTTTTAAGCACCTATTTTATTGTTGCATATTTGCGATTTAAAGAGATATGTTCTATAAGTCTTAAGCTAAAGCTTATTTTTGCAATTAATGTAAACTGGCGTTTTTTCATTACATATTCGCTCACGGCAAGTTATAATGTAACAATTTTTGAAAACTATATACAAGTGTTTTTCTCTTTTTTCTGAAATCTTATACGTTTAAGTTTCTTTAAAATTGTAGGACTTTGTGTCCTAATTAAAATTTTGCGTACTTAAAGTTTGATTCTTTGTAAAATTAGCTTGTTAATTTAAACCACTTTTTATTAAAATATAATAAAATATATAAAATAAACAAACAAACAGCTATAGTTTTAAAACTGTATTAAATAAATTAGAAATTATAACCAAAAAAAATATTTTTTTATTGAAAACTTTAATTAAGAATTGGAATCTAATTCCTATTTAGCTTCATCCTCTTATTGTGCTCCTTCTTAAAAATACCATTTGAAGCCTGTTTATAGCTTAGAATACGAAAAATTTTATATTATTGCATGGTTTTGTTTGAAGTTTAGGGCAAGAGAGCAAACAAATTTTAGGCAAATGATTGTTAGATGTGACCGTACCTTAAGAATATGTATCTTAAAATTCAAACTAAAACAATTAGCCAAATTTTTAATAAACAAGCTTCATCAATATCAGTTAAATCGCATAAAATTGACCGTTTGTTCGTAACTTCAATGCCCTTGGCCCAAGTCTTAACGAAGATCTTCATCTTCTAGTTGAGGATATGCCTGTGTCAGAGGACAAGCCATACACGATGCAACCTATTGTACAACTTTGCTAGTAATCAAATTGGGTGTTTTGTCTACAAATTATACAACTTGCGTACAATCGCGCAGTACAACTTCATTTTTAACCGACTTAAAAAAAGGAGGTTATTAATTTGATTTTTTTTTACATGGAAAACTTAAAACTCATTTATCTCGGTACCTTAGTGTCCTAGGGGGAAAAGGGCTTTAATCTGTTATCACTACAAATATTAAAAAAATAAAAAAAATCAATGTTAGACCAAAAAATTTAATTTTGTCCCCAAAAATTGATTTTTTTACATGGAAAACTTAAAACGCATTTATCTCGGTAACTAAGCGTCCTAGGAGGAAAAGAGCTTTAATCTGTTATCACTATAAAAATTAAAAAAATAAAAAAAAAATCAATGTTAGACCAAAAAATTTAATTTTGTCCCCAAAAATTGATTTTTTTACATGGAAAACTTAAAACGCATTAATCTCGGTAACTAAGCGTCCTAGGAGGAAAAGGGCTTTAATCTGTTATCACTACAAATATTAAAAAAATAAAAAAAATCAATGTTAGACCAAAAAATTTAATTTTGTCCCCAAAAATTGATTTTTTTACATGGAAAACTTAAAACGCATTTATCTCGGTAACTAAGCGTCCTAGGAGGAAAATTAAAAAAAAACTGAGTGTCACCATGGCTCCCAATAGCAAAAAGGAAGAGAAAAATGAATCTAAAAACTACAGGGTGTCCCCATAGGTGACGTAAATTGACCTATATGGGCCTATCTTTTGGAGGCTTGAAAATTGGTCAAAATGCCCATTACTATGACCGTTATAATAACAAGTACCAATTTACATTTAATTTTGTGAGGAACATGTATTGCTAAGTCAGCTATAAGAAAAGATATTATTTTTAAAATATTCATTTCTTCAGTTCTACAGTTCAGGCATACATTTGTAAAATTCTATAAATGAACGCATTTCATCTGAATTATTCATCCTTATTCAAATATTAATTTTCTTTGAATGTATAGAATACTTTTGCGCTGTGCTTTGCTATGGTGCCTCTACGAAAATGAAAAGTAAAATAGAATAATATTGTGCGACATGTCCACTCGCGTTGCGATCTAGTTGTACAACTTACCAAAGAATCAAAACTTTTTGATCTTTCGTACAACCAACACGCAACTTCATACAACTACACTACAAACATTGCAATGTGTTGTAAAACCTTCTCAAGTTGTACAACAGGTCGCAACGTGTATCGCTTGCATAAGTATTAGAAATTGTTGTAAAAAAATCGTCACAGATTAAAATGTATGATTTTATTATCAGCCTTTTGATTTGTTTCGTTTTTTTAAATAAAATAATGGTATATTTGTTGTAAAAATGTAGTATAAGGTATTTACATTGAATAAGATGTTTAATAAAACCGCAAAATATAGTTAATTTCATTCATTCATTCATTAACATTCTCAAAAATGAAAATTTATAAAGATCCATTTTATTAATTCTAAAAATACTTAACTACAAATATGTTCAACTTTAAATGGAGAACTTGGCTAAAATATTATGTCATTTATAAAGTTACAGAATACATTGAAATCAAAAAAATATTTGTCAGAACTTAAAAATAACAGTTATCTCACTGCATTTTCAATTAGCTGTCTCAGTCAGTAAGAAAGTTCTTCTGTTTAAAATAACAGATGAAATTATTAGACTTAAATTATTTATAAATGCGTTTCTTTAATTTAAACAAGTACTATGTTGTAGTGCATCTATACTTAGTAAAGGCACTGTAAGAATATTATTTAATATAAGTTAATTGAACTTGAAATTCAATCCATATTTGTTTACAATAAGTATTTTTAAGAATTTAGTGAAGTAAAATTATGAATGGTATTTGTGCTTGGTCAGCATAAATGAACATTAAACATTTTGTGGTGAACTGTTGCCATAGGAATAATGTATATGATTTTTGTAGTGTAATATGATTTTTGAATATTCTCTAAATAATTGTTTTCACGCGCCAACAAATTATGGTAACTAAAAAAAAAAAAAGAAATAAAGAATTTGTCAAAAGTGCAAATTCCCGTGGGAACAGCGAATTCACTATAGATTGGTTATTGTGCCAAATTAATGCTGACCATAGAATAAATTAGTATATAAGTTGGAAATTTAAAAAATATAAAGACAGAATTGATTGAACAGCTTAAAGAAAAAAAAGGTCTTTCTTTCTCTTCTCATTTTGGAAATCGGCACTGTTGGGTGCTGAAGAAAAACGGCTGCAGAGCTTAGCAAATACTGAAACAATTCCTTTTTTTTTGTTGACTATAAATAAACTCATTATATGGCGATCCTGCCAATCTAAAAAGAATCCTATAAATAAACAGGATAAAATTGTTTTTTTTTGGAGGAATTTTTTTTTTTAATTTTTTCCCTTGACGGAGAGTTCTACAATTTTAAATGACTCAACAAGAAGTAGACGAAATTTTTGAGAAGTGGAAAAAATATCTGCACGACGAATACGTTCCAGAAGGAACATCAGTTGAAGAACCAACCACCTATACACCCCACCAAAATCTGCTGGCCCTAATCCAATTACAATAGAGCAGTATCAGATGAGACAGAAGAATCAGAAACTACAACTACAAAACTTTAGAAACCAAGCCACAAGTAAAAAGAAGAAAGGAGGAAAGAAGCTAAAATTTCAGAAAGCCTGCAAGGACCTGCAGCGTATAATAGGCATCAGTGAGGGAAGACAAAAACAACGATTGATACAGCAACTAATAGAACTCAGGAAGGCCGGTTGGAGAAACCATAATAAAATAATAAAAAAAAAAATAAAACATTCTTCTAGGATTTTGATGTAACATTAAAATTGCACTTTAAAGATTTTGTATATATAAATATTTTTCATAAAAATGTATAGAAAAATAAGAAAAAACCCAAGAAAGTTTTGAACAGTGATGAATCTAGAATTACATACTTTTCAGATAACAGAGGAAGATAATTCTATCTTCCTCTGTTATTGAATATTCATTCATTAGAACAAATCAAAATGGGTATCGCAGATGCAAAGGTAGAGGGCCATGCGATTGCCAACGCTACAAATACAAATAAAATAACAATAGACCAGGAAATAATAATAATTCTATTATTAATTTTCGTAGTAGTAGTAATATTCAAGTTTCTACAACACTTTATAAAAAAACAAGTTGTAAGAAATTCTGTACAAAATGCATAAATAATAAAAAAAAAAAAAAAAAATTTCAATGGAGCAGATCTTTGACGAATTAGAAAGATTAATTGTGAATGCTAGGAAATCAATAACAAAAAAATATACAAAAGAAACTATACAAGAAACACTAAAGCTAATAGAGCAGTTAGGTGAAAAATTCGGAAAACTTGTAGGACATTTAGAGATTCCCTTAAGAGACGAAAAGATTATTCAATTTAGAGACTTGAGAGAAACAGCAATTCAGCTATTGACAGAACATAAAGAGGAAAAATTGAAAATAGAGGAAAAAGTTGAAAATCTTAGAATCAAGTCGAACTTTGACTGTAAAAAGGCTTCGGAAACAATACCAGTTTTCGACGGAAATCCAAAACATGTTCATATTTTCCTTTCAATGATAGAAATGGTTCATTCTGAACTTAATGAGCAAGGAAGAAAGAACCTGATAAAATATATATTGGCAATAAAATTAGTAGACAAAGTCAGGGACATTTTGATTATACAAAATACTCCTGAAACTTTCGATGAGCTGAAGACAGCTTTGGCAAAACATTTCAAATCAACAAGAACGTCAAGCAGCATACATTATGAATTAAGAAATACAAGACAAAAAGGAAATGTACTTAATTACAAAGAACTTATTAACACTTTGATGGCAGACTTGACATTGGTACAAATTTCGGAACTTGAGGACAGTTCAAATCAGGTAGCTCGATCTACGATTAAGACTATGAATGAAAAACTAGCTTTAGAAATTTTTCAAGAAGGTTTATATAAAGATATAAGAACAGCTGTAATAGCCGCACAACCCAAGACCTTGTCACAAGCCTTTGATATTGCAAGCACACAGGAAAGATCACTACAAATATCAGATACATTTACAACATTACAAATAAATAATAATAGACGAAACTATTACAATAACACGAATAGAAGCAATTTAGGTTTTAAAAATAACAGAAATACAAATTATATCAATCCACAGATGGATAGGAACTTCAACAATATAAGGAATAAGAGAAACTATAACAACAATAACAGAAATTATAACAATAGCAACAGAAACTCTAACAGTAGCATTGGAAACCATAGCAACAATAACAGAAACTACAAAAATAACAGACACTATAACAATAACAACAATAACTACAACGGCTATAACAATAACAGAGGTAATAGAAACAATAATAACACAAGAGGAAGAGGCCACTCCAATGTTCATACTATACAACAACAGGGAAACGTACAAACCCTGGAGACTCATTACGAATCTCCGAACAGGGAAAACTAAGAGTATATACACTAAATATTGGAATATCAAATTTTCTTTTCCTATCAGTAAAGAACATCAACTATCAATTAACATTTTTAATAGACACAGGCTCAGAGATATCACTCTGTAAAGAAAATGTAATATACAACTATTACAAGAATACTGACAACATTTGCCGATTGAGTGGCATTACAAATGACTTCAAAGAAACGTTAGGAACTACTGATTTACAAATAGTACTAGGAGAACAAGTATTAACACACAGATTTCAATTAGTAGAAGAAGACTTTCCTATCAGTACTGATGGAATTTTAGGAATAGATTTTTTCTGTAAATACAATTGTCAGATTAACTATGAGACACTAACTTTAAATACTTGCATAGAGGGAGAGCAAATAATAATCCCAATAGAGATTAACACAAAAAGAATACATAATATAACCATACCCCCGAGAACAGAGAAGATAGTACCCATAAGCATTGACTTAAAAGAAGATAGTGTGATATGTAGTAAAGAAATAATAAACGGAATATTTTTAGCAAACTCTATAATACCCAAGAATGGTCAACGCCATGTTAAAATCTTGAATACATTAGAGGAACCAGTACGCCTAGAGAAGTTGGGAGTCACAAAAATACCATTAAAAAATTACACAATTTATAAAACTAACATCCACAATAACAATAAGCACTCAGAGCAAAGATTTCAGAGATTACTAGAAGATCTAGATTTCAAGAACCTTGAAGAAGAAAATAAAAAAGTCATATGTGATATTCTACGACAATATCAAGAAGTATTTCATCTTAAAGGTGAACCATTAATGGTAAACAATTTTTATAAACAAAGTATTGAATTAAATGATAATACACCCACTTACATTAAAAATTATAGACTGCCACAAACACAATTAGACGAAATAAAGAGTTGTTAGACAAAGACGTAGTAGAACCGTCTATTAGTCCATATAATTCTCCATTATTATTGGTACCAAAAAAGGGTCAAAACGACACAAAACAATGGCGTTTGGTTGTAGATTTCAGACGTTTAAACGATAAGATAGTAAATGACAAATTTCCTTTAACCAGACTTGAAGATGTATTGGACAGATTAGGTAGAGCTAAATATTTTTCCACTTTAGACATGACAAGCTCGTTTCACCAAATAGAACTTGAAACAAAATCAAGACCACTAACAGCATTTTCAACACCAAACGGTCACTTTCAATATACAAGATTACCATTTGGTTTAAAAATATCATCTAACAGTTTCCAAAGAATGTTGACAATAGCATTAGCTGGTTTAGAGTCGGAAGCATTTTTATACGTTGATGACGTCATTATTTTTGGATGCAGTTTGAAGCACCACAATGATAACCTTATTAGAGTGTTGAAAAGACTAAAACAATACAATTTGAAACTGAATCCAGTGAAATGTTGTTTCCTTAAACCAGAAGTTTTGTATTTGGGACATTTAATTACAAAGAATGGTATAAAAACCGACCCGACGAAATACAAAATAATTGAACAAAATCCTGTTCCAAAAAACGCAGACGACGTTAGACGGTTTATAGCCTTCTGCAATTATTACAGAAGATTCATTCCAAACTTCGCCAAAATAGCAACTTGCTTAAATAATTTATTGAAAAAAAAAGTAACTTTCAATTGGACGGAAGATTGCCAAATAGCATTTGAGACTCTAAGAGACAAATTAAAAAACCCGCCTATACTACAATATCCGAACTTTGACGAACAATTCACTCTAACCACAGACGCTTCAAATGTAGCTCTGGGAGCAGTCCTATCACAGGGTGAAATCGGTAAAGATCTACCCATATCTTATGCAAGCAGAACGCTAAACAAACATGAAAAAAATAAATCAGTAATTGAGAAAGAATTATTAGGTATTCATTGGGGAATACAATTTTTTAGACCATATCTATATGGTAGAAAATTTACCGTGGTCACAGACCATAGACCACTTATTGCTTTATTTACTCATAAAAACCCGTCTTCAAAATTAACCAGAATTAGACTAGAACTATCTGATTATGACTTTGATATAAAATACAAAAAAGGAAAAAATAATACGAACGCAGACGCTCTATCACGCATAAACATAAATTCACAAATATTAAGAGACATGATTCCAATCTATATTGATGAAAAAGAAAGGAAAACCTTGGTAATAACACGAAGTATGATAAATAAAAGTAGTGATGAAAAGAAAAATATATGTAATAAAGATAATAATAGAAAGAACGTTCATAGAAAAGAAAATATTATAAAAGACTGCATATCTCAAAAAGAGACTGATCACCTCCTGATGTGGGAATGTACGTCAATAAATTATATTAAGGGTACCCAAAAGATTGAATTTATATATGATAATAAGCTGCAGCAAGAATTAAGAAAAGAATTGAAAAAGAAAAATGATAAAATAACGCGAATAATATGCAATAAAAGCGAAAATCCTATGTTTTCAGGAACATTTTTGGAGAAACTTTTATTGAGATTAAAGAAATTGAAATTCAAGAAGTACGTACTATATGATAATGATGAAATATTTAAGTATATAACGGCCGAAGAATTGAAAGAAACATATAACAATATAAAGAAGAACGATATAGAAATAATTATATACAGAATGCCAAGAGAAATAAAAGATAATATAACACAATATAGATTGATACAGGAATTTCATGACTCACCACATGGAGGACACTTTGGAATAAGGAAAACACTTACCAAATTAAAACAAAGATATATATGGAAAAATATGAACAAAATGGTTAAGAAATACATAACAACATGTGATTCATGCCAAAGGCATAAACAAATAAGGAATACAAAAGAACCCTTTGCCATAACAGATACACCATCACACGGTTTTGATACTATTGTAATGGACACAGTTGGACCATTAAGACCGTCTGGACAATTTAGATACATACTTACTATGCAGTGTGAACTGACCAAATATGTTGTTGCTTGTCCGCTTGAGTCAAAAGATGCCAGAACTGTCGCAAAAGCTTTAATAGAACATATAGTCTTAAAGTACGGTTTATTTAAAATTCTGAAAACAGATAAGGGAACCGAATTTACCAATGAATTAATGAAAGAGATTTGTGTATTATTAAAAATAAAACAAAATTTTTCAACACCTTACCATCATGAAACTTTGGGCACGGTAGAACGAAATCATCGCGTTCTGAATGAATATTTTCTAAATTTCGTGAATGACAATAATTGGCATGAATGGATACCATATTATACTTTTGCTTTCAATACGACACCAAGTGTCGATACAGACTATTCACCATTCGAACTAATTTTTGGTAGACTTCCTAGACTCCCAAACGACATTTTAGTTGATTCCAGAAAGATTTATAATATTGACAACTACTTAAATGAACTAAAGATTAGACTTCATCACCCATTACAAAGAGCAAGAGAAATAATCCTCGAAGTAAAAAGAAAAAGAAGTATAGGATCTGAAAGGAAGCAGAATAAAATAGATCTTAGAATAGGAGATTTAGTCTTAGTTAAAGTTTTAAATAGAAAAAAGTATGAAGATCCATACAAAGGCCCATACAAAGTATTAGATTTAGAAGATTTAAATGTACTTTTAGAAATTAATAAAACTAAAACAAAACTAGTACATAAGAATTTGCTAAAAAAATATTTAAATTGACAAAAACAATATAGATAAGAAACATTAAGATAAGAATTTCAATGTAACAATATAAATACCAAACACAATTTAGAAGTAAAAAAAAAAAAAAAAAAAAAAAAATGTGTACATAACGCTTAAAATAAGCCTTAGTTATAATTTTTTTTTCATTTTTAATAATACCCAAATCTAAAAGGGTAAGGGTGTGGTGAATCTATACTTAGTAAAGGCATTGTAAGAATATTATTTAATATAAGTTAATTGAACTTGAAATTCAATCCATATTTGTTTACAATAAGTATTTTTAAGAATTTATTGAAGTAAAATTATGAATGGTATTTGTGCTTGGTCAGCATAAATGAACATTAAACATTTTGTGGTGAACTGTTGCCATAGGAATAATGTATATGATTTTTGTAGTGTAATATGATTTTTGAATATTCTCTAAATAATTGTTTTCACGCTCCAACAAATTATGGTAACTAAAAAAAAAAAGAAATAAAGAATTTGTCAAAAGTGCAAATTCCCGTGGGAACAGCGAATTCACTATAGATTGGTTATTGTGCCAAATTAATGCTGACCATAGAATAAATTAGTATATAAGTTGGAAATTTAAAAAATATAAAGACAGAATTGATTGAACAGCTTAAAGAAAAAAAAGGTCTTTCTTTCTCTTCTCATTTTGGAAATCGGCACTGTTGGGTGCTGAAGAAAAACGGCTGCAGAGCTTAGCAAATACTGAAACAATTCCTTTTTTTTTGTTGACTATAAATAAACTCATTATATGGCGATCCTGCCAATCTAAAAAGAATCCTATAAATAAACAGGATAAAATTGTTTTTTTTTTTTGGAGGAATTTTTTTTTTTTAATTTTTTCCCTTGACGGAGAGTTCTACAATTTTAAATGACTCAACAAGAAGTAGACGAAATTTTTGAGAAGTGGAAAAAATATCTGCACGACGAATACGTTCCAGAAGGAACATCAGTTGAAGAACCAACCACCTATACACCCCACCAAAATCTGCTGGCCCTAAGCCAATTACAATAGAGCAGTATCAGATGAGACAGAAGAATCAGAAACTACAACTACAAAACTTTAGAAACCAAGCCACAAGTAAAAAGAAGAAAGGAGGAAAGAAGCTAAAATTTCAGAAAGCCTGCAAGGACCTGCAGCGTATAATAGGCATCAGTGAGGGAAGACAAAAACAACGATTGATACAGCAACTAATAGAACTCAGGAAGGCCGGTTGGAGAAACCATAATAAAATAATAAAAAAAAAAAATAAAACATTCTTCTAGGATTTTGATGTAACATTAAAATTGCACTTTAAAGATTTTGTATATATAAATATTTTTCATAAAAATGTATAGAAAAATAAGAAAAAACCCAAGAAAGTTTTGAACAGTGATGAATCTAGAATTACATACTTTTCAGATAACAGAGGAAGATAGAATAGAATATTCATTAGAACAAATCAAAATGGGTATCGCAGATGCAAAAGTAGAGGGCCATGCGATTGCCAACGCTACAAATACAAATAAAATAACAATAGACCAGGAAATAATAATAATTCTATTATTAATTTTCGTAGTAGTAGTAATATTCAAGTTTCTACAACACTTTATAAAAAAACAAGTTGTAAGAAATTCTGTACAAAATGCATAAATAATAAAAAAAAAAAAATTTCAATGGAGCAGATCTTTGACGAATTAGAAAGATTAATTGTGAATGCTAGGAAATCAATAACAAAAAAATATACAAAAGAAACTATACAAGAAACACTAAAGCTAATAGAGCAGTTAGGTGAAAAATTCGGAAAACTTGTAGGACATTTAGAGATTCCCTTAAGAGACGAAAAGATTATTCAATTTAGAGACTTGAGAGAAACAGCAATTCAGCTATTGACAGAACATAAAGAGGAAAAATTGAAAATAGAGGAAAAAGTTGAAAATCTTAGAATCAAGTCGAACTTTGACTGTAAAAAGGCTTCGGAAACAATACCAGTTTTCGACGGAAATCCAAAACATGTTCATATTTTCCTTTCAATGATAGAAATGGTTCATTCTGAACTTAATGAGCAAGGAAGAAAGAACCTGATAAAATATATATTGGCAATAAAATTAGTAGACAAAGTCAGGGACATTTTGATTATACAAAATACTCCTGAAACTTTCGATGAGCTGAAGACAGCTTTGGCAAAACATTTCAAATCAACAAGAACGTCAAGCAGCATACATTATGAATTAAGAAATACAAGACAAAAAGGAAATGTACTTAATTACAAAGAACGTATTAACACTTTGATGGCAGACTTGACATTGGTACAAATTTCGGAACTTGAGGACAGTTCAAATCAGGTAGCTCGATCTACGATTAAGACTATGAATGAAAAACTAGCTTTAGAAATTTTTCAAGAAGGTTTATATAAAGATATAAGAACAGCTGTAATAGCCGCACAACCCAAGACCTTGTCACAAGCCTTTGATATTGCAAGCACACAGGAAAGATCACTACAAATATCAGATACATTTACAACATTACAAATAAATAATAATAGACGAAACTATTACAATAACACGAATAGAAGCAATTTAGGTTTTAAAAATAACAGAAATACAAATTATATCAATCCACAGATGGATAGGAACTTCAACAATATAAGGAATAAGAGAAACTATAACAACAATAACAGAAATTATAACAATAGCAACAGAAACTCTAACAGTAGCATTGGAAACCATAGCAACAATAACAGAAACTACAAAAATAACAGACACTATAACAATAACAACAATAACTACAACGGCTATAACAATAACAGAGGTAATAGAAACAATAATAACACAAGAGGAAGAGGCCACTCCAATGTTCATACTATACAACAACAGGGAAACGTACAAACCCTGGAGACTCATTACGAATCTCCGAACAGGGAAAACTAAGAGTATATACACTAAATATTGGAATATCAAATTTTCTTTTCCTATCAGTAAAGAACATCAACTATCAATTAACATTTTTAATAGACACAGGCTCAGAGATATCACTTTGTAAAGAAAATGTAATATACAACTATTACAAGAATACTGACAACATTTGCCGATTGAGTGGCATTACAAATGACTTCAAAGAAACGTTAGGAACTACTGATTTACAAATAGTACTAGGAGAACAAGTATTAACACACAGATTTCAATTAGTAGAAGAAGACTTTCCTATCAGTACTGATGGAATTTTAGGAATAGATTTTTTCTGTAAATACAATTGTCAGATTAACTATGAGACACTAACTTTAAATACTTGCATAGAGGGAGAGCAAATAATAATCCCAATAGAGATTAACACAAAAAGAATACATAATATAACCATACCCCCGAGAACAGAGAAGATAGTACCCATAAGCATTGACTTAAAAGAAGATAGTGTGATATGTAGTAAAGAAATAATAAACGGAATATTTTTAGCAAACTCTATAATACCCAAGAATGGTCAACGCCATGTTAAAATCTTGAATACATTAGAGGAACCAGTACGCCTAGAGAAGTTGGGAGTCACAAA
Source organism: Gymnosoma rotundatum (assembly GCA_916610165.2). NCBI lineage: Eukaryota > Metazoa > Arthropoda > Insecta > Diptera > Tachinidae > Gymnosoma > Gymnosoma rotundatum. The sequence continues at coordinate 61,801,433 of OU744339.1, forward strand.
AATACCATTAAAAAATTACACAATTTATAAAACTAACATCCACAATAACAATAAGCACTCAGAGCAAAGATTTCAGAGATTACTAGAAGATCTAGATTTCAAGAACCTTGAAGAAGAAAATAAAAAAGTCATATGTGATATTCTACGACAATATCAAGAAGTATTTCATCTTAAAGGTGAACCATTAATGGTAAACAATTTTTATAAACAAAGTATTGAATTAAATGATAATACACCCACTTACATTAAAAATTATAGACTGCCACAAACACAATTAGACGAAATAAAGAGTTGTTAGACAAAGACGTAGTAGAACCGTCTATTAGTCCATATAATTCTCCATTATTATTGGTACCAAAAAAGGGTCAAAACGACACAAAACAATGGCGTTTGGTTGTAGATTTCAGACGTTTAAACGATAAGATAGTAAATGACAAATTTCCTTTAACCAGACTTGAAGATGTATTGGACAGATTAGGTAGAGCTAAATATTTTTCCACTTTAGACATGACAAGCTCGTTTCACCAAATAGAACTTGAAACAAAATCAAGACCACTAACAGCATTTTCAACACCAAACGGTCACTTTCAATATACAAGATTACCATTTGGTTTAAAAATATCATCTAACAGTTTCCAAAGAATGTTGACAATAGCATTAGCTGGTTTAGAGTCGGAAGCATTTTTATACGTTGATGACGTCATTATTTTTGGATGCAGTTTGAAGCACCACAATGATAACCTTATTAGAGTGTTGAAAAGACTAAAACAATACAATTTGAAACTGAATCCAGTGAAATGTTGTTTCCTTAAACCAGAAGTTTTGTATTTGGGACATTTAATTACAAAGAATGGTATAAAAACCGACCCGACGAAATACAAAATAATTGAACAAAATCCTGTTCCAAAAAACGCAGACGACGTCAGACGGTTTATAGCCTTCTGCAATTATTACAGAAGATTCATTCCAAACTTCGCCAAAATAGCAACTTGCTTAAATAATTTATTGAAAAAAAAAAAGTAACTTTCAATTGGACGGAAGATTGCCAAATAGCATTTGAGACTCTAAGAGACAAATTAAAAAACCCGCCTATACTACAATATCCGAACTTTGACGAACAATTCATTCTAACCACAGACGCTTCAAATGTAGCTCTGGGAGCAGTCCTATCACAGGGTGAAATCGGTAAAGATCTACCCATATCTTATGCAAGCAGAACGCTAAACAAACATGAAAAAAACAAATCAGTAATTGAGAAAGAATTATTAGGTATTCATTGGGGAATACAATTTTTTAGACCATATCTATATGGTAGAAAATTTACCGTGGTCACAGACCATAGACCACTTATTGCTTTATTTACTCATAAAAACCCGTCTTCAAAATTAACCAGAATTAGACTAGAACTATCTGATTATGACTTTGATATAAAATACAAAAAAGGAAAAAATAATACGAACGCAGACGCTCTATCACGCATAAACATAAATTCACAAATATTAAGAGACATGATTCCAATCTATATTGATGAAAAAGAAAGGAAAACCTTGGTAATAACACGAAGTATGATAAATAAAAGTAGTGATGAAAAGAAAAATATATGTAATAAAGATAATAATAGAAAGAACGTTCATAGAAAAGAAAATATTATAAAAGACTGCATATCTCAAAAAGAGACTGATCACCTCCTGATGTGGGAATGTACGTCAATAAATTATATTAAGGGTACCCAAAAGATTGAATTTATATATGATAATAAGCTGCAGCAAGAATTAAGAAAAGAATTGAAAAAGAAAAATGATAAAATAACGCGAATAATATGCAATAAAAGCGAAAATCCTATGTTTTCAGGAACATTTTTGGAGAAACTTTTATTGAGATTAAAGAAATTGAAATTCAAGAAGTACGTACTATATGATAATGATGAAATATTTAAGTATATAACGGCCGAAGAATTGAAAGAAACATATAACAATATAAAGAAGAACGATATAGAAATAATTATATACAGAATGCCAAGAGAAATAAAAGATAATATAACACAATATAGATTGATACAGGAATTTCATGACTCACCACATGGAGGACACTTTGGAATAAGGAAAACACTTACCAAATTAAAACAAAGATATATATGGAAAAATATGAACAAAATGGTTAAGAAATACATAACAACATGTGATTCATGCCAAAGGCATAAACAAATAAGGAATACAAAAGAACCCTTTGCCATAACAGATACACCATCACACGGTTTTGATACTATTGTAATGGACACAGTTGGACCATTAAGACCGTCTGGACAATTTAGATACATACTTACTATGCAGTGTGAACTGACCAAATATGTTGTTGCTTGTCCGCTTGAGTCAAAAGATGCCAGAACTGTCGCAAAAGCTTTAATAGAACATATAGTCTTAAAGTACGGTTTATTTAAAATTCTGAAAACAGATAAGGGAACCGAATTTACCAATGAATTAATGAAAGAGATTTGTGTATTATTAAAAATAAAACAAAATTTTTCAACACCTTACCATCATGAAACTTTGGGCACGGTAGAACGAAATCATCGCGTTCTGAATGAATATTTTCTAAATTTCGTGAATGACAATAATTGGCATGAATGGATACCATATTATACTTTTGCTTTCAATACGACACCAAGTGTCGATACAGACTATTCACCATTCGAACTAATTTTTGGTAGACTTCCTAGACTCCCAAACGACATTTTAGTTGATTCCAGAAAGATTTATAATATTGACAACTACTTAAATGAACTAAAGATTAGACTTCATCACTCATTACAAAGAGCAAGAGAAATAATCCTCGAAGTAAAAAGAAAAAGAAGTATAGGATCTGAAAGGAAGCAGAATAAAATAGATCTTAGAATAGGAGATTTAGTCTTAGTTAAAGTTTTAAATAGAAAAAAGTATGAAGATCCATGCAAAGGCCCATACAAAGTATTAGATTTAGAAGATTTAAATGTACTTTTAGAAATTAATAAAACTAAAACAAAACTAGTACATAAGAATTTGCTAAAAAAATATTTAAATTGACAAAAACAATATAGATAAGAAACATTAAGATAAGAATTTCAATGTAACAATATAAATACCAAACACAATTTAGAAGTAAAAAAAAAAAAAAAAAAAAAAGAAAAAAAAAAAATGTGTACATAACGCTTAAAATAAGCCTTAGTTATAATTTTTTTTCATTTTTAATAATACCCAAATCTAAAAGGGTAAGGGTGTAGTGCATCTATACTTAGTAAAGGCATTGTAAGAATATTATTTAATATAAGTTAATTGAACTTGAAATTCAATCCATATTTGTTTACAATAAGTATTTTTAAGAATTTAGTGAAGTAAAATTATGAATGGTATTTGTGCTTGGTCAGCATAAATGAACATTAAACATTTTGTGGTGAACTGTTGCCATAGGAATAATGTATATGATTTTTGTAGTGTAATATGATTTTTGAATATTCTCTAAATAATTGTTTTCACGCTCCAACAAATTATGGTAACTAAAAAAAAAAGAAATAAAGAATTTGTCAAAAGTGCAAATTCCCGTGGGAACAGCGAATTCACTATAGATTGGTTATTGTGCCAAATTAATGCTGACCATAGAATAAATTAGTATATAAGTTGGAAATTTAAAAAATATAAAGACAGAATTGATTGAACAGCTTAAAGAAAAAAAAGGTCTTTCTTTCTCTTCTCATTTTGGAAATCGGCACTGTTGGGTGCTGAATAGAGGCCTGCACAAATGTATTTAAACATCAAACACACCCTTATGTTTAAATGGTTTGCATACACATTCCTTGTATTACAACAACATAAAATACTGTCGTATACTGTTCGTACCACGAAGTAAATAGAGAAGTTCGTGTATAAGATTATTTTCAAATACTGTCAAGACAGTATTTGTTCGTAACAAGACATTTCGTGACAGTAGAAAAAAATTTCAAATGGTCCAAGTATTTGAAAAAATACAACTGACGATCAACATCTTCACTTGTAATTTGTGTGTTTTTTTAATACTTGTTGTTCTTATGTGTGTATCATATGAACGATTGGATGCTTTGTACAGGCCAATGCGATTAAGTTAATTTTAAATTAATTTACATTGGTATTATTTTATAAATAAAAACTATTTCTTCTTGAATGCGGCCATAAAAGTTTACTAAATTTTGTCGTTTTTAAATAGAAATTTGCATACAAGAGTTTTTAATTAAAGAATTTTAATTTTTAGTGTTCAATAACTATCTAGATCTAATAATCTAATAATACAATTATCTCATCATATTTTAAAAACTTTGTTACGCCTGCATCAAACTTAAGTGCCGAAGATAAGGTTACTAAAGAAATACAAATATACCAAAATTTAAACATTCCATTTAAAGATAATTTTGACGTAATTAATTGGTGGCATTTACAGCAAACGCAATATCCTATACTATATAGGTTAAGTTGCAAAATATTGGCCACTCCAGCCAGTAGTGCAGCATCTGAAAGAGTGTTTTCAGTTGCTAGGCAACTGCTATCAGAAAAGAGGACGAATATGTCAGTAAGCTCCAAAACTTTTAAATATATGATGTATCTACATAGTAATACTGAATAAACAGCAACTTTTTAAAACAAAGATGATAAACTTTAAGCATTTTTCTTAACGTGTAATGTTAACATTAACTTATTTATTATGTTTTACTTTTTACATTAAAAGGCAATCAAATTAATTTTTATAAAAATAAACAAGCAATTTTTTTAATTTTTTCCCTCTTAAATACCCGCATGTGTAAGATCTAAAATATGTATGATATTCTCTATACATTAAATCACTGTAAATGCTTATTAATAAATTTAAAAAATTTCAATTTGATGTTTATATGCACACATTTTGTACTAAATAAATTTTAAATAAAAAACTAAAGTAACAGTGGATTATGTTCCATAATTAATCCCATTTTAATCAACAATAAAAGACAAAAATAGCAAATATACAATTTACTCTTGTGTGTTTTATTTCACTCGCGTCTAATAAACATATGGTTGCAATGCTGTCTTAATAATTTACTCAACAAATGTTTTAAGACATCTTGAAACAACAAGACGTCTTGAAATAACAAGACGTCTTGAAACATTTCAAGATATCTTGTTGTTTTCAAGACATACTAAGATACCAAGACATTTTTTAAATACACACAAGAAAGTGTTTGTGTTTTATTTCTACAGTATTTGACAGAATTTGTTTGTCGCGACCATACTTCAGCACACCATTTAAAAAATGTGCGATGTCTTGATTGTGTGTTCAAATGCATTTGTGCAGGCCTCTAGTGCTGAAGAAAAACGGCTGCAGAGCTTAGCAAATACTGAAACAATTCCTTTTTTTTTTGTTGACTATAAATTAACTCATTATAATGTGTTGAATATTTAGAAATTTTAAGTAAATCTGTTCTTCCTGAAGATAATTTGAGAAGGTTGATAGGATAAGATTGACTGCAGAATAAAATTATCACTTTTCCACTTTATTAACATATACATTAGATGTATAGAATAATTTTAATAACAGATAATCTTCAAGATCTTTAAAAATCGCTTAATGTCAATATATGATATTTTTGGAACAAAAATCGTCAAAATACGCAAAATCGTTACATCTCACACCCCTTGCCAGTGATTGAATTTCAAAATCAGTTAGTTGAGCGGTGTAAAGTTGTTCAACTGAACTATAATGTTCATTAAGATAGCTTGAGCTTATGTCAAAAACCAACGAATAGCGTGTCAAAAATTTTGGTAACCTCTTAAACACTGCGAATCAATTACCAGGTGGCAGCGTAGGCGAATTCATTAATTTTAGCCGTGAACACTACTGACAAACTCCATACATAAAAAATCTGTGTACTATTTTTATATATATGAAGTTTGACATTCGTTTCTACCAGCAAAAAATAATAAATTCCCTAACGCTGCCACCTGGTAATGGATTCTCCTTGCTCTTAAAATTAAGTAACTAATTTGCCACAGTTGCACATTTTTGCTTTATTCATAGTTGTGCAAAAAATAATATCTTTATAAATTTTAAAACGAAAAGGCATTTAAAGAACATACTTTATATATTTAATAACATTCAACTACAAAACTTTACATTTTTTGGCTCATGTTCTCAGATAAATTTTCATAAAAAATATTGCAAAATTTTCTGTTTTTATATTTGCGGCCAACCACACTAAAAAATACAATGATGTTTATCGCTTAAATCAAATATGTATGTATGTACAATAAGAAATTTAATTTTTTATTTTGTTTGCTTAAAATGTTAATTTTTCTAAATTTTCATTTTTTCTAAATTTTCTATTACAAACTTAAAATTTAACACTGTAGGTATTCATTGCAATTTTTCTTTGTGAATGTATAACACAGAGCACAATCAGCTGTTTTCGTACTTTGCTTAAAGAAATGACATTTGACGAACTTGACGAAAAGTGTTTTTGAGTACATTATACCCTGTTCAGACATGTTTTCTTAATCGAGTCAATTTAGTTTTAATTGCGCAATTTAATTTGGTGTTCACACATGCTCAATTAAGCTTATTCATTTAGAACAAGGCATATTTATTTTACAAGGTGGTGTAGTCCACCCAGCTGATTTCTCTTTTTATTACAAAAACAACATGGCTTTTTGTTGTTGCTTTGAAGTTGGAAGTGTCAATAGCTATTTTCGTATGACCCGCGATTTTCTTTTTATTTGTTTGCTTATATTTTTTTCTTGCCGCTTGTCAACTTTTTGAATTTTTTGTTCTCACTGAACATAGTTCCCATAGTAAACATACTTGTGGGTAACGGTTGTATTTCGCATCTTATTCAATTAGTGATGCAATGAAGTACTAATTGCTCAATTTATTAATTCACGTCTTATATGGTATATTGTGCTCAATTAAGGCCTTAATGGCGTAAATTCCTTAATTGCGCAATTAAAGCATATGTCTGAACAGGTTATTATAGCTTGCCATATTTAATTGAATGTATTTGCACAGTTGTTTAAGTTTGCTTAAGTTATCTTATGTACATTATAGTTGGGCCTTTAGTCTTGTTGTGCAGGAAATGAACATTAAATTTCCTTGTACGTGCAGCATACATACCTCTTTCAGATGTATTTCTTAAGCTAAAATTTTAAAAGGCCCTAACTCGCAAAGTTGTTATTTAATAACATAATAGAACTGTACTTATCATAATGTAAATTTTGAAATGTTAATTCTAGCATACCCGTTACTTTTGATACTAAAATGTATTGGAAGCACAAAAATTTCAAGGTCGTAAAAAATATAGTTAGAGCCTTTCTACATGAGACCATCAATATTGGTTGCTATCATAGGGTAAAAATAAATATAAAAAATATATTTCATTTTACATATTACCATCTCTAACAGAACAACCGTTTAAATAGTATAGTTGTTCTTGTGCCATCCCAACAGTAATCTTTAAAAATAGCTAAGATAAAGAGATCATGTTATTAGCTGCTTCTTGTAGTTTAAGCAGTCCAAAAAGAAAGTACAGCATTAAAAAAAGTGTATAAAGTTTTTCTATATTGAAAGGTTGAAAAATATTTTTTTTACCTTGAAATTTTTTTAAATAAATTTTTTCTAAAATTAATGTATTCTCAGCGCCTAAGAAATTTAGTTAAATTATACACGATCAAAATAATCATCCAACATTATAGTGGTATTTATGAAAATGTAGTAGTATAGGCACAGTGGTATAGGTATGTTATATAGGCGATGCTTGATGAAAAATCAAAAAAATTTGATTTTTGGCATGCATAGATGTCACCCGTTGGTTTTTTAAGCACGTACAAATTTTTCATTTCAAACGAAATTTCAAGTTGTGAGGTTGTCAAAAACGTTGGAAGAAAAAAAAGAAATCTAGGAATTTATCGAAGTTTATGCAATTTAGAACGAAACAAGTGCAGAGTAACTTCATTTAACAGAACAACGAGTCATTTTATTAGACTACTATAAATAAAAAACAACCTCCGGAGGAAAACTTTAAGATTTAATAAAAAAAATATTTGTTAGAAACTAGTTTAAAAGAAAAAACAATTATTTTACAGTAATCAGAATTCTAAACATGTTTTTTACAATATTGATATTTGCTTACACCTTCGCCCTTGATTATTTTGAAATTATAAGTTATAATAATACGTGTTCCCATACCCAAAGCCATAAGAAATTTAGTCATATTATTTTGCCGACGTTATTGCCTTATTGCTAACATATTTACTTCTAATCTAGACGGGGGTAATACCCTGTTCAGACATACGCTTTAATTGCGCCATTAAGGAATTTAGGCAATTAAGGCCTTAATTAAATGTTTTTAAGAAATTGAGCAATTAGTACTTAATTGCATCACTAATTGTATAAGATGAGAAATGCAACCCTTGCTAACAAGTATGTTTACTAGGAACTATGTTCAGTGAGATGAAAAATTCAAAAAATGGACAAGCTGCAAGTAAAAGATATAAACAAACAATTCAATTCGAGTCCAATTTCTCATAATTTTTTAACTTTTTTTAACAAACATAAAATTTTTGTAATACAAAATTAGACAACACGCCAAAGAAGACAATAATCCAATTCACAATCTTGTACAAATGGTCTTGCATCATAGCATTTGCAAAATTGTGTAGCATATTTTACTCATTACTATAGCCCAATTCACAATCTTGTGCAAATGGTCTTGCATCATAGCAAATACCGCTAAAAACCAAGACAGATCAAAAGAAAAATTTTGCAAATGAAATTTTACCTTGAATACCTCCGAACATATAAAACATATTAAATAAGGTTTTCATCCCATTAAAGACCATTATGTACGTTACTAAAATCAGTAAAAAATTTGGCAAACAATATATTAAAATATTATTTTTTGTGTAGATAAAAATTTTCTCCCCGAAAATTGTAATTTTTTTTTAATCGCCTCCCATTTATGCGCAGATTTATAGAGGTTTAAAGCTGTAAATTATATACTGTTATATATCTGCACAATAACCTATGATCAGGTTGATATGCATTTTGTTTTAAAATGCTTATAAATAACATTTAAATAAAGTTATATATGACAACAAGAAACACGCCTTCACTTCAAGAATCAATATGAATTAATTTATATTTAACAGGAATTTAGCGCGATTTAACCAACTTAAATTAAGCTTTGCAAAGTGCTTAAAGAGACCAAAATAGTAGGCTATATGCAGAACAAAAACAAAATTATTCTTCCGCCCCACTCGAAACGTGGAAATAGAGCTAAGAGTGACAATCCTTTTTAAGCACCTATTATTGTTGCATATTTGCGATTTAAAGAGATATGTTCTATAAGTCCTAAGCTAAAGCTTATTTTTGCAATTAATGTAAACTGGCTTTTTTTCATTACATATTCGCTCACGGCAAGTTATAATGTAACAATCTGAAATCTGAAATCTTATACGTTTAAGTTTCTTTAAAATTGTAGGTCTTTGTGTCCTAATTAAAATTTTGCGTACTTAAAGTTTGATTCTTTGTAAAATTAGCTTGTTAATTTTAACCACTTTTTACTAAAATATATTAAAATATATAAAATAAACAAACAAACAAACAGCTATAGTTTTAAAACTGTATTAAATAAATTAGAAATTATAACCAAAAAAAATATTTTTTTATTGAAAACTTTTATTAAGAATTGGAATCTAATTCCTATTTAGCTTCATCCTCTTATTGTGCTCCTTCTTAAAAATACCATTTGAAGCCTGTTTATAGCTTAGAATACGAAAAATTTTATATTATTGCATGGTTTTGTTTGAAGTTTAGGGCAAGAGAGCAAACAAATTTTAGGCAAATGATTGTTAGATGTGACCGTACCTTAAGAATATGTATCTTAAAATTCAAACTAAAACAATTAGCCAAATTTTTAATAAACCTCAGTATCGCAACAATATTATAACGGATTTCCTTTCTTTCAACAATGTTAATTAACTTGCTCACAGTAACAAAATCAGAAAATGTGACCGGAATAAATAATTTTAAGTAAAAGGTTGCATTATTGAAAGCATTTCTTGGAAAAAATAATTTTAAAACAAAATAATAATTTCCAGAGGCCATAACAGTTACAAGTTTTATTCAATGCGCCTTAATGTAATTTCCTTTATTTTATGATTCTAATTTAATGCTCATAAAATTAATTAAATTTAATTACTTGTTTTATTACTTAATAAAAGTTTATTTGTTACTTAGAATATTAAAGTATTGGATACATATGGACACTGGATATATCAAATATAATAAACGAAAAGTCCAGGTCCTCTCCCACGAACCAAAGTTAGCTTCAAAAAAGAATAAGTAGCTTAGAAGTTCTATATCATTACCGCTTTTTATTATATCCTAGCATTTAACTTAACTCTTATTTTTGGATAAGCTTTCACAGTCTTTTTTCAACGTATAACTCTATTCTGTATACAGCAGAACAAAATTTTAGGTTACTTAACTTTAGAGATAAAAGATGTTAGATCTCAGACGCAATGCCTGTGACTTAAAGTACGCAAAGAAAAATTTCATAAAAATTAGCTGGGCACTTCTGTAACTTAAATATTTATCTTTTTTCTTACCCCTTTCCAAATCAGGCTGTATTCATCTGTAAAAAATTCCGTGTTTCTTCTTAACATTCTTCATTTATATTGGGTGAGGTAGTAAAATCGTTTTGTGGGTGCCAATTTCGAAAAAAGACAGCCAACTTTTTCTTCTGGGTAATAACCTATCGTTATATCAAGCTTCATCAATATCAGTTAAATCGCATAAAATTGCCCGTTTGTTCGTAACTTCAATGCCCTTGGCCCAAGTCTTAACGAAGATCTTCATCTTCTAGTTGAGGATATGCCTGTGTCAGAGGACAAGCCATACACGATGCAACCTGTTGTACAACTTTGCTAGTAATCAAATTGGGTGTTTTGTCTACAAATTATACAACTTGCGTACAATCGCGCAGTACAACTTCATTTTTAACCGTCTTAAAAAAAGGAGGTTATTAATTTGACTGAATAGAGCACCACTCGAAAATTAAAAAAAAACTGAGTACACCATTGCTCCCAATAGCAAAAAGGAAGAGAAAAATGAATCTAAAAACTACAGGGTGTCCCCATAGGTGACGTAAATTGACCTATATGGGCCTATCTTTTGAACGCTTGAAAATTGGTCAAAATGCCCATTACTATGACCGTTATAATAACAAGTACAAATTTACATTTAATTTTGTGAGGAACCTGTATTGCTAAGTCAGCTATAAGAAAAGATATTATTTTTAAAATATTCATTTCTGCAGTTCTACAGTTCAGGCATACATTTGTAAAATTCTATAAATGAACGCATTTCATCTGAATCCTTCATCCTTATTCAAATATTAATTTTCTTTGAATGTATAGAATACCTTTGTGCTGTGCTTTGCTATGGTGCCTCTACGAAAATGAAAAGTAAAATAGAATAATATTGTGCGACATGTCCACTCGCGTTGCGATCTAGTTGTACAACTTACCAAAGAATCAAAACTTTTTGATCTTTCGTACAACCAACACGCAACTTCATACAACTACACTACAAACATTGCAATGTGTTGTAAAACCTTCTCAAGTTGTACAACAGGTCGCAACGTGTATCGCTTGCATAAGAATTAGAAATTGTTGTAAAAAAATCGTCACAGATTAAAATGTATGATTTTATTATCAGCCTTTTGATTTGTTTCGTTTTTTTAAATAAAATAATGGTATATTTGTTGTAAAAATGTAGTATAAGGTATTTACATTGAATAAGATGTTTAATAAAACCGCAAAATATAGTTAATTTCATTCATTCATTCATTAACATTCTCAAAAATGAAAATTTATAAAGATCCATTTTATTAATTCTAAAAATACTTAACTACAAATATGTTCAACTTTAAATGGAGAACTTGGCTAAAATATTATGTCATTTATAAAGTTACAGAATACATTGAAATCAAAAAAAATATTTGTCAGAACTTAAAAATAACAGTTATCTCACTGCATTTTCAATTAGCTGTCTCAGTCAGTAAGAAAGTTCTTCTGTTTAAAATAACAGATGAAATTATTAGACTTAAATTATTTATAAATGCGTTTCTTTAATTTAAACAAGTACTATGTGTTGAATATTTAGAAATTTTAAGTAAATCTGTTCTTCCTGAAGATAATTTGGGAAGGTTGATAGGATAAGATTGACTGCAGAATAAAATTATCACTTTTCCACTTTATTAACATATACATTAGATGTATAGAATAATTTTAATAACAGATAATCTTCAAGATCTTTAAAAATCGCTTAATGTCAATATATGATATTTTTGGAACAAAAATCGTCAGAATACGCAAAATCGTTACATCTCACACCCCTTGCCAGTGTATTGAATTTCAAAATCAGTTAGTTGAGCGGTGTAAAGTTGTTCAACTGAACTATAATGTTCATTAAGATAGCTTGAGCTTATGTCAAAAACCAACGAATAGCGTGTCAAAAATTTTGGTAACCTCTTAAACACTGCGAATCAATTACCAGGTGGCAGCGTAGGCGAATTCATTAATTTTAGCCGTGAACACTACTGACAAACTCCATACATAAAAAATCTGTGTACTATTTTTTATATATATGAAGTTTGGCATTCCTTTCTACCAGCAAAAAATAATAAATTCCCTAACGCTGCCACCTGGTAATGGATTCTCCTTGCTATTAAAATTAAGTAACTAATTTGCCACAGTTGCACATTTTTGCTTTATTCATAGTTGTGCAAAAAATAATATCTTTATAAATTTTAAAACGTAAAGGCATTTAAAGAACATACTTTATATATTTAATAACATTCAACTACAAAACTTTACATTTTTTGGTTCATGTTCTCAGATAAATTTTCATAAAAAATATTGCAAAATTTTCTGTTTTTATATTTGCGGCCAACTACACTAAAAAATGCAATGATGTTTATCGCTTAAATCAAATATGTATATATTTGCGGCCAACTACACTAAAAAATGCAATGATGTTTATGGCTTAAATCAAATATGTATGTATGTACAATAAGAAATTTAATTTTTTATTTTGTTTGTTTAAAATGTTAATTTTTCTAAATTTTCATTTTTTCTAAATTTTCTATTACAAACTTAAACTTTAACACTGTAGGTATTCATTGCAATTTTTCTTTGTGAATGTATAACACAGAGCACAATCAGCGGTTTTCGTACGGAAAGTACGCTCAGTTTCGTACTTTGCTTAAAGAAATGACATTTGACGAAAAGTGTTTTTGAGTACATTATACCCTGTTCAGACATGTTTTCTTAATCGAGTCAATTTAGTTTTAATTGCTCAATTTAATTTGGTATTCACACATGCTCAATTAAGCTTATTCATTTAGAACAAGGCATATTTATTTTACAAGGTGGTGTAGTCCACCCAGCTGATTTCTCTTTTTATTACAAAAACAACATGGCTTTTTGTTGTTGCTTTGAAGTTGGAAGTGTCAATAGCTATTTTCGTATGACCCGCGATTTTCTTTTTATTTGTTTGTTTATATTTTTTTCTTGCGGCTTGTCAACTTTTTTAATTTTTTGTTCTCACTGAACATAGTTCCCATAGTAAACATACTTGTGGGTAACGGTTGTATTTCGCATCTTATTCAATTAGTGATGCAATGAAGTACTAATTGCTCAATTTATTAATTCACGTCTTATATGGTATATTGTGCTCAATTAAGGCCTTAATGGCGTAAATTCCTTAATTGCGCAATTAAAGCATATGTCTGAACAGGTTATTATAGCTTGCCATATTTAATTGAATGTATTTGCACAGTTGTTTAAGTTTGCTTAAGTTATCTTATGTACATTATAGTTGGGCCTTTAGTCTTGTTGTGCAGGAAATGAACATTAAATTTCCTTGTACGTGCAGCATACATACCTCTTTCAGATGTATTTCTTAAGCTAAAATTTTAAAAGGCCCTAACTCGCAAAGTTGTTATTTAATAACATAATAGAACTGTACTTATCATAATGTAAATTTTGAAATGTTAATGCTAGCATACCCGTTATTTTTGATACTAAAATGTATTGGAAGCACAAAAATTTCAAGGTCGTAAAAAATATAGTTAGAGCCTTTCTACATGAGACCAGCAATATGTGGTTGCTATCATAGGGTAAAAATAAATATAAAAAATATATTTCATTTTACATATTACCATCTCTAACAGAACAACCGATTAAATAGTAAAGTTGTTCTTGTGCCATCCCAACAGTAATCTTTAAAAATAGCTAAGATAAAGAGATCATGTTATTAGCTGCTTCTTGTAGTTTAAGCAGTCCAAAAAGAAAGTACAGCATTAAAAAAAGTGTATAAAGTTTTTCTATATTGAAAGGTTGAAAAATATTTTTTTACCTTGAAATTTTTTTAAATAAATTTTTTCTAAAATTAATGTATTCTCAGCGCCTAAGAAATTTAGTTAAATTATACACGATCAAAATAATCATCCAACATTATAGTGGTAGGCACAGTGGTATAGGTATGTTATATAGGCGATGCTTGATGAAAAATCAAAAAAATTTGATTTTTGGCATGCATAGATGTCACCCGTTGGTTTTTTAAGCACGTACAAATTTTTCATTTCAAACGAAATTTCAAGTTGTGAGGTTGTCAAGAATGTTGGAAGAAAAAAAAAGAAATCTAGGAATTTATCGAAGTTTATGCAATTTAGAACGAAACAAGTGCAGAGTAACTTCATTTAACAGAACAACGAGTCATTTTATTAGACTACTATAAATAAAAAACAACCTCCGGAGGAAAACTTTAAGATTTAATAAAAAAAATATTTGTTAGAAACTAGTTTAAAGGAAAAAACAATTATTTTACAGTAATCAGAATTCTAAACATGGACAAGCTGCAAGTAAAAGATATAAACAAACAATTCAATTCGAGTCCAATTTCTCATAATTTTTTAACTTTTTTTAACAAACATAAAATTTTTGTAACACAAAATTAGACAACACGCCAAAGAAGACAATAATCCAATTCACAATCTTGTGCAAATGGTCTTGCATCATAGCATTTGTAAAATTGTGTAGCATATTTTACTCATTACTATAGCCCAATTCACAATCTTGTGCAAATGCTATGATGCAAGACCATTTGCACAAGATTGTGAATTGGACCTATATGTTTTGTTGGTGTAGACTAAAAATATGCTACACAATTTTGCAAATGCTATGATGCAAGACCATTTGCACAAGATTGTGAATTGGTCTATTGTCAAAAACTAAAAAATATGCCAAGACAAAAATGACAGCAGAAGCAGAATTGCCAATTACAAGCAAGTCGCTACTCAAATCTCTGCAAGTCTCTTCCCTTTAAACCGACCTTTCCTCACACACCCACAAACGCAAGACTTGCGCAAGTAAACTTGCCTAATCTGAAAGGGGCCTTACTTCACCTCGGTAAATGTAAACATAGTTTTGCTTCAGGCTACTTTAGCATAGAATTTTAAAATGAAAACAAAACTTACTAACGTTGTATAAATGACTATTTCAAGAAAAAAATGTTAAGTAAATAACTTAGCGGCAACATATATTTTTAGAGTTATATAATTCCTTGCGAATCTACTTTTATCCAATACTTAACTAAAAATTTTTAAAAGAACGTTTAATAATCCTCAATGCAAAAACTTTTTTATATAAAATTTTGCCACTTTGCTCCGTTCTGAAGCGAAAATGTAGAAATATACCAAATTATACATTCAAAATAATTTAGATATATATTTCCTTCACTTCCAAATATTGCATTTAATTCACTATTATCTGTAACTTCATTTTTAATTGAGTCCTGTATTTTATTTTTATTTAATACACATATATATAAATCTAAAATGTTTAGCGAATTTGTTTGAAACTTATTTATTTATTTAGTTTAAATACTAGGCAGCATTTATGATACAGCTGTTATTTGCTTGTGTTTATTCTTACAAAAACTTTGTAAGAATAAATATTTATTTGCCTTAAAATGAGTCAAATATTTTCCATCTAGTGGTCACACTATGTTCACATTAGAAGCATCTTTTTTGCTGAAAAATTATTTTATTTGTCCAAAATCAGCTGTGTTGTTTGCTCCCAATAAATATTTTGTGGTCACACTATGGCAAACAAACATTTGCCAATTTTAGGCAAATGTTTGTCAAATGTAACCGTACCTTACATGTTAAAACATGTCTTTAAAAACACTTAAAGATTTTATATAAAACGTTTTGTTTTGCAAAAAATTTACAACTTTCTACAAACGTTTTAAATGTTGTACGTTTCAACATTTTCTAAAACAAATGGTTTGCTTCATAAGTAATAATGTTATTGGCTTAAATAAAAGAACATGTAACTAACAAAAAAATATAAAAATCTGTTATTCTATGGAAATATATGAATAAAACGTAAACGTGTCTTCCTGCAATGAGGAAATCAATCAAAAATTTTTTTTGTTACTGACATAGTTTTAATTCAAGCTAACTATGTATATGAAAGAACAACGTGATAAGAAATTTAAAGTGTCTTTTATGCATGTAAAGGTAGGGTATGACCACAAAATATTTATTAGGAGCAAACAACACCACAGCTGATATTGGGCATATCAAATTATTTGCCAGCAAACAAAAAAATGATTCTGATGTGAACATAGTGTGACCACTCGACGGCAAATGTTTAAATCATTTTAAGGCAAATAAATATATGTTCTTACGAAGTTTTTGTAAGAACAAACAGAGGTAAATAACAGCTGCATCATTAATGTTGCCCAGTGTATAAACTAAATTCCAAGTTTCGGAAAAACTCACTAAACCTTTTAAGTTTTTAGTATATGCAATTTTTGGAATAGAAGGTAAATTAAAAAAGTTGTCGGGATACCTATCTTGCGAGTTATATACCCAAAGTATTTTATATATTTATATATATATAATTTGGTATATTTCGACATATGCGCTTCAGAGTGGAGCAGAAGTTAAAAATTTTATAAAAAACAGCTGTTGCTTTGGCGATATTTAAGTTATCTTTTATAAATTTTTAGTTAAGTGTTGGTTTAACCCTTTCGGGACTACTGGGATAATACGTCCCAGCAATTTTCAAACTGTCTTTTTTCTTTATTTTCAACGCAATCGCCAGGGAGGTAGAACTGCCAAACGTCCAAAAACGGATAGCATCAATATTGGAGACCACTTGCCAGTAGAGCAAGAGAAGCGTTGTCGCTGTGTCCGCTGTTCTTCACTTGGCATAGAAAAGCGAACAAAGATGATATGCTCAGATTGTAACAACGCCTTATGTTAAAAGTGTTTTGGGCCATTCCACAAATAAATACCTAATTACATTCCTAAAATGTTAAAAATAAATGTAAACTTTTATCTCAATCCAATAATATATATATTTTAGTTGTCTTTTTAATTTCGAATCGCTCTTCGAGAACACTGATTGTGATTTTATGCCCGATGAAAACACTTGTTGGGATTATATGTCCCAGGATAAAAGGACGAATTTAAAATTTTTAAGTATGGAGAACATAATACTTTTATCATACCTTTTAGAATATGAAAAAAATTTTACCATACATAATTTGGTTTGCAAAATAAAACTCCGTCCCGAAAGGGTTAAAGTAGAGCTGCATAAAATTTTATAACTCGTAAAATATGTGTTGACGCTTAGTTATTTACTCAACATTTTTTTTAAATAGTTATTCCTACCAGGGTTTAAATTGCTTGCTTAAAAATATCAACAGCTTTGTTTATATGTTTTTCAGCAAATACAAAAGCTAAATGTCTCAGAATTTACAAAACATTTCATAACAAATGATGCAAAAACAAATGCAAAAATAGAGAAAGAAACGCCTTTGCTTGAGCTCATTAGTGTTTCTTTCTGCAGCAATGCAATCAGCAAAGAATTTAATTTAAAAACATTTGCAGTTTTAAAAATAAAAATTAAGTTTTAATAAAATGTATATCAGTATTTATAAAGAAGGAAGAAGTACGTTCGCAAACATGGGTTTGCCGCGTCAAAAAAAACAAGTAGTCATATTTGCATATTCTTTTAAAAAATATTTAATTGCTGCATTAGAAAAAGAACAAAATCGCTGATTTAAAAAAAAAAAAGTAGAAGCACTTATTAAAAGAACACAATAAAATAATTCTTGCAAAAAACCCGACTTCAAAACAGACTTCATCTATGTGCCTATAACGGTTTAAGAGTATGGCCACATAAATTAGATTACGCTAACTATTGGGACACGCTTATTTCTCCAAACTTTATACTTGTTCAACTGTTCAATAGTTTAATTACCTAATTCAAATTATATACTTGCTGTTGTAGCAGATTTAGCAATCAGTTGCTGTGTAAATTTCAACCGCCTGTCTATAACGGCTCAACAATTTGACCGTATCATCAGATAATATCAATTATTGTAAAACCCTTTAATTTATACTTTAAAATTTTTATGCTTCTTACTACACCAAACAAAGTAGTGGAAAATCTGTCTAAAATTCAGGTTTAATACAGCCATACAGAAATTACATTAACTGTGGAAACACCCTTTAATTTATTAATTCAAATTACAAGCTTCTTGTTATAGCGGACTTAGCAAAAGATCCCTTAATGTCTGTCTCTTACGGTTCTAAAGTTGGGCCACATAAACCAAATTACATCAACTTGTTGTTATAGCGGAGTAAGCAATACAAGTTATTTGAAAATTTCAATCGTCTGCCTAGAGTGTAAAAGTGTGACCATATACATCAAATTACATGAACTATTGGGGCACCCTTTTATTTAAAATTTTATATATTAATACTTGCTACTATAACGGCCATAGCAATCGACGTTCTGTCCAATTTGCAATCGTTAGTCTATTACGGTTCAAAAGTAAGGCCCATATAAGTAAATCTACATCAATTATTGGGGGCACCCTTTAATTTTTAGTTTTATTTTTGTATAACTTTTTTTATTGTTACCTATAGTAATACGCAGTCATTTTAAATTTTACAGAGGTGCCCTTCACAGTTCACTCTTAATTTTTTAAGATTATAAACTGTTTTTAAAACGGGACCAATAATCTATCATATTACCAAAAAAAATTCAAAATCGGTTCAGAAATAACTGAGTTCTGCAGGCACAAATATAAAAAAGCAACATTCAGCCGAATTTATAACTTCCTTCTGTTTTTGAAGTCGGTTAAAAAGAGATTTTTTGCGCGTTGTACCATAATTATTTGCATTATTTACAGCTGTTGTGATGAAAAATGTGTACAAATTGCATATCAGAGGATATTATGCTGTGCTTAATTTTTTAATACCGCTAAAAACCAAGACAGATCAAAAGAAAAATTTTGCAAACGAAATTTTACCTTGAATACCTCCGAACATATAAAACATATTAAATAAGGTTTTCATCCCATTAAAGACCAATATGTACGTTACTAAAATCAATAAAAAATTTGGCAAACAATATATTAAAATATTATTTTTTGTGTAGATAACAATTTTCTCCCCGAAAATTGTAATTTTTTTTTTAATCGCCTCCCATTTATGCGCAGATTTATAGAGGTTTAAAGCTGTAAATTATATACTGTTATATATCTGCACAATAACCTATGATCAGGTTGATATGCATTTTGTTTTAAAGTGCTTATAAATAACTTTTAAATAAAGTTATATATGACAACAAGAAACATGCCTTCACTTCAAGAATCAATATGAATTAATTTATATTTAACAGGAATTTAGCGCGATTTAACCAACTTAAATTAAACTTTGCAAAGTGCTTAAAGAGACGAAAATAGTCGGCTATATGCAGAACAAAAACAAAATTATTCTTCCGCCTTTTTAAGCACCTATTTTATTCTTGCATATTTGCGATTTAAAGAGATATGTTCTATAAGTCCTAAGCTAAAAACTTATTTTTGTAATTAATGTAAACTGGCTTTTTTTCATTATATTCGCTCACGGCAAGTTATAATGTAACAATTTTTGAGAACTATATACAAGTGTTTTTCTCTTTTTTCTGAAATCTTATACATTTAAGTTTCTTTAAAATTGTAGGACTTTGTGTCCTAATTAAAATTTTGCGTACTTACAGTTTGATTCTTTGTAAAATTAGCTTGTTAATTTAAACCACTTTTATTAAAATATATTACTTTTATAAAATAAACAAACAAACAAACAAACAGCTGTAGTTTTAAAACTATATTAAATAAATTAGAAATTATAACAAAAAAAAATATTTTTTTATTGAAAACTTTTATTAAGAATTGGAATCTAATTCCTATTTAGCTTCATCCTCTTATTGTGCTCCTTCTTAAAAACACCATTTGAAGCCTGTTTATAGCATAGAATACGAAAAATTTTATATATTGCATGGTTTTGTTTGAAGTTTAGGGCAAGAGAGCAAACAAATTTTAGGCAAATGAATGTTAGATGTGACCGTACCTTAAGAATACGTATCTTAAAATTCAAACTAAAACAATTAGCCAAATTTTTAATAAATCTCAGTATCGCAACAATATTATAACGGATTTCCTTTCTTTCAACAATTAACTTGCTCACAGTAACAAAATCAGAAAATGTGACCGGAATAAATAATTTTAAGTAAAAGGTTGCATTATTGAAAGCATTTCTTGGAAAAAATAATTTTAAAACAAAATAATAATTTCCAGAGGCCATAACAGTTACAAGTTTTATTCAATGCGCCTTAATGTAATTTCCTTTATTTTATGATTCTAATTTAATGCTCATAAAATTAATTAAATTTAATTACTTGTTTTATTACTTAATAAAAGTTTATTTGTTACTTAGAATATTAAAGTATTGGATACATATGGACACTGGATATATCAAATATAATAAACGAAAAGTCCAGGTCCTCTCCCGCGAACCAAAGTTAGCTTCAAAAAAGAATAAGTAGCTTAGAAGTTCTATATCATTACCGCTTTTTATTATATCCTAGCATTTAACTTAACTCTTATTTTTGGATAAGCCTTCACAGTCTTTTTTCAACGTGTAACTCTATTCTGTATACAGCAGAACAAAATTTTAGGTTACTTAACTTTAGAGATAAAAGATGTTAGATCTCAGACGCAATGCCTGTGACTTAAAGTACGCAAAGAAAAATTTCATAAAAATTAGCTGGGCACTTCTGTAACTTAAATATTTATCTTTTTTCTTACCCCTTTCCAAATCAGGCTGTACTCATCTGTAAAAAATTCCGTGTTTCTTCTTAACATTCTTCATTGATATTGGTTGAGGTAGTAAAATCGTTTTGTGGGTGCCAATTTCGAAAAAAGACAGCCAACTTTTTCTTCTGGGTAATAACCTATCGTTATATCAAGCTTCATCAAAATCAGTTAAATCGCATAAAATTGCCCGTTTGATCGTAACTTCAATGCCCTTGGCCCAAGTCTTAACGAAGATCTTCATCTTCTAGTTGAGGATATGCCTGTGTCAGAGGGCAAGCCATACACGATGCGACCTGTTGTACAACTTTGCTAGTAATCAAATTGGGTGTTTTGTCTACAAATTATACAACTTGCGTACAATCGCGCAGTACAACTTCATTTTTAACCGACTTAAAAAAAGGAGGTTATTAATTTGACTGAATAGAGCACCACTCGAAAATTAAAAAAAAAAAACTGAGTATCACCATGGCTCCCAATAGCAAAAAGGAAGAGAAAAATGAATCTAAAAACTACAGGGTGTCCCCATAGGTGACGTAAATTGACCTATATGGGCCTATCTTTTGAACGCTTGAAAATTGGTCGAAATGCCCATTACTATGACCGTTATAATAACAAGTACAAATTTACATTTAATTTTGTGAGGAACCTGTATTGCTAAGTCCGCTATAAGAAAAGATATTACTTTTTAAAATATTCATTTCTGCAGTTCTACAGTTCAGGCATACATTTGTAAAATTCTATAAATGCACGCATTTCATCTGAATCCTTCATCCTTATTCAAATATTAATTTTCTTTTAATATATAGAATACTTTTGCGCTGTGCTTTGCTATGGTGCCTCTACGAAAATGAAAAGTAAAATAGAATAATATTGTGCGACATGTCCACTCGCGTTGCGATCTAGTTGTACAACTTACCAAAGAATCAAAACTTTTTGATCTTTCGTACAACCAACACGCAACTTCATACAACTACACTACAAACATTGCAATGTGTTGTAAAACCTTCTCAAGTTGTACAACAGGTCGCAACGTGTATCGCTTGCATAAGAATTAGAAATTGTTGTAAAAAAATCGTCACAGATTAAAATGTATGATTTTATTATCAGCCTTTTGATTTGCTTCGTTTTTTTAAATAAAATAATGGTATAGTTGTTGTAAAAATGTAGTATAAGGTATTTACATTGAATAAGATGTTTAATAAAACCGCAAAATATAGTTAATTTCATTCATTCATTCATTAACATTCTCAAAAATGAAAATTTATAAAGATCCATTTTATTATTTCTAAAAATACTTAACTACAAATATGTTCAACTTTAAATGGAGAACTTGGCTAAAATATTATGTCATTTATAAAGTTGCAGAATACATTGAAATCAAAAAAATATTTGTCAGAACTTAAAAATAACAGTTATCTCACTGCATTTTCAATTAGCTGTCTCAGTCAGTAAGAAAGTTCTTCTGTTTAAAATAACAGGTGAAATTATTAGACTTAAATTATTTATAAATGCGTTTCTTTAATTTAAACAAGTACTATGTGTTGAATATTTAGAAATTTTAAGTAAATCTGTTCTTCCTGAAGATAATTTGAGAAGGTTGATAGGATAAGATTGACTGCATAATAAAATTATCACTTTTCCACTTTATTAACATATACATTAGATGTATAGAATAATTTTAATAACAGATAATCTTCAAGATCTTTAAAAATCGCTTAATGTCAATATATGATATTTTTGGAACAAAAATCGTCAAAATACGCAAAATCGTTACATCTCACACCCCTTGCCTGTGTATTGAATTTCAAAATCAGTTAGTTGAGCGGTGTAAAGTTGTTCAACTGAACTATAATGTTCATTAAGATAGCTTGAGCTTATGTCAAAAACCAACGAATAGCGTGTCAAAAATTTTGGTAACCTCTTAAACACTGCGAATCAATTACCAGGTGGCAGCGCAGGCGAATTCATTAATTTTCGCCGTGAACACTACTGACAAACTCCATACATAAAAAATCTGTGTACTATTTTTTATATATGAAGTTTGACATTCGTTTCTACCAGCAAAAAATAATAAATTCCCTAACGCTGCCACCTGGAAATGGATTCTCCTTGCTCTTAAAATTAAGTAACTAATTTGCCACAGTTGCACATTTTTGCTTTATTCATAGTTGTGCAAAAAATAATATCTTTATAAATTTTAAAACGAAAAGGCATTTAAAGAACATACTTTATATATTTAATAACATTCAACTACAAAACTTTACATATTTTGGCTCATGTTCTCAGATAAATTTTCATAAAAAATATTGCAAAATTTTCTGTTTTTATATTTGCGGCCAACCACACTAAAAAATGCAATGATGTTTATCGCTTAAATCAAATATGTATGTATGTACAATAAAAAATTTAATTTTTTATTTTGTTTGTTTAAAATGTTACTTTTCTAAATTTTCATTTTTTCTAAATTTTCTATTACAAACTTAAAATTTAACACTGTAGGTATTCATTGCAATTTTTCTTTGTGAATGTATAACACAGAGCACAATCAGCTGTTTTCGTACGGAAAGTACGCTCAGTTTCGTACTTTGCTTAAAGAAATGACATGTGACGAACTTGACGAAAAGTGTTTTTGAGTACATTATACCCTGTTCAGACATGTTTTCTTAATCGAGTCAATTTAGTTTTAATTGCGCAATTTAATTTGGTGTTCACACATGCTCAATTAAGCTTATTCATTTAGAACAAGGCATATTTATTTTACAAGGTGGTGTAGTCCACCCAGCTGATTTCTCTTTTTATTACAAAAACAACATGGCTTTTTGTTGTTGCTTTGAAGTTGGAAGTGTCAATAGCTATTTTCGTATGACCCGCGATTTTCTTTTTATTTGTTTGTTTATATTTTTTTCTTGCGGCTTGTCAACTTTTTGAATTTTTTGTTCTCACTGAACATAGTTCCCATAGTAAACATACTTGTGGGTAACGGTTGTATTTCGCATCTTATTCAATTAGTGATGCAATGAAGTACTAATTGCTCAATTTATTAATTCACGTCTTAATGGCGTAAATTCCTTAATTATGCAATTAAAGCATATGTCTGAACAGGTTATTATAGCTTGCCATATTTAATTGAATGTATTTGCACAGTTGTTTAAGTTTGCTTAAGTTATCTTATGTACATTATAGTTGGGCCTTTAATCTTGTTGTGCAGGAAATGAACATTAAATTTCCTTGTACGTGCAGCATACATACCTCTTTCAGATGTATTTCTTAAGCTAAAATTTTAAAAGGCCCTAACTCGCAAAGTTGTTATTTAATAACATAATAGAACTGTACTTATCATAATGTAAATTTTGAAATGTTAATGCTAGCATACCCGTTATTTTTGATACTAAAATGTATTGGAAGCACAAAAATTTCAAGGTCGTAAAAAATATAGTTAGAGCCTTTCTACATGAGACCAGCAATATTGGTTGCTATCATAGGGTAAAAATAAATATAAAAAATATATTTCATTTTACATATTACCATCTCTAACAGAACAACCGTTTAAATAGTATAGTTGTTCTTGTGCCATCCCAACAGTAATCTTTAAAAATAGCTAAGATAAAGAGATCATGTTATTAGCTGCTTCTTGTAGTTTAAGCAGTCCAAAAAGAAAGTACAGCATTAAAAAAAGTGTATAAAGTTTTTCTATATTGAAAGGTTGAAAAATATTTTTTTTACCTTGAAATTTTTTTAAATAAATTTTTTCTAAAATTAATGTATTCTCAGCGCCTAAGAAATTTAGTTAAATTATACACGATCAAAATAATCATCCAACATTATAGTGGTATTTATGAAAATGTAGTAGTATAGGCACAGTGGTATAGGTATGTTATACGAGGGCTGCTCTATATATTTCTGGCCTAATAGTGAAAATGTGAATATTTATAATCAAAA
This sequence comes from Gymnosoma rotundatum, assembly GCA_916610165.2. Taxonomy (NCBI): domain Eukaryota; kingdom Metazoa; phylum Arthropoda; class Insecta; order Diptera; family Tachinidae; genus Gymnosoma; species Gymnosoma rotundatum. The sequence goes on from OU744339.1 coordinate 61,826,627, forward strand.
ATGATTTTATTGTATTTCAAAGTATTCTCCAGCATGATTTATACACTTTTGCATGCGCTCAAACCAGTTGTCGAAGCACTTTTTCCACTCCGATTGAGACACCTCTAAAACATGGTTTTTGAACACTTCAACAGCTTCTTCTGGCGACGAAAATCGTTGACCGCGCATTTTTTTCTTGATGTGCGGAAACAAGAAGAAGTCGTTAGGTGCCAAGTCAGGGCTGTACGGCGGATGACCCATTAATTCGACGTTTTGGCCGGTCAAAAACGCTCTGGTTTGAGCAGGTGTGTGAGAGCTCGCATTGTCATGGTGAACAATGATTCGTCTTCTCTTGCTGGTTTTTCGAATTTCTCCGATGCACGAAACAAGTGCAGAGTAACTTCATTTAACAGAACAACGAGTCATTTTATTAGACTACTATACATAAAAAACAACCTCCGGAGGAAAACTTTAAGATTTAATAAAAAAAATATTTGTTAGAAACTAGTTTAAAAGAAGAAACAATTATTTTACAGTAATCAGAATTCTAAACATGTTTTTTACAATATTGATATTTGCTTACACCTTCGCCCTTGATTATTTTGAAATTATAAGTTATAATAATACGTGTTCCCATACCCAAAGCCATAAGAAATTTAGTCATATTATTTTGCCGACGTTATTGCCTTATTGCTAACATATTTACTTCTAATCTAGACGGGGGTAATACCCTGTTCAGACATACGCTTTAATTGCGCCATTAAGGAATTTAGGCAATTAAGGCCTTAATTAAGCTTAATTTACCATAAATAAATGTTTTTAAGAAATTGAGCAATTAGTACTTAATTGCATCACTAATTATATGAGATGAGAAATGCAACCCTTGCTAACAAGTATGTTTACTAGGAACTATGTTCAGTGAGATGAAAAATTCAAAAAATGGACAAGCTACAAGTAAAAGATATAAACAAACAATTCAATTCGAGTCCAATTTCTCATAATTTTTTAACTTTTTTTAACAAACATAAAATTTTTGTAATACAAAATTAGACAACACGCCAAAGAAGACAATAATCCAATTCACAATCTTGTGCAAATGGTCTTGCATCATAGCATTTGCAAAATTGTGTAGCATATTTTACTCATTACTATAGCCTAATTCACAATCTTGTGCAAATGCTAAGATGCAAGACCATTTGCACAAGATTGAGAATTGGACCTATATGTTTTGTTGGTGTAGACTAAAAATATGCTACACAATTTTGCAAATGATATGATGCAAGACCATTTGCACAAGATTGTGAATTGGTCTATTGTCAAAAACTAAAAAATATGCCAAGACAAAAATGACAGCAGAAGCAGAATTGCCAATTACAAGCAAGTCGCTACTCAAATCTCGGCAAGTCTTTTCCCTTTAAACCGACCTTTCCTCACACACCCACAAACACAAGACTTGCGCAAGTAAACTTGCCTAATCTGAAAGGGGCCTTACTTCACCTCGGTAAATGTAAAGATAGTTTTGCTTCAGGCTACTTTAGCATAGAATTTTAAAATGAAAACAAAACTAACTAACGTTGTATAAATGACTATTTCAAGAAAAAGATGTTAAGTAAATAACTTAGCGGCAACATATATTTTTAGAGTTATATAATTCCTTGCGAATCTACTTTTATCCAATACTTAACTAAAAATTTTTAAAAGAACGTTTAATAATCCTCAATGCAAAAACTTTTTTATATAAAATTTTGCCACTTTGCTCCGTTCTGAAGCGAAAATGTAGAAATATACCAAATTATACGTTCAAAATAATTTAGATATATATTTCCTTCACTTCCAAATATTGCATTTAATTCACTATTATCTTTAACTTTATTTTTAATTGAGTCCTGTATTTTATTTTTATTTAATACACATATATTATAAATCTAAAATGTTTAGCGAATTTGTTTGAAACTTATTAATTTATTTATTTAGTTTAAATACTAGGCAGCATTTATGATACAGCTGTTATTTGCTTGTGTTTATTCTTACAAAAACTTTGTAAGAATAAATATTTATTTGCCTTAAAATGAGTCAAATATTTTCCGTCTAGTGGTCACACTATGTTCACATTAGAAGCATCTTTTTTGCTGAAAAATTATTTTATTTGTCCAAAATCAGCTGTGTTGTTTGCTCCTAATAAATATTTTGTGGTCACACTACGGCAAACAAACATTTGCCAATTTTAGGCAAATGTTTGTCAAATGTAACCGTACCTTACATATTAAAACATGTCTTTAAAAACACTTAAAGATTTTATATAAAACGTTTTGTTTTGCAAAAAATTTACAACTTTCTACAAACATTTTAAATGTTGTACGTTTCAACATTTTCTAAAACAAATGGTTTGCTTAAATTTCATAAGTAATAATGTTATTGGCTTAAATAAAAGAACATGTAACTAACAAAAAAATATAAAAATCTGTTATTCTATGGAAATATATGAATAAAACGTAAACGTGTCTTCCTGCAATGAGGAAATCAATCAAAAATTTTTTTTGTTACTGACATAGTTTTAATTCAAGCTAACTATGTACGAGGGCTGCTCTATATATTTCTGGCCTAATAGTGAAAATGCGAATATTTATAATCAAAAATGGTTCTATTGTTTTTCAAAGTATTCTCCAACATGATTAATACACTTTTGCATGCGCTCAAACCAGTTGTCGCAGCACTTTTTCCACTCCGATTGAGACACCTCTCAAACATGGTTTTTGAACACTTCAACAGCTTCTTCTGGCGACGAAAATCGTTGACCATGCATTTTTTTTCTTGATGTGCGGAAACAAGAAGAAGTCATTAGGTGCCAAGTCAGGGCTGTACGGCGGACGACCCATTGATGGCCGGTCAAAAACGCTCTGGTTTGAGCCGATGTGTGAGAGCTCGCATTGTCATGGTGAACAATGATTCGTCGTCTCTTGTTGGTTTTTCGAATTTCTCCGATGACTTCAGGCAAACAAATTGTAGTGTACCACTCAGAAGTGACCCTCCTACGTTGCTCAAGCGGAACAGTCGCCACATGACCAGTTTTGCCGAAGAAACAGGCGACCATTTGCTTCGAAGTGCTTCTTCCACGAACAACTTTTGTTGGATTTTGCTCGTCTTTGAAGACCCACACGGTCGATTGTTGTTTCGTTTCGGGCTCATACGCATAGATACATGATTCGTCACCTATGACGATCTTATAAACGTCTTTTGAAGCACCGCAATCGTATTTTTGCAACATTTCTTTGCACCAATCGACACGAGCCTTTTTTTGAGCGACTTTCAAATTGTGCGGGATCCAACGAGAACAAAACTTTGTTACGGCCAGGTGTTCATGCAGTATCAAATGTATGCTGGTGGAAGAAATGTCCAAGGATGTCTCTATCTCTCGGTATGTCGTATATCGATCTTGCATTATGAGTTCACGCATGGCATCAATGTTCTCTGGCACAACAGCCATTTTGGACGACCTTCACGGAATTCGTCTTTGAGCGAGCTTCGTCCACGATTAAATTCATTATACCAGATTTTCACAGTGCGCCATACAAAGATTTAAGTTCATTAATGCACTCTTGTCGTGATAATCCACGTCGAAAGTTGTGAAAAATGATGGCACGAAAATGTTCACGAGTTAATTACGTTTTTTTCTATATTAATTTTTTCAAGCCACTGTTAACAACACAAATAATGGTCGTACTTCAAAACGTTTTGAGTACGATTATGCTTAAAAATGACAAACTTTCCAATGGAAATGTCAGATTGCACTTGGCAGCACTCAGTGTTGCCAGGCCAGAAATATATATTGCAGCCCTCGTATATGAAAGAACAACGTGATAAGAAATTTAAAGTGTCTTTTATGCATGTAAAGGTAGGGTATGACCACAAAATATTTATTAGGAGCAAACAACGCCACAGCTGATTTTGGGCATATCAAATTATTTGCCAGCAAACAAAAAAATGATTCTGATGTGAACATAGTGTGACCACTCGACGGCAAATGTTTAAATCATTTTAAGGCAAATAAATATATGTTCTTACGAAGTTTTTGTAAGAACAAACAGAGGTAAATAACAGCTGCATCATTAATGTTGCCCAGTGTATAAACTAAATTCCAAGTTTCGGAAAAACTCACTAAACCTTTTAAGTTTTTAGTATATGCAATTTTTGGAATAGAAGGTAAATTAAAAAAGTTGTCGGGATACCTATCTTGCGAGTTATATACCCAAAGTATTTTATATATTTATATATATATAATTTGGTATATTTCGACATATTCGCTTCAGAGTGGAGCAGAGTTTAAAAATTTTATAAAAAACAGCTGTTGCTTTGGCGATAGTTAAGTTATCTTTTATAAATTTTTAGTTAAGTGTTGGTTTAACCCTTTCGGGACTACTGGGATAATACGTCCCAGCAATTTTCAAACTGTCTTTTTTCTTTATTTTCAACGCAATCGCCAGGGAGGTAGAACTGCCAAACGTCCAAAAACGGATAGCATCAATATTGGAGACCACTTGCCAGTAGAGCAAGAGAAGCGTTGTCGCTGTGTCCGCTCTTCTTCACTTGGCATAGAAAAGCGAACAAAGATGATATGCTCAGATTGTAACAACGCCTTATGTTAAAAGTGTTTTGGGCCATTCCACAAATAAATACCTAAGTACATTCCTAAAATGTTAAAAATAAATGTAAACTTTTATCTCAATCTAATAATATATATATTTTAGTTGTCTTTTTAATTTCGAATCGCTCTTCGAGAACACTGATTGTGATTTTATGCCCGATGAAAACACTTGTTGGGATTATATGTCCCAGGATAAAAGGACGAATTTAAAATTTTTAAGTATGGAGAACATAATACTTTTATCATACCTTTTAGAATACATAATTTGGTTTGCAAAATAAAACTCCGTCCCGAAAGGGTTAAAGTAGAGTTGCATAAAATTTTATAACTCGAATAATATGTGTTGACGCTTAGTTATTTACTCAACATTTTTTTTAAATTGTTATTCCTACCAGGGTTTAAATTGCTTGCTTAAAAATATCAACAGCTTTGTTTATATGTTTTTCAGCAAATACAAAAGCTAAATGTCTCAGAATTTACAAAACATTTCATAACAAATGATGCAAAAACAAATGCAAAAATAGAGAAAGAAACGCCTTTGCTTGAGCTCATTAGTGTTTCTTTCTGCAGCAATGCAATCAGCAAAGAATTTAATTTGAAAACATTTGCAGTTTTAAAAATAAAAATTAAGTTTTAATAAAATGTATATCAGTATTTATAAAGAAGGAAGAAGTACGTTCGCAAACATGGGTTTGCCGCGTCAAAAAAAAACAAGTAGTCATATTTGCATATTCTTTTAAAAAATATTTAATTGCTGCATTAGAAAAAGAACAAAATCGCTGATTTAAAAAAAAAAGTAGAAGCACTTATTAAAAGAACACAATAAAATAATTCTTGCAAAAAACCCGACTTCAAAACAGACTTCATCTATGTGCCTATAACGGTTTAAGAGTATGGCCACATAAATTAGATTACGCTAACTATTGGGACACCCTTATTTCTCTAAACTTTATACTTTTTCAACTGTTCAATAGTTTAATTACCTAATTCAAATTATATACTTGCTGTTGTAGTAGATTTAGCAATCAGTTGCTGTGTAAATTTCAACCGCCTGTCTATAACGGCTCAACAATTTGACCGTATCATCAGATAATATCAATTATTGTAAAACCCTTTAATTTATACTTTAAAATTTTTATGCTTCTTACTACACCAAACAAAGTAGTGGAAAATCTGTCTAAAATTCAGGTTTAATACGGCCATACTTAAATTACATTAACTGTGGAAACACCCTTTAATTTATTAATTCAAATTACAAGCTTCTTGTTATAGCGGACTTAGCAAAAGATCCCTTAATGTCTGTCTCTTACGGTTCTAAAGTTGGGCCACATAAACCAAATTACATCAACTATTGGGACACCCGTTTCTTTCCAAATCCAAATTTTATACTTGTTGTTATAGCGGAGTAAGCAATACAAGTTATTTGAAAATTTCAATCGTCTGCCTACAGTGTAAAAGTGTGACCATATACATCAAATTACATGAACTATTGGGGCACTCTTTTATTTAAAATTTTATATATTAATACTTGCTACTATAACGGCCATAGCAATCGACGTTCTGTCCAATTTGCAATCGTTAGTCTATTACGGTTCAAAAGTAAGGCCCATATAAGTAAATCTACATCAATTATTGGGGGCACCCTTTAATTTTTAGTTTTATTTTTGTATAACTTTTTGTTATTGTTACCTATAGTAATACGCAGTCATTTTAAATTTTACAGAGGTGCTCTTCACAGTTCACTCTTAATTTTTTAAGATTATAAACTGTTTTTAAAACGGGACCAATAATCTATCATATTACCAAAAAAAAATTCAAAATCGGTTCAGAAATAACTGAGTTCTGCAGGCACAAATATAAAAAAGCAACATTCAGCCGAATTTATAACTTCCTTCTGTTTTTAAAGTCGGTTAAAAAGAGATTTTTTGCGCGTTGTACCATAATTATTTGCATTATTTACAGCTGTTGTGATGAAAAATGTGTACAAATTGTATATCAGAGGATATTATGCTGTGCTTAATTTTTTAATACCGCTAAAAACCAAGACAGATCAAAAGAAAAATTTTGCAAATGAAATTTTACCTTGAATACCTCCGAACATATACAACATATTAAATAAGGTTTTCATCCCATTAAAGACCAATATGTACGTTACTAAAATCAATAAAAAATTTGGCAAACAATATATTAAAATATTATTTTTTGTGTAGATAACAATTTTCTCCCCGAAAATTGTAATTTTTTTTTAATCGCCTCCCATTTATGCGCAGATTTATAGAGGTTTAAAGCTGTAAATTATATACTGTTATATATCTGCACATAAACCTATGATCAGGTTGATATGCATTTTGTTTTAAAGTGCTAATAAATAACTTTTAAATAAAGTTATATATGACAACAAGAAACATGCCTTCACTTCAAGAATCAATATGAATTAATTTATATTTAACAGGAATTTAGCGCGATTTAACCAACTTAAATTAAACTTTGCAAAGTGCTTAAAGAGACGAAAATAGTCGGCTATATGCAGAACAAAAACAAAATTATTCTTCCGCCTTTTTAAGCACCTATTTTATTCTTGCATATTTGCGATTTAAAGAGATATGTTCTATAAGTCCTAAGCTAAAAACTTATTTTTGTAATTAATGTATACTGGCTTTTTTTCATTATATATTCGCTCACGGCAAGTTATAATGTAACAATTTTTGAAAACTATATACAAGTGTTTTTCTCTTTTTTCTGAAATCTTATACATTTAAGTTTCTTTAAAATTGTAGGACTTTGTGTCCTAATTAAAATTTTGCGTACTTACAGTTTGATTCTTTGTAAAATTAGCTTGTTAATTTAAACCACTTTTATTAAAATATATTACTTATATAAAATAAACAAACAAACAAACAAACTATATTAAATAAATTAGAAATTATAACAAAAAAAAAATATTTTTTTATTGAAAACTTTTATTAAGAATTGGAATCTAATTCCTATTTAGCTTCATCCTCTTATTGTGCTCCTTCTTAAAAACACCATTTGAAGCCTGTTTATAGCATAGAATACGAAAAATTTTATATATTGCATGGTTTTGTTTGAAGTTTAGGGCAAGAGAGCAAACAAATTTTAGGCAAATGAATGTTAGATGTGACCGTACCTTAAGAATATGTATCTTAAAATTCAAACTAAAAAATTTTTAATAAATCTCAGTATCGCAACAATATTATAACGGATTTCCTTTCTTTCAACAATTAACAATTAACTTGCTCACAGTAACAAAATCAGAAAATGTGACCGGAATAAATAATTTTAAGTAAAAGGTTGCATTATTGAAAGCATTTCTTGGAAAAAATAATTTTAAAGCAAAATAATAATTTCCAGAGGCCATAACAGTTACAAGTTTTATTCAATGCGCCTTATTTTATGATTCTAATTTAATGCTCATAAAATTAATTAAATTTAATTACTTGTTTTATTACTTAATAAAAGTTTATTTGTTACTTAGAATATTAAAGTATTGGATACATATGGACACTGGATATATCAAATATAATAAACGAAAAGTCCAGGTCCTCTCCCACGAACCAAAGTTAGCTTCAAAAAAGAATAAGTAGCTTAGAAGTTCTATATCATTACCGCTTTTTATTATATCCTAGCATTTAACTTAACTCTTATTTTTGGATAAGCCTTCACAGTCTTTTTTCAACGTGTAACTCTATTCTGTATACAGCAGAACAAAATTTTAGGTTACTTAACTTTAGAGATAAAAGATGTTAGATCTCAGGCGCAATGCCTGTGACTTAAAGTACGCAAAGAAAAATTTCATAAAAATTAGCTGGGCACTTCTGTAACTTAAATATTTATCTTTTTTCTTACCCCTTTCCAAATCAGGCTGTACTCATCTGTAAAAAATTCCGTGTTTCTTCTTAACATTCTCCATTGATATTGGTTGAGGTAGTAAAATCGTTTTGTGGGTGCCAATTTCGAAAAAAGACAGCCAAGTTTTTCTTCTGGGTAATAACCTATCGTTATATCAAGCTTCATCAAAATCAGTTAAATCGCATAAAATTGCCCGTTTGATCGTAACTTCAATGCCCTTGGCCCAAGTCTTAACGAAGATCTTCATCTTCTAGTTGAGGATATGCCTGTGTCAGAGGGCAAGCCATACACGATGCGACCCGTTGTACAACTTTGCTAGTAATCAAATTGGGTGTTTTGTCTACAAATTATACAACTTGCGTACAATCGCGCAGTACAACTTCATTTTTAACCGACTTAAAAAAAGGAGGTTATTAATTTGACTGAATAGAGCACCACTCGAAAATTAAAAAAAAAAAACTGAGTATCACCATGGCTCCTAATAGCAAAAAGGAAGAGAAAAATGAATCTAAAAACTACAGGGTGTCCCCATAGGTGACGTAAATTGACCTATATGGGCCTATCTTTTGAACGCTTGAAAATTGATCGAAATGCCCATTACTATGACCGTTATAATAACAAGTACAAATTTACATTTAATTTTGTGAGGAACCTGTATTGCTAAGTCCGCTATAAGAAAAGATATTACTTTTTAAAATATTCATTTCTGCAGTTCTACAGTTCAGGCATACATTTGTAAAATTCTATAAATGCACGCATTTCATCTGAATCCTTCATCCTTATTCAAATATTAATTTTCTTTGAATATATAGAATACTTTTGCGCTGTGCTTTGCTATGGTGCCTCTACGAAAACGAAAAGTAAAATAGAATAATATTGTGCGACATGTCCACTCGCGTTGCGATCTAGTTGTACAACTTACCAAAGAATCAAAACTTTTTGATCTTTCGTACAACCAACACGCAACTTCATACAACTACACTACAAACATTGCAATGTGTTGTAAAACCTTCTCAAGTTGTACAACAGGTCGCAACGTGTATCCCTTGCATATGAATGTAAAAAAATCGTCACAGATTAAAATGTATTATTTTATTATCAGCCTTTTGATTTGTTTCGTTTTTTTAAATAAAATATTGGTATATTTGTTGTAAAAATGTAGAATAAGGTATTTACATTGAATAAGATGTTTAATAAAACCGCTACATATAGTTAATTTCATTCATTCATTCATTAACATTCTCAAAAATGAAAATTTATAAAGATCCATTTTATTATTTCTAAAAATACTTAACTACAAATATGTTCAACTTTAAATGGAGAACTTGGCTAAAATATTATGTCATTTATAAAGTTGCAGAATACATTGAAATCAAAAAAATATTTGTCAGAACTTAAAAATAACAGTTATCTCACTGCATTTTCAATTAGCTGTCTCAGTCAGTAAGAAAGTTCTTCTGTTTAAAATAACAGGTGAAATTATTAGACTTAAATTATTTATAAATGCGTTTCTTTAATTTAAACAAGTACTATGTGTTGAATATTTAGAAATTTTAAGTAAATCTGTTCTTCCTGAAGATAATTTGAGAAGGTTGATAGGATAAGATTGACTGCATAATAAAATTATCACTTTTCCACTTTATTAACATATACATTAGATGTATAGAATAATTTTAATAACAGATAATCTTCAAGATCTTTAAAAATCGCTTAATGTCAATATATGATATTTTTGGAACAAAAATCGTCAAAATACGCAAAATCGTTACATCTCACACCCCTTGCCTGTGTATTGAATTTCAAAATCAGTTAGTTGAGCGGTGTAAAGTTGTTCAACTGAACTATAATGTTCATTAAGATAGCTTGAGCTTATGTCAAAAACCAACGAATAGCGTGTCAAAAATTTTGGTAACCTCTTAAACACTGCGAATCAATTACCAGGTGGCAGCGTAGGCGAATTCATTAATTTTCGCCGTGAACACTACTGACAAACTCCATACATAAAAAATCTGTGTACTATTTTTTATATATGAAGTTTGACATTCGTTTCTACCAAAAAAAAATAAATTCCCTAACGCTGCCACCTGGTAATGGATTCTCCTTGCTCTTAAAATTAAGTAACTAATTTGCCACAGTTGCACATTTTTGCTTTATTCATAGTTGTGCAAAAAATAATATCTTTATAAATTTTAAAACGAAAAGGCATTTAAAGAACATACTTTATATATTTAATAACATTCAACTACAAAACTTTACATTTTTTGGCTCATGTTCTCAGATAAATTTTCATAAAAAATATTGCAAAATTTTCTGTTTTTATATTTGCGGCCAACTACACTAAAAAATGCAATGATGTTTATCGCTTAAATCAAATATGTATATATTTGCGGCCAACTACACTAAAAAATGCAATGATGTTTATGGCTTAAATCAAATATGTATGTATGTACAATAAGAAATTTAATTTTTTATTTTGTTTGTTTAAAATGTTAATTTTTCTAAATTTTCATTTTTTCTAAATTTTCTATTACAAACTTAAAATTTAACACTGTAGGTATTCATTGCAATTTTTCTTTGTGAATGTATAACACAGAGCACAATCAGCGGTTTTCGTACGGAAAGTACGCTCAGTTTCGTACTTTGCTTAAAGAAATGACATTTGACGAAAAGTGTTTTTGAGTACATTATACCCTGTTCAGACATGTTTTCTTAATCGAGTCAATTTAGTTTTAATTGCGCAATTTAATTTGGTGTTCACACATGCTCAATTAAGCTTATTCATTTAGAACAAGGCATATTTATTTTACAAGGTGGTGTAATCCACCCAGCTGATTTCTCTTTTTATTACAAAAACAACATGGCTTTTTGTTGTTGCTTTGAAGTTGGAAGTGTCAATAGCTATTTTCGTATGACCCGCGATTTTCTTTTTATTTGTTTGTTTATATTTTTTTCTTGCGGCTTGTCAACTTTTTGAATTTATTGTTCTCACTGAACATAGTTCCCATAGTAAAAATACTTGTGGGTAACGGTTGTATTTCGCATCTTATTCAATTAGTGATGCAAAGAAGTACTAATTGCTCAATTTATTAATTGACGTCTTATATGGTATATTGTGCTCAATTAAGGCCTTAATGGCGTAAATTCCTAATTGCGCAATTAAAGCATATGTCTGAACAGGTTATTATAGCTTGCCATATTTAATTGAATGTATTTGCACAGTTGTTTAAGTTTGCTTAAGTTATCTTATGTACATTATAGTTGGGCCTTTAATCTTGTTGTGCAGGAAATGAACATTAAATTTCCTTGTACGTGCAGCATACATACCTCTTTCAGATGTATTTCTTAAGCTAAAATTTTAAAAGGCCCTAACTCGCAAAGTTGTTATTTAATAACATAATAGAACTGTACTTATCATAATGTAAATTTTGAAATGTTAATGCTAGCATACCCGTTATTTTTGATACTAAAATGTATTGGAAGCACAAAAATTTCAAGGTCGTAAAAAATATAGTTGGAGCCTTTCTAAATGAGACCAGCAATATGTGGTTGCTATCATAGGATAAAAATAAATATAAAAAATATATTTCATTTTACATATTACCATCTCTAACAGCACAACCGTTTAAATAGTATAGTTGTTCTTGTACCATCCCAACAGTAATCTTTAAAAATAGCTAAGATAAAGAGATCATGTTATTAGCTGTTTCTTGTAGTTTAAGCAGTCCAAAAAGAAAGTGCAGCATTAAAAAAAGTGTATAAAGTTTTTCTATAGAAAGGTTGAAAAATATTTTTTTTACCTTGAAATTTTTTTAAATAAATTTTTTCTAAAATTAATGTATTCTCAGCGCCTAAGAAATTTAGTTAAATTATACACGATCAAAATAATCATCCAACATTATAGTGGTATTTATGAAAATGTAGTAGTATAGGCACAGTGGTATAGGTATGTTATACGAGGGCTGCTCTATATATTTCTGGCCTAATAGTGAAAATGTGAATATTTATAATCAAAAATGATTTTATTGTATTTCAAAGTATTCTCCAGCATGATTTATACACTTTTGCATGCGCTCAAACCAGTTGTCGAAGCACTTTTTCCACTCCGATTGAGACACCTCTAAAACATGGTTTTTGAACACTTCAACAGCTTCTTCTGGCGACGAAAATCGTTGACCGCGCATTTTTTTCTTGATGTGCGGAAACAAGAAGAAGTCGTTAGGTGCCAAGTCAGGGCTGTACGGCGGATGACCCATTAATTCGACGTTTTGGCCGGTCAAAAACGCTCTGGTTTGAGCAGGTGTGTGAGAGCTCGCATTGTCATGGTGAACAATGATTCGTCTTCTCTTGCTGGTTTTTCGAATTTCTCCGATGCACGAAACAAGTGCAGAGTAACTTCATTTAACAGAACAACGAGTCATTTTATTAGACTACTATACATAAAAAACAACCTCCGGAGGAAAACTTTAAGATTTAATAAAAAAAATATTTGTTAGAAACTAGTTTAAAAGAAGAAACAATTATTTTACAGTAATCAGAATTCTAAACATGTTTTTTACAATATTGATATTTGCTTACACCTTCGCCCTTGATTATTTTGAAATTATAAGTTATAATAATACGTGTTCCCATACCCAAAGCCATAAGAAATTTAGTCATATTATTTTGCCGACGTTATTGCCTTATTGCTAACATATTTACTTCTAATCTAGACGGGGGTAATACCCTGTTCAGACATACGCTTTAATTGCGCCATTAAGGAATTTAGGCAATTAAGGCCTTAATTAAGCTTAATTTACCATAAATAAATGTTTTTAAGAAATTGAGCAATTAGTACTTAATTGCATCACTAATTATATGAGATGAGAAATGCAACCCTTGCTAACAAGTATGTTTACTAGGAACTATGTTCAGTGAGATGAAAAATTCAAAAAATGGACAAGCTACAAGTAAAAGATATAAACAAACAATTCAATTCGAGTCCAATTTCTCATAATTTTTTAACTTTTTTTAACAAACATAAAATTTTTGTAATACAAAATTAGACAACACGCCAAAGAAGACAATAATCCAATTCACAATCTTGTGCAAATGGTCTTGCATCATAGCATTTGCAAAATTGTGTAGCATATTTTACTCATTACTATAGCCTAATTCACAATCTTGTGCAAATGCTAAGATGCAAGACCATTTGCACAAGATTGAGAATTGGACCTATATGTTTTGTTGGTGTAGACTAAAAATATGCTACACAATTTTGCAAATGATATGATGCAAGACCATTTGCACAAGATTGTGAATTGGTCTATTGTCAAAAACTAAAAAATATGCCAAGACAAAAATGACAGCAGAAGCAGAATTGCCAATTACAAGCAAGTCGCTACTCAAATCTCGGCAAGTCTTTTCCCTTTAAACCGACCTTTCCTCACACACCCACAAACACAAGACTTGCGCAAGTAAACTTGCCTAATCTGAAAGGGGCCTTACTTCACCTCGGTAAATGTAAAGATAGTTTTGCTTCAGGCTACTTTAGCATAGAATTTTAAAATGAAAACAAAACTAACTAACGTTGTATAAATGACTATTTCAAGAAAAAGATGTTAAGTAAATAACTTAGCGGCAACATATATTTTTAGAGTTATATAATTCCTTGCGAATCTACTTTTATCCAATACTTAACTAAAAATTTTTAAAAGAACGTTTAATAATCCTCAATGCAAAAACTTTTTTATATAAAATTTTGCCACTTTGCTCCGTTCTGAAGCGAAAATGTAGAAATATACCAAATTATACATTCAAAATAATTTAGATATATATTTCCTTCACTTCCAAATATTGCATTTAATTCACTATTATCTTTAACTTTATTTTTAATTGAGTCCTGTATTTTATTTTTATTTAATACACATATATTATAAATCTAAAATGTTTAGCGAATTTGTTTGAAACTTATTAATTTATTTATTTAGTTTAAATACTAGGCAGCATTTATGATACAGCTGTTATTTGCTTGTGTTTATTCTTACAAAAACTTTGTAAGAATAAATATTTATTTGCCTTAAAATGAGTCAAATATTTTCCGTCTAGTGGTCACACTATGTTCACATTAGAAGCATCTTTTTTGCTGAAAAATTATTTTATTTGTCCAAAATCAGCTGTGTTGTTTGCTCCTAATAAATATTTTGTGGTCACACTACGGCAAACAAACATTTGCCAATTTTAGGCAAATGTTTGTCAAATGTAACCGTACCTTACATATTAAAACATGTCTTTAAAAACACTTAAAGATTTTATATAAAACGTTTTGTTTTGCAAAAAATTTACAACTTTCTACAAACATTTTAAATGTTGTACGTTTCAACATTTTCTAAAACAAATGGTTTGCTTAAATTTCATAAGTAATAATGTTATTGGCTTAAATAAAAGAACATGTAACTAACAAAAAAATATAAAAATCTGTTATTCTATGGAAATATATGAATAAAACGTAAACGTGTCTTCCTGCAATGAGGAAATCAATCAAAAATTTTTTTTGTTACTGACATAGTTTTAATTCAAGCTAACTATGTATATGAAAGAACAACGTGATAAGAAATTTAAAGTGTCTTTTATGCATGTAAAGGTAGGGTATGACCACAAAATATTTATTAGGAGCAAACAACACCACAGCTGATTTTGGGCATATCAAATTATTTGCCAGCAAACAAAAAAATGATTCTGATGTGAACATAGTGTGACCACTCGACGGCAAATGTTTAAATCATTTTAAGGCAAATAAATATATGTTCTTACGAAGTTTTTGTAAGAACAAACAGAGGTAAATAACAGCTGCATCATTTATGTTGCCCAGTGTATAAACTAAATTCCAAGTTTCGGAAAAACTCACTAAACCTTTTAAGTTTTTAGTATATGCAATTTTTGGAATAGAAGGTAAATTAAAAAAGTTGTCGGGATACGTATCTTGCGAGTTATATACCCAAAGTATTTTATATATTTATATATATATAATTTGGTATATTTCAACATATTCGCTTCAGAGTGGAGCAGAGTTTAAAAATTTTATAAAAAACAGCTGTTGCTTTGGCGATAGTTAAGTTATCTTTTATAAATTTTTAGTTAAGTGTTGGTTTAAAGTAGAGTTGCATAAAATTTTATAACTCGAAAAATATGTGTTGACGCTTAGTTATTTACTCAAAATTTTTTTTAAATAGTTATTCCTACCAGGGTTTAAATTGCTTGCTTAAAAATATCAACAGCTTTGTTTATATGTTTTTCAGCAAATACAAAAGCTAAATGTCTCAGAATTTACAAAACATTTCATAACAAATGATGCAAAAACAAATGCAAAAATAGTGAAATAAACGCCTTTGCTTGAGCTCATTAGTGTTTCTTTCTGCAGCAATGCAATCAGCAAAGAATTTAATTTGAAAACATTTGCAGTTTTAAAAATAAAAATTAAGTTTTAATAACATGTATATCAGTATTTATAAAGAAGGAAGAAGTACGTTCGCAAACATGGGTTTGCCGCGTCAAAAAAAAAACAAGTAGTCATATTTGCATATTCTTTTAAAAAATATTTAATTGCTGCATTAGAAAAAGAACAAAATCGCTGATTTAAAAAAAAGTAGAAGCACTTATTAAAATAACACAATAAAATAATTCTTGCAAAAAACCCGACTTCAAAACAGACTTCATCTATGTGCCTATAACGGTTTAAGAGTATGGCCACATAAATTAGATTACGCTAACTATTGGGACACCCTTATTTCTCCAAACTTTATACTTGTTCAACTGTTCAATAGTTTAATTACCTAATTCAAATTATATACTTGCTGTTGTAGTAGATTTAGCAATCAGTTGCTGTGTAAATTTCAACCGCCTGTCTATAACGGCTCAACAATTTGACCGTATCATCAGATAATATCAATTATTGTAAAACCCTTTAATTTATACTTTAAAATTTTTATGCTTCTTACTACACCAAACAAAGTAGTGGAAAATCTGTCTTAAATTCAGGTTTAATACGGCCATACAGAAATTACATTAACTGTGGAAACACCCTTTAATTTATTAATTCAAATTACAAGCTTCTTGTTATAGCGGACTTAGCAAAAGATCCCTTAATGTCTGTCTCTTACGGTTCTAAAGTTGGGCCACATAAACCAAATTACATCAACTATTGGGACACCCGTTTCTTTCCAAATCCAAATTTTATACTTGTTGTTATAGCGGAGTAAACAATACAAGTTATTTGAAAATTTCAATCGTCTGCCTACAGTGTAAAAGTGTGACCATATACATCAAATTACATGAACTATTGGGGCACCCTTTTATTTAAAATTTTATATATTAATACTTGCTACTATAACGGCCATAGCAATCGACGTTCTGTCCAATTTGCAATCGTTAGTCTATTACGGTTCAAAAGTAAGGCCCATATAAGTAAATCTACATCAATTATTGGGGGCACCCTTTAATTTTTAGTTTTATTTTTGTATAACTTTTTGTTATTGTTACCTATAGTAATACGCAGTCATTTTAAATTTTACAGAGGTGCCCTTCACAGTTCACTCTTAATTTTTTAAGATTATAAACTGTTTTTAAAACGGGACCAATAATCTATCATATTACCAAAAAAAAAATTCAAAATCGGTTCAGAAATAACTGAGTTCTGCAGGCACAAATATAAAAAAGCAACATTCAGCCGAATTTATAACTTCCTTCTGTTTTTGAAGTCGGTTAAAAAGAGATTTTTTGCGCGTTGTACAATAATTATTGGCATTATTTACAGCTGTTGTGATGAAAAATGTGTACAAATTGTATATCAGAGGATATTATGCTGTGCTTAATTTTTTAATACCGCTAAAAACCAAGACAGATCAAAAGAAAAATTTTGCAAATGAAATTTTACCTTGAATACCTCCGAACATATACAACATATTAAATAAGGTTTTCATCCCATTAAAGACCAATATGTACGTTACTAAAATCAATAAAAAATTTGGCAAACAATATATTAAAATATTATTTTTTGTGTAGATAACAATTTTCTCCCCGAAAATTGTAATTTTTTTTTAATCGCCTCCCATTTATGCGCAGATTTATAGAGGTTTAAAGCTGTAAATTATATACTGTTATATATCTGCACATAAACCTATGATCAGGTTGATATGCATTTTGTTTTAAAGTGCTTATAAATAACTTTTAAATAAAGTTATATATGACAACAAGAAACATGCCTTCACTTCAAGAATCAATATGAATTAATTTATATTTAACAGGAATTTAGCGCGATTTAACCAACTTAAATTAAACTTTGCAAAGTGCTTAAAGAGACGAAAATAGTCGGCTATATGCAGAACAAAAACAAAATTATTCTTCCGCCTTTTTAAGCACCTATTTTATTCTTGCATATTTGCGATTTAAAGAGATATGTTCTATAAGTCCTAAGCTAAAAACTTATTTTTGTAATTAATGTATACTGGCTTTTTTTCATTATATATTCGCTCACGGCAAGTTATAATGTAACAATTTTTGAAAACTATATACAAGTGTTTTTCTCTTTTTTCTGAAATCTTATACATTTAAGTTTCTTTAAAATTGTAGGACTTTGTGTCCTAATTAAAATTTTGCGTACTTACAGTTTGATTCTTTGTAAAATTAGCTTGTTAATTTAAACCACTTTTATTAAAATATATTACTTATATAAAATAAACAAACAAACAAACAAACTATATTAAATAAATTAGAAATTATAACAAAAAAAATATTTTTTTATTGAAAACTTTTATTAAGAATTGGAATCTAATTCCTATTTAGCTTCATCCTCTTATTGTGCTCCTTCTTAAAAACACCATTTGAAGCCTGTTTATAGCATAGAATACGAAAAATTTTATATATTGCATGGTTTTGTTTGAAGTTTAGGGCAAGAGAGCAAACAAATTTTAGGCAAATGAATGTTAGATGTGACCGTACCTTAAGAATATGTATCTTAAAATTCAAACTAAAACAATTAGCCAAATTTTTAATAAATCTCAGTATCGCAACAATATTATAACGGATTTCCTTTCTTTCAACAATTAACAATTAACTTGCTCACAGTAACAAAATCAGAAAATGTGACCGGAATAAATAATTTTAAGTAAAAGGTTGCATTATTGAAAGCATTTCTTGGAAAAAATAATTTTAAAGCAAAATAATAATTTCCAGAGGCCATAACAGTTACAAGTTTTATTCAATGCGCCTTATTTTATGATTCTAATTTAATGCTCATAAAATTAATTAAATTTAATTACTTGTTTTATTACTTAATAAAAGTTTATTTGTTACTTAGAATATTTAAGTATTGGATACATATGGACACTGGATATATCAAATATAATAAACGAAAAGTCCAGGTCCTCTCCCACGAACCAAAGTTAGCTTCAAAAAAGAATAAGTAGCTTAGAAGTTCTATATCATTACCGCTTTTTATTATATCCTAGCATTTAACTTAACTCTTATTTTTGGATAAGCCTTCACAGTCTTTTTTCAACGTGTAACTCTATTCTGTATACAGCAGAACAAAATTTTAGGTTACTTAACTTTAGAGATAAAAGATGTTAGATCTCAGGCGCAATGCCTGTGACTTAAAGTACGCAAAGAAAAATTTCATAAAAATTAGCTGGGCACTTCTGTAACTTAAATATTTATCTTTTTTCTTACCCCTTTCCAAATCAGGCTGTACTCATCTGTAAAAAATTCCGTGTTTCTTCTTAACATTCTCCATTGATATTGGTTGAGGTAGTAAAATCGTTTTGTGGGTGCCAATTTCGAAAAAAGACAGCCAAGTTTTTCTTCTGGGTAATAACCTATCGTTATATCAAGCTTCATCAAAATCAGTTAAATCGCATAAAATTGCCCGTTTGATCGTAACTTCAATGCCCTTGGCCCAAGTCTTAACGAAGATCTTCATCTTCTAGTTGAGGATATGCCTGTGTCAGAGGGCAAGCCATACACGATGCGACCCGTTGTACAACTTTGCTAGTAATCAAATTGGGTGTTTTGTCTACAAATTATACAACTTGCGTACAATCGCGCAGTACAACTTCATTTTTAACCGACTTAAAAAAAGGAGGTTATTAATTTGACTGAATAGAGCACCACTCGAAAATTAAAAAAAAAAAACTGAGTATCACCATGGCTCCCAATAGCAAAAAGGAAGAGAAAAATGAATCTAAAAACTACAGGGTGTCCCCATAGGTGACGTAAATTGACCTATATGGGCCTATCTTTTGAACGCTTGAAAATTGGTCGAAATGCCCATTACTATGACCGTTATAATAACAAGTACAAATTTACATTTAATTTTGTGAGGAACCTGTATTGCTAAGTCCGCTATAAGAAAAGATATTACTTTTTAAAATATTCATTTCTGCAGTTCTACAGTTCAGGCATACATTTGTAAAATTCTATAAATGCACGCATTTCATCTGAATCCTTCATCCTTATTCAAATATTAATTTTCTTTGAATATATAGAATACTTTTGCGCTGTGCTTTGCTATGGTGCCTCTACGAAAACGAAAAGTAAAATAGAATAATATTGTGCGACATGTCCACTCGCGTTGCGATCTAGTTGTACAACTTACCAAAGAATCAAAACTTTTTGATCTTTCGTACAACCAACACGCAACTTCATACAACTACACTACAAACATTGCAATGTGTTGTAAAACCTTCTCAAGTTGTACAACAGGTCGCAACGTGTATCCCTTGCATATGAATGTAAAAAAATCGTCACAGATTAAAATGTATTATTTTATTATCAGCCTTTTGATTTGTTTCGTATTTTTAAATAAAATATTGGTATATTTGTTGTAAAAATGTAGAATAAGGTATTTACATTGAATAAGATGTTTAATAAAACCGCTACATATAGTTAATTTCATTCATTCATTCATTAACATTCTCAAAAATGAAAATTTATAAAGATCCATTTTATTATTTCTAAAAATACTTAACTACAAAATGTTCAACTTTAAATGGAGAACTTGGCTAAAATATTATGTCATTTATAAAGTTACAGAATACATTGAAATCAAAAAAATATTTGTCAGAACTTAAAAATAACAGTTTTCTCACTGCATTTTCAATTAGCTGTCTCAGTCAGTAAGAAAGTTCTTCTGTTTAAAATAACAGATGAAATTATTAGACTTAAATTATTTATAAATGCGTTTCTTTAATTTAAACAAGTACTATGTGTTGAATATTTAGACATTTTAAGTAAATCTGTTCTTCCTGAAGATAATTTGAGAAGGTTGATAGGATAAGATTGACAGCAGAATAAAATTATCACTTTT
The DNA here is from genome assembly GCA_916610165.2 of Gymnosoma rotundatum. Taxonomy (NCBI): domain Eukaryota; kingdom Metazoa; phylum Arthropoda; class Insecta; order Diptera; family Tachinidae; genus Gymnosoma; species Gymnosoma rotundatum. The sequence goes on from OU744339.1 coordinate 61,847,455, forward strand.
CCACTTTATTAACATATACATTAGATGTATAGAATAATTTTAATAACAGATAATCTTCAAGATCTTTAAAAATCGCTTAATGTCAATATATGATATTTTTGGAACAAAAATCGTCAAAATACGCAAAATCGTTACATCTCACACCCCTTGCCGGTGTATTGAATTTCAAAATCAGTTAGTTGAGCGGTGTAAAGTTGTTCAACTGAACTATAATGTTCATTAAGATAGCTTGAGCTTATGTCAAAAACCAACGAATAGCGTAACCTCTTAAACACTGCGAATCAATTACCAGGTGGCAGCGTAGGCGAATTCATTAATTTTCGCCGTGAACACTACTGACAAACTCCATACATAAAAAATCTGTGTACTATTTTTTATATATGAAGTTTGACATTCGTTTCTACCAGCAAAAAATAATAAATTCCCTAACGCTGCCACCTGGTAATGGATTCTCCTTGCTCTTAAAATTAAGTAACTAATTTGCCACAGTTGCACATTTTTGCTTTATTCATAGTTGCGCAAAAAATAATATCTTTATAAATTTTAAAACGAAAAGGCATTTAAAGAACATACTTTATATATTTAATAACATTCAACTACAAAACTTTACATTTTTTGGCTCATGTTCTCAGATAAATTTTCATAAAAAATATTGCAAAATTTTCTGTTTTTATATTTGCGGCCAACTACACTAAAAAATGCAATGATGTTTATCGCTTAAATCAAATATGTATATATTTGCGGCCAACTACACTAAAAAATGCAATGATGTTTATGGCTTAAATCAAATATGTATGTATGTACAATAGGAAATTTAATTTTTTATTTTGTTTGTTTAAAATGTTAATTTTTCTAAATTTTCATTTTTTCTAAATTTTCTATTACAAACTTAAAATTTAACACTGTAGGTATTCATTGCAATTTTTCTTTGTGAATGTATAACACAGAGCACAATCAGCGGTTTTCGTACGGAAAGTACGCTCAGTTTCGTACTTTGCTTAAAGAAATGACATTTGACGAAAAGTGTTTTTGAGTACATTATACCCTGTTCAGACATGTTTTCTTAATCGAGTCAATTTAGTTTTAATTGCGCAATTTAATTTGGTGTTCACACATGCTCAATTAAGCTTATTCATTTAGAACAAGGCATATTTATTTTACAAGGTGGTGTAATCCACCCAGCTGATTTCTCTTTTTATTACAAAAACAACATGGCTTTTTGTTGTTGCTTTGAAGTTGGAAGTGTCAATAGCTATTTTCGTATGACCCGCGATTTTCTTTTTATTTGTTTGTTTATATTTTTTTCTTGCGGCTTGTCAACTTTTTGAATTTATTGTTCTCACTGAACATAGTTCCCATAGTAAAAATACTTGTGGGTAACGGTTGTATTTCGCATCTTATTCAATTAGTGATGCAAAGAAGTACTAATTGCTCAATTTATTAATTGACGTCTTATATGGTATATTGTGCTCAATTAAGGCCTTAATGGCGTAAATTCCTAATTGCGCAATTAAAGCATATGTCTGAACAGGTTATTATAGCTTGCCATATTTAATTGAATGTATTTGCACAGTTGTTTAAGTTTGCTTAAGTTATCTTATGTACATTATAGTTGGGCCTTTAATCTTGTTGTGCAGGAAATGAACATTAAATTTCCTTGTACGTGCAGCATACATACCTCTTTCAGATGTATTTCTTAAGCTAAAATTTTAAAAGGCCCTAACTCGCAAAGTTGTTATTTAATAACATAATAGAACTGTACTTATCATAATGTAAATTTTGAAATGTTAATGCTAGCATACCCGTTATTTTTGATACTAAAATGTATTGGAAGCACAAAAATTTCAAGGTCGTAAAAAATATAGTTGGAGCCTTTCTAAATGAGACCAGCAATATGTGGTTGCTATCATAGGATAAAAATAAATATAAAAAATATATTTCATTTTACATATTACCATCTCTAACAGCACAACCGTTTAAATAGTATAGTTGTTCTTGTACCATCCCAACAGTAATCTTTAAAAATAGCTAAGATAAAGAGATCATGTTATTAGCTGTTTCTTGTAGTTTAAGCAGTCCAAAAAGAAAGTACAGCATTAAAAAAAGTGTATAAAGTTTTTCTATAGAAAGGTTGAAAAATATTTTTTTTACCTTGAAATTTTTTTAAATAAATTTTTTCTAAAATTAATGTATTCTCAGCGCCTAAGAAATTTAGTTAAATTATACACGATCAAAATAATCATCCAACATTATAGTGGTATTTATGAAAATGTAGTAGTATAGGCACAGCGGTATAGGTATGTTATACGAGGGCTGCTCTATATATTTCTGGCCTAATAGTGAAAATGTGAATATTTATAATCAAAAATGATTTTATTGTATTTCAAAGTATTCTCCAGCATGATTTATACACTTTTGCATGCGCTCAAACCAGTTGTCGAAGCACTTTTTCCACTCCGATTGAGACACCTCTAAAACATGGTTTTTGAACACTTCAACAGCTTCTTCTGGCGACGAAAATCGTTGACCGCGCATTTTTTTCTTGATGTGCGGAAACAAGAAGAAGTCGTTAGGTGCCAAGTCAGGGCTGTACGGCGGATGACCCATTAATTCGACGTTTTGGCCGGTCAAAAACGCTCTGGTTTGAGCAGGTGTGTGAGAGCTCGCATTGTCATGGTGAACAATGATTCGTCTTCTCTTGCTGGTTTTTCGAATTTCTCCGATGACTTCAGGCAAACAAATTGTAGTGTACCACTCAGAAGTGACCGTCCTACGTTGCTCAAGCGGAAGAGTCTCCACATGACCAGTTTTGCCGAAGAAACAGGCGACCATTTGCTTCGAAGTGCTTCTTCCACGAACAACTTTCATTGGATTTTGCTCGTCTTTGAAGACCCACACGGTCGATTGTTGTTTCGTTTCGGGCTCATACGCATAGATCCATGATTCGTCACCTGTGACGATTTTATAAACGTCTTTTGAAGCACCGTAATCGTATTTTTGCAACATTTCTTTGCACCAATCGACACGAGCCTTTTTTGAGCGACTTTCAAATTGTGCGAGATCCAACGAGAACAAACCTTTTTTACGGCAAGGTGTTCATGCAGTATCGAATGTATGCTGGTTGAAGAAATGTCCAAGGATGTCTCTATCTCTCGGTATGTCGCATGTCGATCTTGCATTATGAGTTCACGCACGGCATCAATGTTCTCTGGCACAACAGCCGTTTTTGGACAACCTTCACGGAATTCGTCTTTAAGCGAGCTTCGGCCACGATTAAATTCATTATACCAATTTTTCACAGTGCTATAGGATGGTGCTTCATCGCCATACAAAGATTTAAGTTCATCAATGCACTCTTGTCGTGATAATCCACGTCGAAAGTTGTGAAAAATGATGGCACGAAAATGTTCAGGAGTTAATTTCATTTTTTTCTATATTAATTTTTTCAAGTCACTGTTAACAACACAAATAATGGTCGTAGGTCAAAACGTTTTGAGTACGATTATGCTTAAAAATGACAAACTTTCCAATGGAAATGTCAGATTGCACTTGGCAGCACTCAGTGTTGCCAGGACAGAAATATATATAGCAGCCCTCGTATAGGCGATGCTTGATGAAAAATCAAAAAAATTTGATTTTTGGCATGCATAGATGTCACCCGTTGATTTTTTAAGCACGTACAAATTTTTCATTTCAAACGAAATTTCAAGTTGTGAGGTTGTCAAAAATGTTGGAAGAAAAAAAAAGAAATCTAGGAATTTATCGAAGTTTATGCAATTTAGAACGAAACAAGTGCAGAGTAACTTCATTTAACAGAACAACGAGTCATTTTATTAGACTACTATACATAAAAAACAACCTCCGGAGGAAAACTTTAAGATTTAATAAAAAAAATATTTGTTAGAAACTAGTTTAAAAGAAAAAACAATTATTTTACAGTAATCAGAATTCTAAACATGTTTTTTACAATATTGATATTTGCTTACACCTTCGCCCTTGATTATTTTGAAATTATAAGTTATAATAATACGTGTTCCCATACCCAAAGGCATAAGAAATTTAGTCATATTATTTTGCCGACGTTATTGCCTTATTGCTAACATATTTACTTCTAATCTAGACGGGGGTAATACCCTGTTCAGACATACGCTTTAATTGCGCCATTAAGGAATTTAGGCAATTAAGGCCTTAATTAAGCTTAATTTACCATAAATAAATGTTTTTAAGAAATTGAGCAATTAGTACTTAATTGCATCACTAATTATATGAGATGAGAAATGCAACCCTTGCTAACAAGTATGTTTACTAGGAACTATGTACAAGCTACAAGTAAAAGATATAAACAAACAATTCAATTCGAGTCCAATTTCTCATAATTTTTTAACTTTTTTTAACAAACATAAAATTTTTGTAATACAAAATTAGACAACACGCCAAAGAAGACAATAATCCAATTCACAATCTTGTGCAAATGGTCTTGCATCATAGCATTTGCAAAATTGTGTAGCATATTTTACTCATTACTATAGCCTAATTCACAATCTTGTGCAAATGCTAAGATGCAAGACCATTTGCACAAGATTGAGAATTGGACCTATATGTTTTGTTGGTGTAGACTAAAAATATGCTACACAATTTTGCAAATGATATGATGCAAGACCATTTGCACAAGATTGTGAATTGGTCTATTGTCAAAAACTAAAAAATATGCCAAGACAAAAATGACAGCAGAAGCAGAATTGCCAATTACAAGCAAGTCGCTACTCAAATCTCGGCAAGTCTTTTCCCTTTAAACCGACCTTTCCTCACACACCCACAAACACAAGACTTGCGCAAGTAAACTTGCCTAATCTGAAAGGGGCCTTACTTCACCTCGGTAAATGTAAAGATAGTTTTGCTTCAGGCTACTTTAGCATAGAATTTTAAAATGAAAACAAAACTAACTAACGTTGTATAAATGACTATTTCAAGAAAAAGATGTTAAGTAAATAACTTAGCGGCAACATATATTTTTAGAGTTATATAATTCCTTGCGAATCTACTTTTATCCAATACTTAACTAAAAATTTTTAAAAGAACGTTTAATAATCCTCAATGCAAAAACTTTTTTATATAAAATTTTGCCACTTTGCTCCGTTCTGAAGCGAAAATGTAGAAATATACCAAATTATACATTCAAAATAATTTAGATATATATTTCCTTCACTTCCAAATATTGCATTTAATTCACTATTATCTTTAACTTTATTTTTAATTGAGTCCTGTATTTTATTTTTATTTAATACACATATATTATAAATCTAAAATGTTTAGCGAATTTGTTTGAAACTTATTAATTTATTTATTTAGTTTAAATACTAGGCAGCATTTATGATACAGCTGTTATTTGCTTGTGTTTATTCTTACAAAAACTTTGTAAGAATAAATATTTATTTGCCTTAAAATGAGTCAAATATTTTCCGTCTAGTGGTCACACTATGTTCACATTAGAAGCATCTTTTTTGCTGAAAAATTATTTTATTTGTCCAAAATCAGCTGTGTTGTTTGCTCCTAATAAATATTTTGTGGTCACACTACGGCAAACAAACATTTGCCAATTTTAGGCAAATGTTTGTCAAATGTAACCGTACCTTACATATTAAAACATGTCTTTAAAAACACTTAAAGATTTTATATAAAACGTTTTGTTTTGCAAAAAATTTACAACTTTCTACAAACATTTTAAATGTTGTACGTTTCAACATTTTCTAAAACAAATGGTTTGCTTAAATTTCATAAGTAATAATGTTATTGGCTTAAATAAAAGAACATGTAACTAACAAAAAAATATAAAAATCTGTTATTCTATGGAAATATATGAATAAAACGTAAACGTGTCTTCCTGCAATGAGGAAATCAATCAAAAATTTTTTTTGTTACTGACATAGTTTTAATTCAAGCTAACTATGTATATGAAAGAACAACGTGATAAGAAATTTAAAGTGTCTTTTATGCATGTAAAGGTAGGGTATGACCACAAAATATTTATTAGGAGCAAACAACACCACAGCTGATTTTGGGCATATCAAATTATTTGCCAGCAAACAAAAAAATGATTCTGATGTGAACATAGTGTGACCACTCGACGGCAAATGTTTAAATCATTTTAAGGCAAATAAATATATGTTCTTACGAAGTTTTTGTAAGAACAAACAGAGGTAAATAACAGCTGCATCATTTATGTTGCCCAGTGTATAAACTAAATTCCAAGTTTCGGAAAAACTCACTAAACCTTTTAAGTTTTTAGTATATGCAATTTTTGGAATAGAAGGTAAATTAAAAAAGTTGTCGGGATACCTATCTTGCGAGTTATATACCCAAAGTATTTTATATATTTATATATATATAATTTGGTATATTTCAACATATTCGCTTCAGAGTGGAGCAGAGTTTAAAAATTTTATAAAAAACAGCTGTTGCTTTGGCGATAGTTAAGTTATCTTTTATAAATTTTTAGTTAAGTGTTGGTTTAAAGTAGAGTTGCATAAAATTTTATAACTCGAAAAATATGTGTTGACGCTTAGTTATTTACTCAAAATTTTTTTTAAATAGTTATTCCTACCAGGGTTTAAATTGCTTGCTTAAAAATATCAACAGCTTTGTTTATATGTTTTTCAGCAAATACAAAAGCTAAATGTCTCAGAATTTACAAAACATTTCATAACAAATGATGCAAAAACAAATGCAAAAATAGTGAAATAAACGCCTTTGCTTGAGCTCATTAGTGTTTCTTTCTGCAGCAATGCAATCAGCAAAGAATTTAATTTGAAAACATTTGCAGTTTTAAAAATAAAAATTAAGTTTTAATAACATGTATATCAGTATTTATAAAGAAGGAAGAAGTACGTTCGCAAACATGGGTTTGCCGCGTCAAAAAAAAAACAAGTAGTCATATTTGCATATTCTTTTAAAAAATATTTAATTGCTGCATTAAAAAAAAGTAGAAGCACTTATTAAAATAACACAATAAAATAATTCTTGCAAAAAACCCGACTTCAAAACAGACTTCATCTATGTGCCTATAACGGTTTAAGAGTATGGCCACATAAATTAGATTACGCTAACTATTGGGACACGCTTATTTCTCCAAACTTTATACTTGTTCAACTGTTCAATAGTTTAATTACCTAATTCAAATTATATACTTGCTGTTGTAGTAGATTTAGCAATCAGTTGCTGTGTAAATTTCAACCGCCTGTCTATAACGGCTCAACAATTTGACCGTATCATCAGATAATATCAATTATTGTAAAACCCTTTAATTTATACTTTAAAATTTTTATGCTTCTTACTACACCAAACAAAGTAGTGGAAAATCTGTCTAAAATTCAGGTTTAATACGGCCATACAGAAATTACATTAACTGTGGAAACACCCTTTAATTTATTAATTCAAATTACAAGCTTCTTGTTATAGCGGACTTAGCAAAAGATCCCTTAATGTCTGTCTCTTACGGTTCTAAAGTTGGGCCACATAAACCAAATTACATCAACTATTGGGACACCCGTTTCTTTCCAAATCCAAATTTTATACTTGTTGTTATAGCGGAGTAAACAATACAAGTTATTTGAAAATTTCAATCGTCTGCCTACAGTGTAAAAGTGTGACCATATACATCAAATTACATGAACTATTGGGGCACCCTTTTATTTAAAATTTTATATATTAATACTTGCTACTATAACGGCCATAGCAATCGACGTTCTGTCCAATTTGCAATCGTTAGTCTATTACGGTTCAAAAGTAAGGCCCATATAAGTAAATCTACATCAATTATTGGGGGCACCCTTTAATTTTTAGTTTTATTTTTGTATAACTTTTTGTTATTGTTACCTATAGTAATACGCAGTCATTTTAAATTTTACAGAGGTGCCTTTCACAGTTCACTCTTAATTTTTTAAGATTATAAACTGTTTTTAAAACGGGACCAATAATCTATCATATTACCAAAAAAAAATTCAAAATCGGTTCAGAAATAACTGAGTTCTGCAGGCACAAATATAAAAAAGCAACATTCAGCCGAATTTATAACTTCCTTCTGTTTTTGAAGTCGGTTAAAAAGAGATTTTTTGCGCGTTGTACAATAATTATTGGCATTATTTACAGCTGTTGTGATGAAAAATGTGTACAAATTGTATATCAGAGGATATTATGCTGTGCTTAATTTTTTAAATACAAAAGGCTGTAAAAAATACCGCTAAAAACCAAGACAGATCAAAAGAAAAATTTTGCAAATTAAATTTTACCTTGAATACCTCCGAACATATAAAACATATTAAATAAAGTTTTCATCCCATTAAAGACCAATATGTACGTTACTAAAATCAATAAAAAATTTGGCAAACAATATATTAAAATATTATTTTTTGTGTAGATAAAAATTTTCTCCCCGAAAATTGTAATTTTTTTTAATCGCCTCCCATTTATGCGCAGATTTATAGAGGTTTAAAGCTGTAAATTATATACTGTTATATATCTGCACATAAACCTATGATCAGGTTGATATGCATTTTGTTTTAAAGTGCTTATAAATAACTTTTAAATAAAGTTATATATGACAACAAGAAACATGCCTTCACTTCAAGAATCAATATGAATTAATTTATATTTAACAGGAATTTAGCGCGATTTAACCAACTTAAATTAAGCTTTGCAAAGTGCTTAAAGAGACGAAAATAGTCGGCTATATGCAGAACAAAAACAAAATTATTCTTCCGCCTTTTTAAGCACCTATTTTATTCTTGCATATTTGCGATTTAAAGAGATATGTTCTATAAGTCCTAAGCTAAAAACTTATTTTTGTAATTAATGTAAACTGGCTTTTTTTCATTATATATTCGCTCACGGCAAGTTATAATGTAACAATTTTTGAAAACTATATACAAGTGTTTTTCTCTTTTTTCTGAAATCTTATACATTTAAGTTGCTTTAAAATTGTAGGACTTTGTGTCCTAATTAAAATTTTGCGTACTTACAGTTTGATTCTTTGTAAAATTAGCTTGTTAATTTAAACCACTTTTATTAAAATATATTACTTATATAAAATAAACAAACAAACAAACAAACAGCTGTAGTTTTAAAACTATATTAAATAAATTAGAAATTATAACAAAAAAAAATATTTTTTTATTGAAAACTTTTATTAAGAATTGGAATCTAATTCCTATTTAGCTTCATCCTCTTATTGTGCTCCTTCTTAGCCTGAAGCCTGTTTATAGCATAGAATACGAAAAATTTTATATATTGCATGGTTTTGTTTGAAGTTTAGGGCAAGAGAGCAAACAAATTTTAGGCAAATGAATGTTAGATGTGACCATATGTAATATGTTCGAAATATACATAGAGGAAATAAAACACAATAATCTTTGGTGTTTGTGTCGCGACAACGTTTTTACAACTCTACCCATATCTTTTATTCAATTTCTTTTTATACTATTTATTAATAATAATTTCTTACATATTAATGTGGTGTCATGAAAGTAATGGTAATACGAGATGCAAATGCAATAATTAAAGAATGCCAAAATATATTTAAAGTCACACGGTATTGCAATAATTTAAAGTCACACGATATTGAAATAATTTAGAGTCACACGGTAATTTGATATCGATATAATTTGGAAATGGAATGTTATATTAAAAGTTTATTGGACATTATACCTTCATAACACCACCCCTCTTAAATAGAAAGGTCTTATAGCGAACATTGATCAGATGGCAGCCATAAGAGCTTTCTTTACAAATGCTATATAATATGCATTTCTTGAAGAGAAATAATTATAATTTATATTTATTTACCAAAAAAAAAATATTTAAATAATTAATAAAAAATAAGAGTATTTGCATATGTATATACATATATATGTATATATTTTTGCTTAATTCATAAAATATTGTTTATATAAATTCTTGTAGTTTAATTTGATATCTTAAAAATAAATTATTATTCTACCTTTTTTCTTATTTTATAGTTTTTTTTGTTATTTACTGTGTTATTTTATTAACATACTTGTTACTATGTATTTCTCTTTAGACTATTTAGTTTTCTTTTTTTTTCATATATGTTTATATAGTTGCTAATTTAAGCCTATTTTTATGAACTATTATTTCTTTCTTTTTATCAATTTGTAAAGTGCAATTGTTTTTGTTATCGACTTTTATTACCTTATATGGACCTTTATAAACGTTTTCTAATTTATGACCTTGCTCATTTTTTATAAAAACTTGATCATTAATTTTAATTTGTAATGCCTTTGTATTTTTATCATAGCTTAGTTTTTGTAAATGTTTTGAGTTTTGCAATGCAGATCTTGCATTTTCATTGGCAATTTTGAGTCGGTATCTAACTTCTTTAACATAATCATCAAAATTATATAAAGGTTCTATGATTTTTGAATTCAATAAAGAAAAAATTTCTGGAGTTTTACCAAATATCAATTCAAAAGGGCAATAACTGTGTGTTGTTGATGGGGTTGTGTTGTAACAATAAGTGAAATAGGGTAACCATTGATCCCAATCATTAAGAGACTTAGATACATATGATCTGATAAATTCATTGAAGGTTCGATGTGAACGTTCAACTGTACCCAACGTTTCATGATGATATGGTGTTGAATTTACTAAGTTTATGTTAAGTAGTTTTAATAATTCCTGTAGTACTTCATTTTTAAATTCAGTACCCATATCAGTTAAAATTTTATGGACGGGTCCATAAATAAGAAATAAATTTTCAAAAATTGCTCTTGCTACAGTTTTAGCAGTTTTGTTTGGAACTGGGATGCTTATTAAATATTTTGTTAGATCACACACTATTGTTATTATGTATTGTTGTCCATGTTCGGTAATAGGTAATGGTCCTATCGTGTCAATCACTACTGTATCAAAAGGTCTCATTGGTGTTGGTGTTATAATTAGGGGTTGTTTAATATTCCTATTTGTTTTGTTCCGTTTACATGTTTCACAGGCCTTTACATACTTTGCGACATATTTAGTAATATTTTTCCAATAAAAATACCTTCTAATTTTGTTAATCATTCGAGTTATCCCTGGGTGGCCACCTAGCAGGGGGTCCTCGTGGAATTTTCTTAATATTTCTTGCTTCTCTGTTTCATCTGTAATTTCTGTAACTGATGGTGTAAGCGCTATTTTAATGTGTTTTAAAAACTTATTGCCCAATTCTTTAAAATCTTTTATAGGTACCTTTTCAAACATCTTATCATTTAATCTCATTTGCAATTTTTTAATGTGAATATTATTGGCTTGCAACTCAAGCTCTTGGAAAAATTTACCTAAGTCTATTTTTCCATTAATAACATAAACATTAGCTTTAAATTTAAATATAATTTTACTTCCTCTTTTAACATCACATCCTTGGATGTGGGTTATTATATTGGGAAGCTTTCTAAATTGGCGCGCCGATATATTTTCATAAATTTTTGGTTGGGCTTGTTCTCTATCTTTCTCTCTTTTCTGCACTTGTTGCTTGGACCTAGTTGTTACCATCATTACATTACAGGCTTTTATATCTTCAAAGGTAATTCTTGACAATGCGTCAGCTGCGTAATTTTCTCTCCCCTAATATATTCTATATCGAAATTGTATTCCTCCAGATCCAAACGCACTTTCATCAACTTAGAAGATGGGTTTTTCATCGAAAATAAATATGTTAGAGGTCTGTGGTCTGTTTTAATTATGAATTTTCGTCCATAGACGTAAGGTCTAAAGTGATTAATAGCCCAATGAATGGCCAGAAGTTCTTGTTCAATAGTTGCCTTATTACTTTCGCCTTTTGTGAATGTTCTTGATGCATATGCTATGGGCAACAATGTCCCCTCGTGTTGCTGACTCAACACGGCACCACATGCCAACTTACTTGCGTCTGTGGTAATGTAGAATGTTTTTGTGAAGTCCGGATACTGTAGGATTGGTGGAGATATTAGGGTGTTTTTCAAATAATTAAATGAATCTTCGCATTTATCCGACCAATGGAATGGTGCGTTTTTTTTTTGGTAGATTTGTTAATGGTTTACTGAAATGTGCGAAATTTGGAATGAACTTTCTATAGTAGTTAGCAAAGGCCACAAAACGTTTAGTTTCATTACCATCCTTAGGCCTAGGATAATTTTTAATAGTATCGTATTTATTACTGTCCGGTAAAATTCCCTGGGACGTACATTTATGACCTAAAAATGTGACCTCATGACAAAAGAACCTGCATTTATCAGGATGCAATGTAAGATTATACTTTCTGCAAGTATGAAAAACTTCTCTTAAATTTTTAATCATATGAGCTTTAGAGCATCCGATTACTATAATATCGTCCATATACAAAAATGCAGTTGACGGTTTTAAACCAGCAAATGCTAGTGACATCATTCGTTGAAATGAGTTAGGTGAGATTTTGAGTCCAAAAGGTAACCTCTTAAACCTAAATGAACCTTTGGGTGTTGAAAAGGAGGTAATATCCCTCGAACCATCTTCCAATTCGATTTGGTGAAATCCAGACATTAGATCCAATGTTGAGAAGTATTTAGGTCTTCCAAGCTGATCGAGTATATCGTCTATTCTTGGGAGAGGAAATTTGTCGCACAAAAGTTTTTTGTTTACCTGTCGATAATCAATTACCAGACGCCACCTCTTATCACCGCTACCTTCCAAAGATTTCTTTGGAACCAATAACACTGGACTGTTATAAGGCGAAACAGAGGGCTCAACTAAATCACCTTTAATTAACTTATCAACTTGCCTCTCAATCTCTTCTTTCTGTGTTTCCGGAATTCTATAGTTTTTTATATATATCGGTGTTTCATCCACTATACGCAATTTTTGTTTATAAAAATTGTTTGTAGATACCGGTTCGGTTTCCAACCCAAACACGTCAGTAAATTCGGCACACAGAGCCAAAAGGTCATTCTTTGCAATTCGCGGGCAATTTACCATCAGTCTTTCTAAAATCTCATTAGACCTAGAATTTTTTATAGTTGTGTCTATTGTTTTAGTCTCGTATTGAGACAGAGGCTCATATTTTATATTTTTTAAGGATATTATTTTCGAAGAATTAGATACATTCATTACGCATACCACCGGGCTATTGAGATTTGTAATAGTATTTGGGATAAAGACTTCCTTTTCTACTGTTTGATGTGGAATAAATATATCGTCTATTCCCTGTTGTAATTTTATTTTCCGTACCACCTCTGATCTTGGTGGTATAACAATAGTGTCTTGAATCGGACCTGTTACTATGGGGATTTCCATTTGAATGGTGCTATTTATGGGACAGATTACCAAGAAGTTATCCCTTGAATGGAAGTCAATTATACAATTGTGCGCCCTAATGAAGTCAAGTCCCAAAACTCCATCGCATGGGATTGAGAAATCATCAGGTACAACGTCAAATTCATGTTTTAGTTTAAAGTTGTTGAGGCACAACCAACCTTGAGTTACGCCGATCGTGAATTGACTACCCTCGCCTATGCCTTTTAATTCATTAACTATATTACCATCAATTGGTCCTTTAACACTCCCATGTTTTAATAAGGAGATATCTGCGCCAGTATCTATTAAGAATGTTAGTGCCTGTATACTTCCCGTAAGGGAGAGGTTAACAAAAGCACTGAGGTTCAGATTCAAAGTCAAGATATGTCCTATTCTTCCCCCAGTGTTATCTGGGGGTCCTCGAGGTTTCCCGAGACCCTATTCATAACCCTCATGTCCGCATACTGTCTGGAATTAGTATGTTGCCTACTAGTTCTACTGTGGTTGTTATATGAGTTTGGCCGGTAATTGTTTTGTCTATTAACTCTTCGGGGGTTTCCCCTGTTAGTTTGCTGGTAATGACGATCTCCACGGTATGTATGAGATCCTTGATTGTTATAATTCAGGCGCCCATTTGGGTATCTTTGCCTGCCCCATCGGTATCTACCACGCAGTTGTAAGACATTTGATACACTTGATTGGTGTATATCTGTGCTCATAATTTTTTCTGTTATTTGGTCTATTGTATCAAAGGTAGCTGCTTCAATGATGATTCTTGTTCTATCATTATTTAGATTCTTCGCGAGGGCTTTTACAGTTGCCTGTACGGCATACTTGTTTGCTATTTGTGGTGGTAAGCCATCTGAAATATATGCGTTTGATAACATTTTCGAGAGCTCGTCTATTTCTTGGGCATATACGCTGTTTGGTTTACTTCCCTGGCGTGCGGTCATTAATTTGGATACTAATATGTCAGTGGAGTCTCCCTTTATTACCGTTTTCAATTTGTCTGCAATGGCTGCAATGGACGTTAAATCGTTGATTGATATGCGAGCTGTCCCGCTGATTTTTGTCTGTATTATTTGTACTGCAAGATTTTCATGGGTTTCTTTCAGTGATTCTAACAGGTTCAAAGCATCAAGAAATTTTTGAAGGTTCTTAAATTTACCATCAAATTCCGGTAGGATTTTAGTGGCTAATTCTATGAATTTAATGGGTTCCATTTTTGAGTCCGCTAGGTCATGGTCAATGTCTTCAAACTGTTCCCAGATATTCGAGTTTTCCAATATGCTCCCATAATCTATCTCCTCCAATGTTATAGTTACGCATCCATTCTCCCTGAATATTATTACTAGTTCTTTTTGTAACCGTTTCTCTATTGACTGAACCTTTGTCTTCAATTTGGTTATTAATTCAAAAATCTCTTGTCTGTGTTCGGGTGTAAGGTAATAAGCAGTGTTATTAAAAGTATTTACTATTGTATTAAAGTGGATTTCTATTAAATGCAGATGATATTCTATTACTGCTCTGCTAGGCAGTTTCTGTTTGTTTAAACATTTGAAGGACCGGAGGAATTTGCTTTGATTTTCATGAAATTGTTGAGATAACTGTTCCCAATTAGGGCATTTTGCGTTTTGCATTTGCAATGGGTCAGGTTTTGATAATGTCAGCTGTTATAGTCAGACATATGACTGGAATAATTTTCCCATATTTATATTTCCTTTTTCTCTTAATATTTTGCCAAATCGTACTCTTAATAATTTATTGTTAAATAATTAATATTGTCATATAAAGGTTAATTATAACAAGTTAGATGTTTATTTTGTTTTCAATAAAAATATTTCAAAAAAAAATTCTGCATTTGACACTATTGCCTATCTTAAATAATTATACTATAATAAATTTTTCTTTTGTTACTTATCCATTTTTTTTTTTTGTTGGTGTTGCTGGTGTTGATATTGGTGTTGTTGTTCCTGGAGTACAACATTGGCTTCTCCTCGGCGTGGAGAGCATACATCCCATGGCGTGGGGATGCTTCTTCCTTCTCTTTTTTTTTTATATTGTTATTAAAACTTTGTTGCAATGTTGCAACTGTTTTCTACTAAATTTATTTCTTACATAGTTATATTTTTTTTTTTTTAGCTTTATTATTTTTTCACGTTTTAAAGCTCTAAAGCTGGTTTTATATTTTTGCAGAGTTCTTCTTTTGTTCTTGTTTTTTTTTTTATATATATTATTATTTTTATTTTCTGCTGTTTATGCAATATTTGTACAATTCACTGTCTGTATAAGTTCACTTTATTTGTAATATATTAATTTATGAAATAGAATTATTAATTATTTGATTTATAAAAGATATTTTAATTTATTTTATTTTATTTATTACTGCACTGTTAAAAGTTTTTTTTTTTTTATAATACATTTGCTGTGGTTCACTTATACTTGGGGCTGTCGGTGTTGTCCCCTTTGCATATCTTTGATTGTTTTGCATACTAATTTAACCAGGTAGATAATTACCATTGCTACTGCTAGCAACAGAGCCATAATTTCGATGTGACTCATGCCCTCGGTTGTCTTATCAACGTTGTCCTCCTTCATAGTTTCCAATATTTTTTCTAATTGTTTATTGTCGTTTTCTTCCTGATTTTTCCCTACCTCGTAGCCTGCTACTAGCAATGGGATGGTTGACAGTATTTTTTTCCACCAAGTCATTTTAGCTTAGTTTAAGTATATATTTTTTAAAAGGTTTTGTTTTTAATTTATCATTTTTAACAGAAACTTTATATGCATACTTCTTGAATCACTTCGTCATTCTTTTAAATTTTTCATTCATCTTTAACAAAAAGACAAATTATTTTGTTTTAGTTCACGTCTTAATTAACACTTTTCACTTGTCACGGTCGCCATGTAATATGTTCGAAATATACATAGAGGAAATAAAACACAATAATCTTTGGTGTTTGTGTCGCGACAACGTTTTTACAACTCTACCCATATCTTTTATACAACTTCTTTTTATATTATTTATTAATAATAATTTCTTACATATTAATGTGGTGTCATGAAAGTAATGGTAATACGAGATGCAAATGCAATAATTAAAGAATGCCAAAATATATTTAAAGTCACACGGTATTGCAATAATTTAAAGTCACACGATATTGAAATAATTTAGAGTCACACGGTAATTTGATATCGATATAATTTGGAAATGGAATGTTATATTAAAAGTTTATTGGACATTATACCTTCATAACAGTATCTTAAAACTCAAACTAAAACAATTAGCCAAATTTTTAATAAATCTCAGTATCGCAACAATATTATAACGGATTTCCTTTCTTTCAACAATTAACTTGCTCACAGTAACAAAATCAGAAAATGTGACCGGAATAAATAATTTTAAGTAAAAGGTTGCATTATTGAAAGCATTTCTTGGAAAAAATAATTTTAAAACAAAATAATAATTTCCAGAGGCCATAACAGTTACAAGTTCTATTCAATGCGCCTTAATGTAATTTCCTTTATTTTATGATTCTAATTTAATGCTCATAAAATTAATTAAATTTAATTACTTGTTTTATTACTTAATAAAAGTTTATTTGTTACTTAGAATATTAAAGTATTGGATACATATGGACACTGGATATATCAAATATAATAAACGAAAAGTCCAGGTCCTCTCCCGCGAACCAAAGTTAGCTTCAAAAAAGAATAAGTAGCTTAGAAGTTCTATATCATTACCGCTTTTTATTATATCCTAGCATTTAACTTAACTCTTATTTTTGGATAAGCCTTCACAGTCTTTTTTCAACGTGTAACTCTATTCTGTATACAGCAGAACAAAATTTTAGGTTACTTAACTTTAGAGATAAAAGATGTTAGATCTCAGACGCAATGCCTGTGACTTAAAGTACGCAAAGAAAAATTTCATAAAAATTAGCTGGGCACTTCTGTAACTTAAATATTTATCTTTTTTCTTACCCCTTTCCAAATCAGGCTGTACTCATCTGTAAAAAATTCCGTGTTTCTTCTTAACATTCTCCATTGATATTGGTTGAGGTAGTAAAATCGTTTTGTGGGTGCCAATTTCGAAAAAAGACAGCCAAGTTTTTCTTCTGGGTAATAACCTATCGTTATATCAAGCTTCATCAAAATCAGTTAAATCGCATAAAATTGCCCGTTTGATCGTAACTTCAATGCCCTTGGCCCAAGTCTTAACGAAGATCTTCATCTTCTAGTTGAGGATATGCCTGTGTCAGAGGGCAAGCCATACACGATGCGACCTGTTGTACAACTTTGCTAGTAATCAAATTGGGTGTTTTGTCTACAAATTATACAACTTGCGTACAATCGCGCAGTACAACTTCATTTTTAACCGACTTAAAAAAAGGAGGTTATTAATTTGACTGAATAGAGCACCACTCGAAAATTAAAAAAAAAACTGAGTATCACCATAGCTCCCAATAGCAAAACGGAAGAGAAAAATGAATCTAAAAACTACAGGGTGTCCCCATAGGTGACGTAAATTGACCTATATGGGCCTATCTTTTGAACGCTTGAAAATTGGTCGAAATGCCCATTACTATGACCGTTATAATAACAAGTACAAATTTACATTTAATTTTGTGAGGAACCTGTATTGCTAAGTCCGCTATAAGAAAAGATATTATTTTTAAAATATTCATTTCTGCAGTTCTACAGTTCAGGCATACATTTGTAAAATTCTATAAATGAACGCATTTCATCTGAATCCTTCATCCTTATTCAAATATTAATTTTCTTTGAATGTATAGAATACCTTTGTGCTGTGCTTTGCTATGGTGCCTCTACGAAAATGAAAAGTAAAATAGAATAATATTGTGCGACATGTCCACTCGCGTTGCGATCTAGTTGTACAACTTACCAAAGAATCAAAACTTTTTGATCTTTCGTACAACCAACACGCAACTTCATACAACTACACTACAAACATTGCAATGTGTTGTAAAACCTTCTCAAGTTGTACAACAGGTCGCAACGAATATCGCTTGCATAAGAATTAGAAATTGTTGTAAAAAAATCGTCACAGATTAAAATGTATGATTTTATTATCAGCCTTTTGATTTGTTTCGTTTTTTTAAATAAAATAATGGTATATTTGTTGTAAAAATGTAGTATAAGGTATTTACATTGAATAAGATGTTTAATAAAACCGCAAAATATAGTTAATTTCATTCATTCATTCATTAACATTCTCAAAAATGAAAATTTATAAAGATCCATTTTATTAATTCTAAAAATACTTAACTACAAATATGTTCAACTTTAAATGGAGAACTTGGCTAAAATATTATGTCATTTATAAAGTTACAGAATACATTGAAATCAAAAAAAGTATTTGTCAGAACTTAAAAATAACAGTTATCTCACTGCATTTTCGATTAGCTGTCTCAGTCAGTAAGAAAGTTCTTCTGTTTAAAATAACAGATGAAATTATTAGACTTAAATTATTTATAAATGCGTTTCTTTAATTTAAACAAGTACTATGTGTTGAATATTTAGAAATTTTAAGTAAATCTGTTCTTCCTGAAGATAATTTGGGAAGGTTGATAGGATAAGATTGACTGCAGAATAAAATTATCACTTTTCCACTTTATTAACATATACATTAGATGTATAGAATAATTTTAATAACAGATAATCTTCAAGATCTTTAAAAATCGCTTAATGTCAATATATGATATTTTTGGAACAAAAATCGTCAAAATACGCAAAATCGTTACATCTCACACCCCTTGCCTGTGTATTGAATTTCAAAATCAGTTAGTTGAGCGGTGTAAAGTTGTTCAACTGAACTATAATGTTCATTAAGATAGCTTGAGCTTATGTCAAAAACCAACGAATAGCGTGTCAAAAATTTTGGTAACCTCTTAAACACTGCGAATCAATTACCAGGTGGCAGCGTAGGCGAATTCATTAATTTTCGCCGTGAACACTACTGACAAACTCCATACATAAAAAATCTGTGTACTATTTTTTATATATGAAGTTTGACATTCGTTTCTACCAGCAAAAAATAATAAATTCCCTAACGCTGCTACCTGGTAATGGATTCTCCTTGCTCTTAAAATTAAGTAACTAATTTGCCACAGTTGCACATTTTTGCTTTATTCATAGTTGTGCAAAAAATAATATCTTTATAAATTTTAAAACGAAAAGGCATTTAAAGAACATACTTTATATATTGAATAACATTCAACTACAAAACTTTACATTTTTTGGCTCATGTTCTCAGATAAATTTTCATAAAAAATATTGCAAAATTTTCTGTTTTTATATTTGCGGCCAACCACACTAAAAAATGCAATGATGTTTATCGCTTAAATCAAATATGTATGTATGTACAATAAGAAATTTAATTTTTTATTTTGTTTGTTTCAAATGTTAATTTTTCTAAATTTTCATTTTTTCTAAATTTTCTATTACAAACTTAAAATTTAACACTGTAGGTATTCATTGCAATTTTTCTTCGTGAATGTATAACACAGAGCACAATCAGCTGTTTTCGTACGGAAAGTACGCTCAGTTTCGTACTTTGCTTAAAGAAATGACATTTGACGAACTTGACGAAAAGTGTTTTTGAGTACATTATACCCTGTTCAGACATGTTTTCTTAATCGAGTCAATTTAGTTTTAATTGCGCAATTTAATTTGGTGTTCACACATGCTCAATTAAGCTTATTCATTTAGAACAAGGCATATTTATTTTACAAGGTGGTGTAGTCCACCCAACTGATTTCTCTTTTTATTACAAAAACAACATGGCTTTTTGTTGTTGCTTTGAAGTTGGAAGTGTCAATAGCTATTTTCGTATGACCCGCGATTTTCTTTTTATTTGTTTGTTTATATTTTTTTCTTGCGGCTTGTCAACTTTTTTAATTTTTTGTTCTCACTGAACATAGTTCCCATAGTAAACATACTTGTGGGTAACGGTTGTATTTCGCATCTTATTCAATTAGTGATGCAATGAAGTACTAATTGCTCAATTTATTAATTCACGTCTTATATGGTATATTGTGCTCAATTAAGGCCTTAATGGCGTAAATTCCTTAATTGCGCAATTAAAGCATATGTCTGAACAGGTTATTATAGCTTGCCATATTTAATTGAATGTATTTGCACAGTTGTTTAAGTTTGCTTAAGTTATCTTATGTACATTATAGTTGGGCCTTTAGTCTTGTTGTGCAGGAAATGAACATTAAATTTCCTTGTACGTGCAGCATACATACCTCTTTCAGATGTATTTCTTAAGCTAAAATTTTAAAAGGCCCTAACTCGCAAAGTTGTTATTTAATAACATAATAGAACTGTACTTATCATAATGTAAATTTTGAAATGTTAATTCTAGCATACCCGTTACTTTTGATACTAAAATGTATTGGAAGCACAAAAATTTCAAGGTCGTAAAAAATATAGTTAGAGCCTTTCTACATGAGACCAGCAATATTGGTTGCTATCATAGGGTAAAAATAAATATAAAAAATATATTTCATTTTACATATTACCATCTCTAACAGAACAACCGTTTAAATAGTATAGTTGTTCTTGTGCCATCCCAACAGTAATCTTTAAAAATAGCTAAGATAAAGAGATCATGTTATTAGCTGCTTCTTGTAGTTTAAGCAGTCCAAAAAGAAAGTACAGCATTAAAAAAAGTGTATAAAGTTTTTCTATATTGAAAGGTTGAAAAATATTTTTTTTACCTTGAAATTTTTTTAAATAAATTTTTTCTAAAATTAATGTATTCTCAGCACCTAAGAAATTTAGTTAAATTATACACGATCAAAATAATCATCCAACATTATAGTGGTATTTATGAAAATGTAGTAGTGTAGGCACCGTGGTATAGGTATGTTATATAGGCGATGCTTGATGAAAAATCAAAAAAATTTGATTTTTGGCATGCATAGATGTCACCCGTTGGTTTTTAAGCACGTACAAATTTTTCATTTCAAACGAAATTTCAAGTTGTGAGGTTGTCAAAAACGTTGGAAGAAAAAAAAGAAATCTAGGAATTTATCGAAGTTTATGCAATTTAGAACGAAACAAGTGCAGAGTAACTTCATTTAACAGAACAACGAGTCATTTTTTAGACTACTATAAATAAAAAACAACCTCCGGAGGAAGACTTTAAGATTTAATAAAAAAAATATTTGTTAGAAACTAGTTTAAAAGAAAAAACAATTATTTTACAGTAATCAGAATTCTAAACATGTTTTTTACAATATTGATATTTGCTTACACCTTCGCCCTTGATTATTTTGAAATTATAAGTTATAATAATACGTGTTCCCATACCCAAAGCCATAAGAAATTTAGTCATATTATTTTGCCGACGTTATTGCCCTATTGCTAACATATTTACTTCTAATCTAGACGGGGGTAATACCCTGTTCAGACATACGCTTTAATTGCGCCATTAAGGAATTTAGGCAATTAAGGCCTTAATTAAGCTTAATTTACCATAAATAAATGTTTTTAAGAAATTGAGCAATTAGTACTTAATTGCATCACTAATTGTATGAGATGAAAAAATTCATAAAATGGACAAGCTGCAAGTAAAAGATATAAACAAACAATTCAATTCGAGTCCAATTGCTCATAATTTTTTAACTTTTTTTAACAAACATAAAATTTTTGTAATACAAAATTAGACAACACGCCAAAGAAGACAATAGTCCAATTCACAATCTTGTGCAAATGGTCTTGCATCATAGCATTTGCAAAATTGTGTAACATATTTTACTCATTACTATAGCCCAATTCACAATATTGTGCAAATGCTATGATGCAAGACCATTTGCACAAGATTGTGAATTGGACCTATATGTTTTGTTGGTGTAGACTAAAAATATGCTACACAATTTTGCAAATGCTATGATGCAAGACCAATTGCACAAGATTGTGAATTGGTCTATTGTCAAAAACTAAAAAATATGCCAAGACAAAATGACAGCAGAAGCAGAATTGCCAATTACAAGCAAGTCGCTACTCAAATCTCGGCACGTCTTTTCCCTTTAAACCGACCTTTCCTCACACACCCACAAACACAAGACTTGCGCAAGTAAACTTGCCTAATCTGAAAGGGGCCTTACTTCACCTCGGTAAATGTAAAGATAGTTTTGCTTCAGGCTACTTTAGCATAGAATTTTAAAATGAAAACAAAACTTACTAACGTTGTATGAATGACTATTTCAAGAAAAAAATGTTAAGTAAATAACTTAGCGGCAACATATATTTTTAGAGTTATATAATTCCTTGCGAATCTACTTTTATCCAATACTTAACTAAAAATTTTTAAAAGAACGTTTAATAATCCTCAATGCAAAAACTTTTTTACATAAAATTTTTCCACTTTGCTCCGTTCTGAAGCGAAAATGTAGAAATATACCAAATTATACATTCACTTCCAAATATTGCATTTAATTCACTATTATCTTTAACTTTATTTTTAATTGAGTCCTGTATTTTATTTTTATTTAATACACATATATTATAAATCTAAAATGTTTAGCGAATTTGTTTGAAACTTATTAATTTATTTATTTAGTTTAAATACTAGGCAGCATTTATAATACAGCTGTTATTTGCTTGTGTTTATTCTTACGAAAACTTTGTTAAGGTGCGGTCACATATGACAAATATTTGCCTAAAATTTGTTTGCTCTTGTTTGGCTTAAATTTTTTCAAAACAATAATAAATTTGTTTTGTGGTCACACTACGCACATTTATTTGCCTATTTTTATTTGTTCAAACAGCTATGAAATAATGTGAAATAAAATACTGACAAACATGTTTTATGTGCGGTCACATTTAAAATAATATTTTCCTTAAAAATATATTTGATCAAACTGTAAAAAAACGTTAATTTATTTGCTCACAAACTGCTGCGCATGGGATGTCTTTATTGCCATTCAATTTCTTCGGCATTATTTCGAAGTAATTGCAAAGAAAATGTTTAAAATATTATTAAATGCTAATTATATATGATGAAAAATAGTTGCTACTCTTAAATATTTAATTGCAGTATAATATACATACATAAGTTCAAAGCAAACAAATAATAACCATTTGTAGATGGAACAAAAATATACAACTGTAGAAAAATTTTTTTCATCTAGGCAGACTCTAGGCGCATCTTTTTTAAAGTCTCAAATTAAGTTTTTATTCTCTTCCTATAATATACTTTTCCTATACCTTGTACGAGAATTTAAATCCCAGGTTTTAATATAAAAAAAATATTCACCGCTGATAGCCATAGACTATAAAAGTTGGTCAAATAATGATGGCTAATATTATATCTATGTACCCGCATGTATTATGAATACAGATTCCATTAAAATAACTACTACACATAATGGCAATGTGAGATGAAAGTTTATAATGAATAACTCCCATGTATGAAAGTTACAAATGAACAAAGCCAAGCAACAATATAAAATTTTTCATATTCTATTCTATAAAGAAGCTACAAAAGGTGTTCTAAAGAAGGAGCACAATAAGAGGATGAAGCTAAATAGGAATTAGATCCACTTCTTAACAATAAATTTTAATAATCATTCATTACATTTGTTTGGTTAAAATTTCTAAAAACTTTTAATTTATTTAATATATTTTTCAAACTACAGCTGTTTACTTGTTTACTTGATATAAGTGTAGACAAATTATATGTTGAAGTAAAAAGTCGCTTAAATTAAAAAGCAAATTTCGCAAAGAATCAAACTGCAAATATGCAAGATTTTAATTGGGATACAAAGTTCTACAATTTTAAGGAAATTTTAATGTTTCAGATTTCGGAAAATAGAGGAAAAACTCTTGTACATATATAGTTTTTAAAAATTGTTACATTATAACATACCGTCAAACGAATATATTTATAATGAAAAAAAACAGTTTACATTAACTGCAAAAATAATCTTTCAGCTTAGTACTTATAAAACATATTTCTTTTGATTGCAAATCAAAAGATATGAAAGAACACTTTTTAAATGGATATTCACTAACGACTCTTAGCTCTATTCAGACGCTTCGAGTGGGGCTGAAGAATTATTTTGGTTTTGTTCTGCACATAGCCGACTTTTTTCGTCTCTTTAAGCCGTTAAAATGCGTGGGCACTATGCAAATCTTAATTAAAGTTTAATTTATGTTGGTTAAATTTAAGCGTGCTTAAGTCTTGTTTAATATAAATTAATTGATATTGATTCTTGAAGTGAAAGCATGTTGCTTGTTGTCATATATAACTTCATTTAAAAGTTATCTATAAGCATTTTAAAACAAAATGCATCTCAACCTTATCATGGGCTTATGTTCAGATACATAATAGTATATAATTTATAACTTTAAAATTCTATAATTCCCGAATTATAGCTTCCGGCAATATTACTTGCCCTCAGCATAAGTAAAGATATATTTGCTCCAGTCTAGTTTAATATAAAATTCCAAAATGAAAACAAAAGTTAATTACGCTGTAGGAATGACTGTTTCAAGAACAAAATGTTGAGTAAATAATTTAGCGCCAACGCATATTTTTCAAGTTATATAATTTCTTGCGACTTTACCTTAAATCAATACTTAACTAAAAATTTATAAAAGAACATTTAATAATCTCCAATAATATATTTTTTATATACAATTTCGAAACTTTGCACCATTCTGAAGCGAAAATGTCGAAATATACCCAATTATATGTAAAGTACTTTGATGATATATAACTCGAAAAATATGTGGCCCGACAACTTTTTTAATTTACTATTTCTTCCAAAAATTGCACTTTATTATTTTTATCTACAATTTTGTTTTTAATTGCTTACTGTAGTTTGTTTTTTTTTAATACACATATAAGTTTGATAATTGATCAGCGAGTTTTTCCGAAAATAGTTTAAATACTGGGCAACAGCTGCTATTTGTCTCTGTTTGTTATTTTTCTTAAAATGAGTCAAATATTTGTCGTTGAGTGGTCACACTATGTTCACATTAGAAGCATTTTTGTTTACTGGCAAATAATTTTGTTTGCCCGAAATCAGCTGTTGTGTTATTTGCTTCTAATAAATATTTTGTGGTCAGACTATGGCAAATAAATATTTGCCGATTTCAGTCAAATGTTTGACTAATGTGACCGTACCTTAAGAATAAATATTTATTTGCCTTAAAATGAGTCAAATATTTTCCGTCTAGTGGTCACACTATGTTCACATTAGAAGCATCTTTTTTGCTGAAAAATAATTTTATTTGTCCAAAATCAGCTGTGTTGTTTGCTCATAATAAATATTTTGTAGTCACACTACGCCAAACAAACATTTGCCAATTTTAGGCAAATGTTTGTCAAATGTAACCGTACCTTACATGTTAAAACATGTCTTTAAAAACACTTAAAGATTTTATATAAAACGTTTTGTATTGCAAAAAATTTACAACTTTCTACAAACATTTTAAATGTTGTACGTTTCAATATTTTCTAAAACAAATGGTTTGCTTAAATTTCATAAGTAATAATGTTATTGGCTTAAATAAAAGAACATGTAACTAACAAAAAAAATATAAAAATCTGTTATTCTATGGAAATATATGAATAAAACGTAAACGTGTCTTCCTGCAATGAGGAAATCAATCAAAAACTTTTTTTGTTACTGACATAGTTTTAATTCAAGCTAACTATGTATATGAAAGAACAACGTGATAAGAAATTTAAAGTGTCTTTTATGCATGTAAAGGTTGGGTATGACCACAAAATATTTATTAGGAGCAAACAACACCACAGCTGATTATGGGCATATCAAATTATTTGCCAGCAAACAAAAAAATGATTCTGATGTGAACATAGTGTGACCACTCGACGGCAAATGTTTAAATCATTTTAAGGCAAATAAATATATGTTCTTACGAAGTTTTTGTAAGAACAAACAGAGGTAAATAACAGCTGCATCATCAATGTTGCCCAGTGTATAAACTAAATTCCAAGTTTCGGAAAAACTCACTAAACCTTTTAAGTTTTTAGTATATGCCATTTTTGGAATAGAAGGTAAATTAAAAAAGTTGTCGGGACACATATTTTGCGAGTTATATACCCAAAGTATTTTATATATATATATATATATATATATATATATATTTTTACTATTTCCCGTGTGTATGATTAAAATTCAAACATTATTTTAATTTTTTTTTTTGGTTAGCTAGTTTGCTTAGGTACAGTGAAGAATTAGCAGTAATGTGCTAGACACATTATTTTAATTCTTGTTCAAAAATTTTGTAATTTTGGTGATAGTTTTCGATTTTAATTGGATATATCTTTCTTGTATCAAAATGGAGAGATCTCCGCCTCACCAAGCTCAGGCTGCTGCCATTAACGCAAGAAATGAGGATCAGTCTTGTGCAATTTGCAATAATAAAATGTCTGAAAGACAAGTTTGTCTAATTTTTTCAGAATGTAATCACGCATTTCATCGTCATTGCCTTGAGAATCATTTAGCTAATTCCACTGAATATCCCTCTTGTAAAAGGACTTTTTCTTTATCCAAACTTAAAACAATCCAAATATCCAATCCTTTACCAATAGGAGAAAACCCTAAGAATGTTAGTCAACGTGGTAAACCATGAGGAGTCATAGCAAAGCAATACAACACCCGTAGCAATGTTAAAGCATTGTTCACCGAGTCGCAAACTCCCTCGCTAAATGTCAGTGTACAATCTTTGAATGCAAATCCACTGCTGGAAAGTTCGCCCAGTTTCAAAAGAAAACAAAAAAATTCAAGTCGGCAAAATTCACCTGAGTATAATAGTAATAGTAAAAATAATTCAGATAACTATTCTCGTTTTGTTGAGGCGTCTCAGTTGAATGGTATAATTGAGAGTACGGTTACGCATCTGTTGCAGAATCTTAATTTAGTTCAAGTACATCAAACTATCCCAGGTAATCGAAGCTCACAACCACTACCGTCTAGACCTCAAGTCTATTCTCAAAGCGCTCCAAGTTTTTCCCAAGTACTCGTACGTCACATAGTCGACCCATGTACAACAATTCATCTTTCGATGAAAATTTTGCCATACGAGCTGATAAAATCACCTCGATTATTCAAAACTGGAACATTAAATTTGATGGTTCCAGTAATGGTATTAGTGTTGATGAATTTTTGTACCGAGTAAGCTGTTTGGCTCGTGAAAACTTTAACAATGATTTTTCACTTATAAGCAAGAACCTTCATATACTGTTATTTG
The DNA here is from genome assembly GCA_916610165.2 of Gymnosoma rotundatum. Taxonomy (NCBI): domain Eukaryota; kingdom Metazoa; phylum Arthropoda; class Insecta; order Diptera; family Tachinidae; genus Gymnosoma; species Gymnosoma rotundatum. Next base: position 61,875,007 of record OU744339.1, read on the forward strand.
GTAGAGCACGAGATTGGTACTGGCGCTACCACAAACAGGTGGAAGTTATAGAATGGAGACAATTTTGTGAAGCCTTAAAATATCGATATAAGGACTTTAAATCCAGTTTTGAACGAAACTTTTGAATCTTTTTATGAATCGGTTTGTGTCATGTTGGATAAACTTTCGACACCTATACCAGAGTCTGAATTGGTAGAAATATTAACCGACCAGAAATCAGGCATGAGTTGCTTTACCTTCCTGTATATTCTTTCGCTCACCTTAGAAAATTAGTTCAGATGCAAGAACATCTAATGGACTCTCCTCCGACTTTCGGAGCCCGACGTCAGGTGGCAGAAGCAGATTGCACTTAAGTTCTTGGTGTTCCTGAAACGCAGGATGAACATGCAATTTCTGTGGTCATCACTGGGAAGATTTTTTAGAGTCACGGAATAATTTTTGCTATCGGTGCGGTATGAAAAATACTTATAAGCCCCAGTGTAGTAAATGTACTAACCGAAAACTAGAAAATTCAAAAAACTTAGCAGGCATGAACAATAACAGGCACTACCCCTAAAAAATTATGAAGTAAACTATAGTAATACTTTTTTAAGCCTTAAAACAACCACTAACATTTCAAAACGTGAAAATTTCGAGTATGAAAGTAGCAATCAAGAAACCAAGGAGAAAATATGTCATCCAATAGTACCGTACCATGTGAGATTACAAAATTATTTAGAAAAACGTAAATTAATTTTTGCCACGAATGCCATTGATTATTGTTCTAAACGTAAACAAAAACGCTCCACCAAAAGATTGCGTACTTATTTTAGATATAGAAAAATATATTCTCAATACTTAATATCCTCCATTGTAAATAATCCAGTCGACAAACTTTATTATGCCCCTGTAAAGTTTTTATCTTTCGTAGAATTTGGTCTCTTAGACACAGGCGCGAATGTTTCCTGCATTGGTTCTAATTTGGCAAAGCGAGATTTTCGATCATTTCAGGAATTTTTCCCCATGAAAAATTTTGTAAAAACTGCTGATGGAAAAAAACAAAGTGTCCTCGGATTCTTAAATATAGAAGTAACCTTTAAGGATATGGTGAAAAAAATAAAATCTTAATCGTGCCATCTATTACTCAAAGACTCATTTTAGACCTCGGTTTTTGGAAAGCCTTTAATTTAGCCCCAGAAATTGTTGATGATATAATTTGTTCTTCCGTAGGGGAACGCCCACCAAAAACCTTGCCTAGATTATCGACGAGTATCCCAATTTTGTCCGAAGTTCAGATTGATTCAGATAGTAATAAGGAGTATCCATTGACAAATAGCTAAAAAAAGCAGCTGGCGGCTATAGTTGCGCTTTTTCCAAATTTTGAGAAGCACGGACTAGAGATTTTACCCTGTTTCACCGGCTGTAGAAAAATTAATGTTTCAGGAAATAGACCGTATGCTAAATTTAGGAGTTATAGAGCCCTCTTCATCTTCTTGGAGCTCTCCTATGAGACTCGTCTTAAAACCCAACAAAGTTAGGCTATGTCTAGAGCACGCAAATTGAACGAGGTCACGAAGAAAGATGCATACCCGTTGCCTAATATTGAAGGTATATTCTCAAGGTTGCCTAAGGCTAACATTATATCTAAGTTAGACTTAAAAGACGCCTACTGGCAAATCAGGTTATCCGACGAATCAAATGCCCTAACTGCCTTCACAGTCCCAGGAAGACCGTTATACCAATTTGTGGTAATGCCCTTTGGGCTTTGTAATGCTCCTTCCACAATGTGTCGGTTAATGGATAACCTTATACCTCCAGACCTTCGCCATTCTGTATTTGGATACTTGGACGATTTAATTATTGTGTCAGAAGATTTTAGTTCTCATTTAACAGTACTAGTCAGAATAGCCGAACAATTTAATAACGCTAATCTTACCCTAAATGTTTCCAAGTCTAAATTTTGTGTTACGGAAGTAAATTACCTCGGCTATATAATTGGAAACGGAGGAATAAAAACTGATCCCGAAAAAATTGAATCCATTAGAAATTGGCCCATCCCTAAGAACATAAAACAGGTTAGAGGTTTACTTGGGTTAGCAGGATGGTACTGTTGTCTTTCCTATTTCGGAATTGTTATCAACTAAGCGAAAATTTTGCTGGACCCAAGAAGCTCAGAAATCATTTGAGCTAATTAAAAACTTACTTACATCTACTCCTGTTCTTTCAAATCCTGACTTTTCCAAAAAATTATATTTACAATGCGACGCCAGCGACTTTGGAATCGGTGCTGTGCTGGTGCAGTTCGATGAGGATGGTAATGAAAAGCCCATCGCTTTTATGTCGAAAAAACTAAATTTTTCTCAGCGCAATTACAGTGTCACCGAACGCGAATGTTTGGCAGCTCTAGAAGCCATAAAAAAGTTTAGATGCTATCTAGAACTTCAAGAATTTGAAGTAATAACAGACCATTCTTCTTTGGTTTGGCTCATGAAACAGCAGGATGTGACAGGAAGGCTCGTAAGATGGGTATGGAAGCTTCAAAGTTACAAGTTCTCAATAAGCCACCGAAAAGGGAAAAATCACGTAGTACCAGATGCTTTGTCACGAATCCCGTTCGACGAAATTTCAGGTATCGAGATAACTGACCCCGAAATTGATTTGTATTCGCCTCATTTTAATGATGATGACTATCGTGCGTTGAAAAGAAAAATAAGTGAAAATCCATCACAATATCCAGATGTAAAAGCCTTTGATAATTATGTTTATATTCGTACGACCCACTATACGGGAGAAGCCGAACAGGAAAATGACTGCTGGAAACTGTGGATACCACAGAATTTAAGAAAAAGTGTAATATCTAGATTTCATGACTCTCCAATAGCAGCGCACGGGGGAATGGCAAAAACTCTAGAATTAATTCGCCGTAAGTTCTATTGGCCAGGTATTGTACGTGATGTGAGAGCATATGTAGGATCATGTGAAACTTGCAAAGAGTGCAAAGCTCCAAATGTAGTCTTAAGACCTAACATGGGTGCTCAAGTTGTAACGTCTAGACCTTTTCAACGTTTATATGTCGACATTCTAGGTCCCTATCCTAGAAGTAAACAAGGCAATATTGGCTTGTTGATAGTGCTAGATCACCTAACCAAGTTTCATTGGTTATGTCCCCTTAGAAAGTTTTCTTCTTCTGGTATACAAAAATATCTTTTAGAACAAATATTTCATGTCTATGGTGTCCCAGAAAGTTTAGTAAGCGATAATGGCTCGCAGTTCAAGTCTCCTGAGCTCAATGCATTTCTCACCAAAATGGGTATTCAACATATATATACCGCCATATATTCGCACAATTTAATGCCTCAGAAAGAGTTAATAGATCTATCATATCTGGTATTCGGTCATATTTAAAAAAAGATCAAACTTATTGGGACGAAAACCTAAGTTTTATTAGCTGTGCTTTAAGAAATTCTATTCATCAAAGTATTCAGATTTCTCGTTATCACGCGATTTTCGGCCAGGAAATGATAACGCATGGCAGCTCTTACACCTTGCTTAAAACTCTAAATTTATTAAACGAACTGGTATTAAAATTACATCGAGATGATCAACTGAAACTAATACACAGAAATCTGCAAAAACATATCATTAGTTACTATGAGAAGTATAAGCACCAATATAATTTGAGGGCTAGACCCATATCTTACGAAATTGGACAATACGTTTACCGAAGGAATTTCACACAATCTAATCTTGAAAAAAAATTTTGTGCAAAACTGGCTCCTTCATTCCTAAAATGTAAAATAAAGGAAAAATTGGGAAATAATTATTACGTCTTAGAGGATGAACAAGGAAAAAAAATTAGGTACCTATCACGCAAAGGATATTCGTCCCTAAATAGCGTCCTCCTTACACTGTTGTCAAAACGACCAGTATTATGCGGTTTGTAATGTAATCTGTTGTATTATATTTGTCTTTTTCTATTCTTTTATAGAAATAACTCTTATTATACATTTTTTTTATTGATATGTATTTATAATTATGTCATTTTTTTAAATCTATCACTATTACAGTTTTTTTAACAGCCTACTATAATAAAGCCCTATTTATTCTCAAAGTTTGACAAAATAGTAAATGTTTGCCCATTGTTCGTAAGCGAATATTATTATTTTTTTATGCCTTAACCTATGCAACGGAAATATCCAATTTACTTGGTTTGACCTGTTTATTTAAATTTGCCATGGTTTAAAATAGAACAGTTTCATTTATACCACTTACAGAGGATAGCACGATGGGTTATGCTCGAACTAAGCACGCGTGAAACTGTTATATTACCAAGTTGAATGGTAACAGGGGTGACCCGATTCTTATGCAGAAATGTTTTGGTTTTATGTTACGCACTGGAAATATATGTTTGGTTAAATTTCCTGTAATAAATTATTAATTCATTCGTTTACGGTCAACAAGAGAGATAATTAGTTATTTCGCGTTAGTTTATAACATCCTGTGATTAAAATAGTAAATAAATTTTTATCTTAAAAAAAACTCTCTAGAAAGAGTTTAGATGTTTGCAAGGCGAACTAAATACAAGGTGATAGCGGTGGCGAATTCAATTCTTTTCCCTGGTATTCTAACTGTCAAACTCCATATATAAAAAATCTGTATAACAGTTAGATAAATTTTTTATATATGGAGTTTGACAGTTAGAATACATGGGAAAAGAATTGAATTCGCCACCGCTATCACCTTGTATTTAATTCGCCTTGGATATTTGTTAAAATTGTTTTATAGCAAACCCCTTAATATAGAGTATTTGTTCATTTAGTTTTGTAAATCTGGTTTTTTATTATTTTTATTTTTTTATGCCTTAACCTATGCAACGGAAATATCCAATTTACTTGGTTTGACCTGTTTATTTAAATTTGCCATGGTTTAATATTTTTATTGTATATAAGATTTCAAATATCTTAACTTATGTTAGACAGTTAACATTAATAAAAACCCTTGCTTAATATATGAACCATTGTTGTCGGCAGTTCTTTTCAACCATTGCAGGAGCTTAAAACCACGTTGTAGTATGCTAACCGAGGTTTCGTAATTACTGGATGAGCCCAGAAAAGTTCTTTTTGATAAGTGACTCAAGGTAATACCATCAAAAAAAGTAAAAATTTTAAAAAAGTGTACAATTATACCATAAAGTTCATTTCATTAAACTCCGTTTAAGACATGTTTATATTAAACAATTTTTTCATGAATTATAAAAATTCAGAAGGTAAATATATTTTCTACTATTAGGTAGCCTTAAAAGTAAAACTTAACAAATTTTTTAGGCTATGATAATCCTGTCTTCCAATTATTTCCGGAATTTGCAATGCCAAATCAACCCTTGGTTTATTGATTTTCCATTAGTTGCGCCTGAAGAAAGAGGACATTTATACTAGAATAGAGAGGTCAGAAAGTTCTAGAATTATTTCACCAGAAACATCCCTTGGTCACACTTTCAAGGTTACTTATAAGTTAAGAAACTTATAAGTCACCCATTCTTCCATACATTAGTGATTGAGTACAATCAGCGGCAGAAAGGAAGAAAGAACCAATTTCTACCCAGCAATAAAATATTTAAAAAAAACAAGAAAAGTAATTTATGCGCAACCTTTCTCTCACTAATATTTTATGACAATACTCATATACAAGATAGCCATAAAAGCCAACTAGCAAGAACATCATCTTTAGTTATCTAAAAACAGAGCATTTCATTTACTTAATTACTCCTACAACTAAACCATCATGAAAACAATACATAAGGCTAGAAAAGAAATAAGTATGCAACTATAAACTAAATTAATAATCGTAAATTTAAAATACCTAAACGTAGTTTAACCTATTGTAATTAAACACATCACATCTATCCAGCAATAAAATATTTAACAAAAAACAAGAAAAGTAATTTAGGCGCAACCTTTCTCTCACTAAAATTTTATGACAATACTCATATACAAGATAGCCATAAAAGCCAACTAGCAAGAACATCATCTTTAATTATCTAAAAACAGAGCATTTCATTTACTTAATTACTCCTACAACTAAACCATCATTAAAACAATACATAAGGCTAGAAAAGAAATAAGTATGCAACTATAAACTAAATTAATAATCTTAAATTTAAAATACCTAAACGTAGTTTAACCTATTGTAATTAAACACATCACTATATAAATCAAAAAAAAAAAAAAAAAAAAAAAAATATATATATATATATATATATACATATAAATATTAATAAGTTATGTATGATAATTATGCAATGTGACAGAAAAAAAAACAACATACTTAAAACGAAAAATTTTTATTTTAAAGGCTTGGTAGTAGTTAATAGCGTAAGCAAATCTACATTGCACATTTATCCTCACATAACTTTTCGGCAGAAGCTATAAGAGATTTAACCGTATTCATATTTTATTTAACGTATTAAATACAACTTACATATATATTATGTAGCATGGAAAGGTCAATATAAAATTTCTTTCAACACACTATAGCAGACGACTTTCACCATTAACCCATGAAAGAAACCAGCATTTGGCGAGGCCTCATCAAAAAGCTGACGTTTACATTTAGCATATTTTGGTAAGTGAATTTTACATTATTAGTTTGTATATTGCAATAAAGTTAACATCTATTATTTGTCAACATTTACATGGATTATCACTGTTATTAAATTGTTGATATAGAAATTTTATCTGTTAACAAACTCCCCACTTTATTGACTTATTCCATGCATTTAGTTAAACATAGATCAGGGATGGAATCACCAATACCATTGTAAATTCGGCTATAATATTTAATTGTACTAATATATTTGGCTATTCTGTCACATAATTTCAATATTTTTTGAATGTAATTAAAATGGCATTGTTCAAAATGCATATATCTAGTTTCATACCTATCATTTTTCTTTCTACTTTTTTTTTCTCATCCTTTAATATTTTTCGTTATGAATAAATATTAGAAACTTTTAATCTTTGATGTTATATTTTTGAAAAAAAAAAACAAACAAACCATGAATGTTGTAAAATTTACGAAATAAAAAATGAATTTTATTAAAATGGAAAAATAAATCTTTAAAAGTTTACTTACGTAGTGTAGTGTTAAAGAAAGGAGATAAGTTGCTTTGTGGGATTTTAGTAACTCAATTTCGCACCACTAAAATCAATGGTAGGGAGGGTATAGAGGTGCATAACTACCCAATTCCACCTAGGATAGGCTTTTAAAAGTTTTAAGGGTTGAATTTATTTTCTTTCAGTTTTGTTGGTTGATCTAAACAGGGTTTATATAACAGCTTATTTTATACAGGTCAATCTCCGGTCCTTTTTTTATTGACTTCGGGAGTCAATACAAAAAAACTTCGACAAACTATTGTCAAGGGAAACTATGAGAACAAGAACTCACCCACCCGACTGACCGCTAGTGGTTATCAATGGCTCGCATTCATTCTCATATGTTTTTTAGAGCACCATCCGTCAGTAGAATGATTATAGCTGTTTAAATTTATACTTAACACAATCTTCCAACTGAAACAATCAGCCAAATAATAGGACGTGTACGTTACATTTAAAATTTTTTTAATTTTTGTTTTTAATCAGAAATATAATTTTTTAATTAATTTTTTTGTCATTATTTTGGTCATGCATCTCTTTTTCAATAACTTTTAATTATTTTAATTAAGTATCAATAAACCAAAATGTTTATACATTCATATTTTACCTGAATTTTTTAGCTTTTTATTACACACAGAAAAAAGATTGGTAAAAAATCAGTTAAAATATTCAAAATTCAACTACTAACATCATAATTTAATGTTTATAATAAATAAAATATAATCTTGACATATTTTTTGTATTATGAACTAACAAATTATATTAGACCTTAAAGGTTGTTCACAACAACAGTTAACAAAGTTTACCTAACCAATTTGTGTCTGTACTAAAATCTATTCTGGTTATTGGGAGATGCAACGAAACTTATTCAGCACTTTAGTACCGAAACCCATATATTGGTAGTCAGAACCACAAATATCGATTGCATTATTTCTTATGAATTTTTTGACATAATAAAAATAAATATTTTATAAAAAATATTGAAATTTGAAAAAATTTTATTTATACTTATATAACTGTGCAATAAGGTTTATTGCAAGTTCGGAAAATTTCTGCAATATTATTAAAAGGTGAGTTAGAGACATGTTTAAATAAATTTGATTTTCAAGAGTTTTATTTACTTCGCAGTGGAGAAGTGAAATGTAAAACGGGAGACAATGGCATCTAAAGTAAAAAGCATGAAAGCGTGAGGAAATGGAAATGTTTAGCGCTGAGGGAAAAGATCATGTTACAGTCATGAAATGTATTCTTTGTTTTATATTTCTATTTTCCTAAATAAAGATAAATATTAAAATGCAAAGTTGGTTTATTTAATTCACAATAAATTTTTTTATTGACTATCGAATCAATTTTTAAAATAGTTGGAAGCACCGCATTTATTCAGTCGTGTTAACCGAATTTCAGATAATAACTACAACCGACCAAATTCGATTGGCAACAAATTCGGTTCTCATGACGAATCTGTTTTCTCTGTGTAAATATGTTGGCTTGAATTTAAACACAAGCGGTAGGTTGGGGAATAGGAGAGTGAAAAGTAGGTAAATTGTGTGTTTGAGGCATCCAAAAACTAATATAAATACGATGCCATGTTGAAGTTTCACGGCCTCAAGTGGGGGGGCTTAGGTTTCCTGGCAGAACATCATCCAGAGGAGTTTCGTGTGTGTTCATATAGGAACTGGCTAGACTTGCTTCGGGCTCCAAATTTTTTTTTATAACTTAAACTTTTTAATTTTTCCGAAAACAGTTGAAATGATCAGATGTGTTGGCAAGAACCACCCCAAGACTGCGAGCCCTAGCCGGTGCTTAACGCCAGCATACCAGCGCGGCCAGCAGTCTGGTAACCCACCAAAAATTTTTTATTTTATACAGCAGCCGCTACAAGACCTTTGATTTTGTTCAATATGTTGTGCAAAGTACACATATAACATACACATTGGCAATGTTATTGTACAATATAAATTATTGCACAAATATATTGCAAGTGTATGGGTACCTTAAGTTTGTAATTCCGTGTGTAATTTCTACAATATCCATTTTCAACCCCGTAAAGTATACTTATATCGATGGCTTAATATAAAAAAGATCTAACTAAATTTTTTGTCACTTTACAGGAGAAGGAGAAAACTTAATAAAATCCTAATAATTTTATATCGAAGTCGATTGAGCGATATCCGTTCGTCCGTCCGTGTTAGTGTTGATTTCACAAAAAAATTAATATCATAGTCAATCGATCAGATATAGTGTCGAAAGAGTTGCTGTTGGAAATCAGCCTGATCGGTCCATGTTCTTCGAGCCAGCAAGCAAAACATCACTCCTACCTCTAATTTTTTTCAAGTCGTTTGGAACATAAAATAATTCTTAACACTTAATCGACTTCGCTATGCATAAGGAGGCAGAATGTGTACACTTTATGGGGTCGGAAATGGATATTGTAGCAATTATACATGAAATGACAAACTTATATATACCCTTTTTCCACTTTTTGTGGTGAAGGGTTAAATATTTATGTTTTTATAAATATTTTTTGCTTTTAGACATTCATTTATTATATTTTAAAACATAATTTTTGTAACAAAACAACGCGTATGGTTTATTTCTTGTTGGCAAAAAATGAATTAATTATTTTTTATAAAAACCTCCAATACGAATGATAGTACCGAAAAAAGTTTTAATATATTTTAAGCCTGGTACTCTGTTCAGATTTTCATGCGGAATGCTGTCAAACTATATATATAAAAAATTTGTATGAAAAAACCATGAAAAAATGTTGCAGTAATAGTACTTTGTTTTTACCGTGGAAAAACATACGAAATGTTGCTGGCAAAATTTTATCAAAACTGTGAAATAAAGCATGTAGGCATTATTTCATGCGGAATTTTTCAAACAGCAGCTGATCATATGTCTTTTGCTTACAATTTTTAAATCAATGTAGTACATGTGAAAATAATAAAACGTGAAATTCTTCTAAATCGCGAGATCGACACCACATTTTAAACGTCAAATTTTCCACATGAATTAATCAATGTTGCTTAACAATTTTCACAAATTCGAACAAAGTACCAGGCTTTACACAACACAATGTTGCGAAAACAAAACCAGTTTTACATGTTTAGGTGGTTTGGTGAAATGAACTGTAGAATTTGACCAAAATAATATGTTTTCATGAAAAAATGTCAGTGTAGTAAACATTCTCTTAGACTTTCTGTTAAAGTTTAAGATTTTTACAGAGACCTTTCTCACTTTAAATTTAGAGCTTTCTTAAACTTTTAAATAAACGTAAAAAAATTCACTTTTGTCAAACAGCATGTGTGTTGTTATCTATTCGTATAGCGGTCTATACATCATCAAAATGCTGTATGTTAAAGTCGCGTATATGAGCCAGACTATATGATGTATAAATGCTGGATGACATGTCTATAAGTTAAATTTTGTGCTGTCACGCTTTCAGTATTGCGAAAATGGCACTGGCAAAAAAAACATTAAACTTATGTATATAAGTATTGTATTTTTAAATTGTTTTAAGCCATAAGATTACTGGCTTGTAATCTTTTGAATTAAATAAATAAATAAGTAAAAAAAAATAAATATAAATATTACAAAACAAAGAGAAAGAAAAAGAGTGGTAAAAATCGTTGGTTTCAAGCTCTTTCTTAAAATTTGTGCTCAGCGTATTATTCTTTTTACTAGCCATGCCCACGACTTTGTCCGCGTGCCATTTTTACTTTTCTTAAAATGTAAATAACTGTGTTTTTAAATATTTATTGTAGAGTTCTGTAAAGAGTGTTAAAAATTTTTCATCTACAAAAATGAATTGTGCTGACATTAAGAGGCAGATTTTGACTTCGTATTTAAATGTCATTTATATTTAAGTTCTATTTAAGTAAAAAATTCACCCAATCATGCGCATTTTAAGTCCATTTAAATAATACAGTTCTACCATACGCTAATGACATTTTTTGTTGTTGTTTCGCAAAACTTAACAAAAGTAAACAAACATTTAGCCATTGATAGAACAATGTTTTATGTTTTGCACACATTTCTTAAGGAAAATATTAATTAAAAAGTTAAATTAATAAATAAAATAAAATGGTGAATACATGAGTATCGCATTTTTTAATATATTTAAAATATTTTTCACAAAATTTGCAATTCATTGTGTTTGTTAACAGCTTCTTTTCATAAACAATGGAGGTTTATGTTGATATTTCGTAGTGCTGGCATATTTTTATCATAGTTCAATGAGAACGATCATAAATGACAGAAACTTATTTATATACCAATTATATTTAAATGCAAATTAACTAAATGCGCATATAAATATGAAGTCAAAAACTGGCAATAAGTACCATTATACCGGTAAAATTGGATGCTTTCACATTTTAAAAAAGTAGTCTGTATTCGAATCAAGGTTTTAAGGGACACATAATTTTATTTAAATCTATCCAGCAGTTTTTACGTGATGCGAAAACAGGCAGTCAGACAGGCAAACAGAAAAAAATTCAATAAATAGGTGTTATGTCGATTACTATCTAGACCAATATCAAAATTTCCAAAAAATATTTTATGTACAATTTAAGCCTTGAAGTTTCCGTCCGTGATTATTTTTTATTTGTAGTATTCTAATAAAATTTCATACTTTTCATCTCTTAAGCTGTGTTTAGACAGCGTGTACAAGTCATATGGAATGTCGAAATTGCTATCCATATGTAATTTGGTGTGTGTGTTAAAATCTGTGTTTAACATACGGTTTATAATTATCATGTTCAAACTTGTTGAAGAGAAAACTAAAATGCTTTAAACTGTGATATCAGCCGCACATTTTTTAGCAATAAGAATTTAGAAAGAACAACGGCAAGTACAATACAGCCCATGTTTATTATTATTTATATCAAAATTGGTATACATTAACTTTGCCATAATATAAAATTTCACAAGCCCAAAACTGCACTTTCATTTCAGGCACTTGGCGTAGTTCGCATGAAGTACATGTTACAAACTTAAAAATAAGGTACCCAGCATGTTTTTTGTTGTGTTTTTTACATTTGCAGTTGTTAGTTGCCCTAATAAAGCAATTCTTGTTAATTGTACGCTCAAAATAATAATATCTATGCAAGTGTTGAGTATAAGTTGTAAAAAAGAAACACATTTAAAAATTTCCATTGAAGAAAAATGTAGGCAAATTCGTTTTACCCTGTTTTTTTCAACTTTTCGCTACCTGTAAGAGGCACACACACCTTTATCTTTAAAAAAAACCCAGCACACTGGAAAAATGTAAACTATTTATTTATTTATTACAAACTTATAAAAACTAACTAATTAAAAGCAGTCACCGTTATTCAGCCGGTATTATGCAATCAGGACCCGCTGATTTAAACGGGTCAAAACTACCCAGAGCCCACATAAGTCCTTCCCTATTTATAGGGAAGGGAACTGATGCCTAGCAATCAAGGGTGGATGATTCTACTCCCCTAAAAGGAGCACAGCCCGGAAAATCAGTTTCCATGAGATCCTCTAGGGATCCTCTGTGCACTCAAGGTCCAATTGCCACATGGTTTCTTAATGCAACTAGGGACAATGGGCATTTCCGATAGAATCTTACGCAGTCTGCTAGTCTCGGAAGAACCCTCCAATCCACTGCAGAAGGATCTCCAAGACCTTTGCTTCGCATTTCTTACCATGTTCTTGAATCTATTCACTGAGGACCTATAAGCTGACCAGTTTCCTGATCTCTTAGCCTCATTGAAAAGCCTACGGGAGGCTTTTTTTGCCTCCGCAATATCCGAGCTCCACCAGGGTGGTTTGCTCTTACCTCGGCAGATATTTATTCTTCAAGGTTCCGAAATGCCGCCTACGTTTAATTTATGTATACTATCTACAAAAGTTCAAAAAATATTTTATTTTATTTTAAGGAATCTTAATTTTATCATAAAAATATTTGGAGCAGAAATTTTAAAAGTAGAAGTTAGCATCTCTGAAATATCTGTTGTCATGTAGTTTTACATATCATAATAGAGCGTGCTCTAAATTAAAAATTAACACATGTTATACAACATAGGAAAATAACATGTGTTACATTTCATGAGGTTTACAAGGTGTGTAATTAAATATGAAAAATCTGACATTCCATATGAATTGTACACTCCGCCTAAACACAGCATTAACCTCCCCGTCTGTCTATAACTGTGATTAACTCTGATATAAGATGAGAGAAAACATCTTACTCCTAATATCGTACAAGGAGAACACGTATTTCTCTTAATCTTATAGGAATTCATAAATCATTGATTGCCGTGTAGAAAACACCTGCTTGCAAATAATTGAAAATAGAAAAATGACCAACCAATACAATAAATTTTGTTTAAAAACTAATTATTTTATTTTTACAAAATCGTTTTACATAAAATTGTACTCCCGATATTTTTAATAATTTGTGAATCAGATTTGTAATGGAGGCATTTTGCCTACATATACAAAGTTGTTTTTTTTTTTTGATATTTGACAGTTCATCTCATAAGATTGTTCCTATGAGATATCTCATAGCAACGTTCTCATAAGAATTATTATAGGATTGCAATAACATTAATTTTAAGTTTACACGTAACAGAATTCTCTTAGCGATGGAATTTGACGTTCTCATCTCTGATGTTATCTCTAATGTAGACCTCATGTTAGAAATGTATGTAGGTTAGGTTAGGTTAGGTTGCACAGGCCGTCGGCGTAGTAAGACCGACTCACTTGAGTCCCAAGGGTCCCATTGTGTCACCTGGAAACGGCACCATGAAAGATCCAAATCCAAACTACCCCGAGGACCGGATAAACAAGTTTATTCCAGCAACATCGCAGACAGATACGTCTGCAAGACCATGCAGTCTCGGACTGCCGAAGATGGCCGCTCTATTCCCAGAAAGAGCTGGGCAGTGGCAGAGCAGATGCTCCACCGTTTCCTCCTCTTCCTAATCTTGACAACTTCTACAGTAGTCATGATGCAGAAGATTCAGTCTCCTAGCATGGGTACCAATGACACAGTGCCCCGTTAGCACAGCCACCAGTGTACCCAGCTGCCCTCGAGGAAACCTCAGTAGATTTGCGGATCTCCCACTATCGTACTGAGGCCACAGTGTCCTCGAGACCCTGCAGGTAGCCTCTTCAGACGATCTAGACTGTGCAGCCCCAAAGATTTCCTGCTTAAATAAAGCTCAGTGTATCTATATTCCGGTCTCACAACCGGGCTCCAAATCTGGCGAGTTCGTCCGCGATTATGTTTCCGGGTATGCCCGAGTGAGCTAGCACCCAAAATAGTTCCAGGTTGGAATGTCATGCCATCTCGTTAAGAGATGTCCGGCATTGACTAACTAATCTGGATGTCGTATAGGCACCCGATAAGGAGTTAATCGCGGCCTTGCTGTCAGTACAGATCCGGATATCCTCTCCGTATATCCTGTGGTACCTCATCCAGCAAGCCGCCCTTCTAATGGCTGAGATCTCAGCTTGTACCACGCTACTTTGATCATCAAGCCTGAACTTCATCCTGATGCGAAATTTTGGAATGAAGACGCCCCCCCCCCCGAGCCCCGTGTCCGACTTTGGCCCGTTAGTATAGACATCAAGCACATCTCCACGAGGCATACTCGACGTGCCCGACGTTGATACCACGAAACCAATGTCAGACATGGGGGTGGGCGTGCAATAATCGATGTTGTCAGGAATAACTGAGGAACAGCCCAAAATGGCCGCATGTCCAAAGTCCCCTGACCTCCACGTCACCGCTGCATCCAGTCTAATCGCCGAGTTCGACCAGTAGCCAGTGCAGCGTAAAAAGGGCCTTCGACGGAGTGGTGCGTATTGCACCAGTGACCATCAAGGCCGAAGTGCGCAGCATCCTGTTTAGTATACTGCAGTTCGCCAGTTTGCCCAGTGCGGGCCACCATACGAGGACCCCATACATTAGTATGGGTTTTATCACCGTGTCAAAAAGCCTGGGATTGATACCCCAGTGTCTGCCTATGGCCTTTCTATACACATTCAAAGCCACTGAGGCCCTATCCGCCCGAATTCGGACATTGGGTTTCCACGACAGTTTAGAGTCCAGGATGATACCCAGATACTTCGCCGTGTCAGACAACCCAAGCTCCACTCCATTAAGAAGTGGTAGCGGAAAAACCGGAATCTTGTTTCTTCTCGTGAAGGGCACAAGCTCTGATTTCCGATCGTTCGCGCTAAGCCCGCTCTCAGTACACCACCTACTGACGCAATCCAGCGCCGATTGCAGACATTGCGATAGCGTGTCAGGATACTTTCATGACACTGCAACCGCAACGTCATCGGCATATGCCACAGTCCTAAACCCCTTGCAGTCCATTTCTCTCAGCAACACGTTCATGGCGAGGTTCCAGAGAAGGGGAGATAATACCCCCCTTGTGGTGTACCTCGCTTAGCTACCCTGTATATGGTAGCTAGCCCCATACTGGAAGTAATGACCCTATTAGCCAATAGATTCTACACAAAGCTTATTATCGACCGACTTACGTTCAGTCCCTCCAGGGCCACCGTAATGGCCTCCGGTTTCACATTGTTGAAGGCCCCTTCTATAACTAAAAAGGCAACCAATGCATATTCCTTATGCTCTAGGGATTTTTCTATAAACCCCACAAGCGTGTGTAGTACCGTCTCAACAGATCTGCCCCTGATATACGCATGTTGAGAGGCGTCCTCCTCAAGTGCAGGTCAATAATCCGTTTCAAAGTTTGCAAGAGGCAGGAGGATAGATTTACAGGTCTAAAGTCCTTCGGTTCAGTGCGCGAAGTCTTCCCTCCCTTGGGAATGAAGACCACAGACCAAAAAGTCCACGGTTCCGGGATATACGACCATGCAATGCATGCCGTGTATATCGGAATTAGCGATGGTATAACAATATCCGCATTATGCTGCAAATCAGCCGGTATTATGCAATCAGGACCCGCTGATTTAAACGGGTCAAAACTACCCAGAGCCCACATAAGTCCTTCCCTATTTATAGGGAAGGGAACTGATGCCTAGCAATCAAGGGTGGCTGATTCTGCACCCCTAAAAGGAGCACAGCCCGGAAAATGAGTTTCCATGAGATCCTCTAGGGTCTCCTGTGCACTCAAGGTCCAATTGCCACATGGTTTCTTAATGCAACTAGGGACAATGGCATTTCCGATAGAATCTTACGCAGTCTGCTAGTCTCGGAAGAACCCTCCAATCCACTGCAGAAGGATCTCCAAGACCTTTGCTTCGCATTTCTTACCATGTTCTTGAATCTATTCACTGAGGACCTATAAGCTGACCAGTTTCCTGATCTCTTAGCCTCATTGAAAAGCCTACGGGAGGCTTTTTTTGCCTCCGCAATATCCGAGCTCCACCAGGGTGGTTTGCTCTTACCTCGGCAGATATTTATTCTGCAAGGTTCCGAATTCGCGCGTTCAAAGGCATTGGTTAATGCATTCACCGCGATTTCAATGTCCCGCCGATTTTCTATTCTCGATGGACTCAAAAGAAAACCAGAAAGGAGGGACCGTTGACGCTCCCAGTCCGTTTTCCTTCTGTTTCGTCGGGGAATGACCCCATGTACCCGAATTACCATATCGAATTCAATATATCTATGATCAGAGAACGAGCAGTCAATAGAGACCCTCCGTCCCCTAATCAAATCTGTGTGCTTAGTACTAACTAACGTAACGTCAGGAACCTCTCTTCTATTCACTACAACAAAAGTGGACTCTGACCCAACGTTTACAACGTCTAAATTATTACAAAGAATGAAATCAAAAAGAGACTCACCCCTTGCATTTAAATCCGGTCTACCCCACACGGAATGGTGTGCATTGGCGTCCGCTGCCAATGCGGTGGTGATTCGCATTCATGCGCCATATAGCTGGAGACTATTATAACTATTCCGCTCCCAAGCAGCTGCTACCGTATCTTCATCGCTATAATCAGAGAGAATGAAGATATTCAAATTGCTCTTAGCCACTGTACATGATCTGATCTTACCTGGACCATTCACATACAGTAGCTTGAAGCCCGTAAACCTTGCCCCGATGAAGACATGGTTCTTGGGCTAGTACAACCTCCTCCACTCTCTCTGAGATGCGGAGGAGTAGTGCAGCGGAAGCTGCTTTAGAGTGGTGAAGGTTTACTTAAGTCACCTTCACCATCCCTGTTTGCGGATATGATTGTTACGTTAGCGTCATCTTGGTCCGAGTCCAAGAGGGCGTCCTCGTCACAAACTTAGAGTTTGATAGGGTGCATTCCTCAGAGATCAGACTGGCAGTCTCCTCATTTACCACATCTTCCAGGGTAGGTTCATCACCCTCCAGAGTCAGGTTACCCCTGTCGTCGCCTCGATAGACACGAAGAAGGATCGTTTCGAAACCGTAATAGATCCTTCCTCGTCTCTCCCGAAGCGGCGCCAGCCATTCCTGACTTAGCAGGACAACGATCCGTCCTGGTTGCGCCTTCAGGTTCGGAAACCTTTGCTACTTTCCAGTCACTGGTTGGTAGTTCAGGATTTCCTCCCGAATGAGCTCCATTATATCCTTTGATTCGGCAGGTTCGTCCGGTATCGTGCCGTGGCTCTAGGCCTGCGGGGTATCTCTTCGAGAGGTACCACGTCAAGCTTCGCTCCTTCCCATAGGCCTTCCAAAAGAGAGACGGCTTGCTTTAATAGCATAGTCAACGCTCGTTTGAACATGCCATGTGTTTGACACGTCCACGAAACCAACCTGCTTCGTCACATTGAGGGAAGGGCCTAGGTTGTCTTTAATGACCTCCAGAACACTCCCATCAACTTCTTGCGTACCACCTCCCAGTTAGCGTGGGAGATGGAGCTATCCGCGTCATTCCTGTCGATGACGGCACGTACCAGGTTGCTCTTTGCAACATTACTAAAGCTCCTGTCCATAGATCTATGCTTTGGACGCTTTGTTTCGGGCTGCTGACTCTGCGCTTGAGCCTCCTCCTCAGATCTTTGCCGTTTAGGCACATCCGTAGATGTAGAAGGGGGCTTTTGCAGGCCAGCCAGATAAAATCTTGCCAATTTCAATGAGGTAGATTCCTCCTTCGTAAAGGACTCAGATGGCTTTTTACCCAACTGATCCACACATTTCTCGGCAGTACGCTGTTTCAAAAAGGTCGTTCTGACAGGTGGGG